>CM029022.1:135306800-135774300 GCA_016801055.1 Panax notoginseng
TTTAACTGTAGTGGAATAAGCAATCCATTAGAAGAGTCAAGTAGAGTATGATATCTACTATCTTATATGATTTAAAAAGTTTATCATCAATTTTATCGCTGAGACTCAGCTCAATAAATATTCCACATCACTGAATTATCCATGCTGTGAAACCCCAGATTTTATGAATAAAGATTTAATTTTTTAAAATATATTTTTTTAAATATTATGGTGTGAATTTAAGATAATGTTATAGTTGTGGGTAGTATTTATAAATTTTGCAAAGTATGCAAGTTGTTGTATTATATTCGATTGGTCGGGAAATATTATTTTTGTCGGGGAATATTCGTACGACGGCACAATTATTGGTGGACCCCACAACGGAATTATTGTCAGATTGAGAAAACGACAAAAATATTTTACTAAAAATAACGACGGAAGTTTTACCTTTAATACTGTTGAACTACTCGGTAGTAAAAGTACAGTAATACATGTGGTTGCATAGTAGCATACGACATTGATTATTGAGGCTTACGTGATTAGTCACTCAGTTTGATTCAATTATTGTCAATTAATAATATGAATTATTTAGCGATAATGAAGTTTTGTTTTATTCGTATTATTTACGTAATGAAACAGAAACATCTTTTTATATAAAACAAAATACTTTATTAAAGTTATTCTATAAATAGAATATATTATATTTTATTTAAAAGATTTTTCTTTAAATATGGACCGTCAGATTAAAGTAAATCAATCTGGACCGTTCATGGATTAGTTACTATGCATTCTATTTTCCTATAAATAGAATCTCATTCCTTCATTATTTTCTTACGAATTTACTGAAACTCTAGAGAGAGAAACTATAGAGAGAGTTCTTCTTCTATAATCTTGAGCGTATTTCTTTAGAGTTTAAGAAAACTTTGAGCGTAGTACAAGTTTCTTCGAGTATATTCTCGCCCTACCAGTCGAAATACTATTCTTTCAAAGGTAAGGGATATTATTTGTTGTACTCGTAAAGGGTATTCTTTCTTTCTTATTCATGAAGAGAACTTCTGTTATTCCATTCTTTATTATTCTGTTGGAATAACCTGTATACGCGGACTACCCTATACTTGGTGAAATTCTTCTGTTATTCTATTATTTATTATTATGTTGGAATAACCTGTTTATGCGAAGTACCGCATACATGGTGGAATTCTTCTATTATTCCGTTCTTTATTATTCTGTCAGAATATCCTGTTTGTGCGTTTATGCCGGACCTGGTTCCATTATTTATTATTCTGTTGGAATATCCTGTCTGTGCGTTTTACGTCGGACCTGGTTCCGTTTTTATTATTCTGTTGGAATATCCTGTCTGTGCGTTTTACGTCGGACCTGGTTCCGTCTTAATTATTCTGTTGAAATATCCTGTCTGTGCGTTTTTCGCCGGACCTAGTTCCGTTATTTAGTATTCTGTTGGAATAACCTGTCTATGCGAAGTACCGCATGCATGGTGATTTCTGTTGTTATTCCATTCTTTATTATTCTGTTGGAACGTCCTGTCGGTGCGAATTTCGCCTGACCTGGTTCCGTTACTTATTATTCTGTTGGAATAACCTATTTATGCGAAGTACCGCATACATGGTGATTTCTTTTATTATTCCATTCTTTATTATACTCAGTTGGTTAAAGTTTTGACTTCTATACTCCATGAAATTAGTAGAATATCCTTGATATTTGCGCTTCATCCAGTATCTTTTCATGAAAATATTCTTCTGAGCATTCTTGAATTTTACTCTACACAAAAGTATCATGTTGACAATTTGGACGTTATTGGTTCCTGAATAAATTAATTCTTGAACTTGTTTTATTGAATTCTTATATCATTGTCATCATCCTCATGTTTATATTTTGTTGAAAGTCATCTATGGCCTGTAGTGCATAGATGGACTTGGTATGATTATGACCAGGGATTAATCGGTGTAATCATGACTGTAATATTACAAATGATGTGGAAAAAGTCCTCATTGGCCCGTATTGCATTGATGGACAGCTTTTGGTATGATTATGGCTATGGATTCTCTTTGGCCGTAGTGCAGAGATGAATTATTTTATGGCATGATCAGGACCGTTGATGAAAACATGATTATCTTTAGCCGTAGTGCATGGATAATTCGTGGTCGTGATACTAAAGAATATCCTTGGCCGTAGTGCAGGGGTGATTCGATGATGTGGATTATTTATTAAGCTGAGTCCCAGCGATAAAAGTCATGAAAAACCTTTTAAATCATAAAAGATAGTAGATTTTATTCTCTACTTGACTCTTTTAATGGATTGCTTGATCCGCTGCAGTTAAACTTGATGTCTATTGTATTTTATCAGTTTAACATTGTTGAAGACTAATGATAATTTATTCTGCATTATCTTAGTCATAATATTTCTTACTGGGCTAGTTGAGCTCACCCTTTCTTTCACTATTCTCTTCAGGAAATGAGAACGTAGCTGGGACTAGTCGGGGAACAGAGTGATGGTCCTAGATGATAGCATTAGTAGTCCTCACTATTCTATGTAATAGTGTGATAATAATTGTAATGAGGACTCCTTTTGAGTATGGATACTCTCTAGAAGACAATATTTGTATTCAAACTCATAGTTTATGTTCTGCCGTATTGTACACGACAGTTGTATTATTAAGTTGTATTTGAATTCTGTACCATGTATCTGGCGACTCAAGATGGGTGATGTATACCTAATTTTGGGGGCGTCACAGTTGGTATCAAAGCTTCGGGATATGATCCCTGGCTAGGATGTGAGGATAGAACTAGGAGGGGAGAGACGGGGAATTCTTTCGCTAGTATGACCTACCTAAGTTTACTTGTTATTTAATTGGTCAGTTAGAGTATAGAGATAATATGTGATATGTTAATTAACCCTTATTTTGTAACAGTATTTGAAAATGACATCTGAAAATGTTGAGATAAGCAATGAAGCAAAAGAGACTGTTGAGTCTCCACAGATCAATAATCAGGACAATGTGCAACAAGATGTCGATAATCCTCCTGTAAACAACAACACTGATTAATTGACGAACGACAATACGTTTAAGAGCTTTTTAGAATTCATGCAACATCAGGAGAAGGCGGCTCCTGTTCATAATGCAGGAGGAAACAATGGCAACCCACGGTTGGTCACCGCTAAGGAATTCAAGGAGCTGGGACCACCGGAGTTTTTGGGAAAGCCAGAACCACTTAAGGCGGAGACGTGATTAAAGCAGATCACCAAGATATTTGATATCTTGGGATGCTCTGAGGAGCAAAAGGTTCCCTTTGCCCCTTTTATGTTGCGTGAAGAGGCAGATTACTGGTAGGAATCTGTAAAACGTACCCAGCCTGACGCACTCAAGATGTCTTGGGAGAAATTCCAGGGGCTGTTCAACGACAAGTACTTTCTCGAAAGCATTCGTCACATGAAGGAGGTGGAATTTATCAAGTTGGAGCAAAACAACATGACCGTGTCGCAGTACGAAGCCAAGTTTGCCGAGTTGTCCCGATTTGCGTCCCACTTGGTTGATAATGAAGAAAGAATGACACGGATGTTTTTAAGAGGTTTGAAGCCAGAGATACGTCAATATCTGATTTCTCATAAACTGTGTTTGTATTCAGATGTTGTAAATAGGGCTCAGTTAGTAGAGCGCGATAACGAGTCAACGCAACCAAAAGAGAGCAATCGATAAAATGATAATACTGGTGATAACAATCATCAAAGCGGTGAAAATAAGCATGAAGAGAATCAACATGCCAGGAATGGTAACCACTTCGGTGGTAATCATGGCCAAAACAATAAGGATGGACATTTTAAGAAGAGAAGGTTCAACAATGACGTGAAGACGTCGGTACCAGCACCCGTTTCAAAGGAAGAAGAACGACCACCGGTCATATATTTCAAATGCGGACAGGAGGGACACATCCGTCCAAACTGTACGTAGCAATCCAAAGCGTGTTTTAATTGCGGAAGAGAAGGTCACCTAGCTCGATTTTGTCGTATGGTACTCACTATTTTATTTCACCTAGTTGTGTTCAATGTTTAAAGTTAACTCTGGAGAAGTTAGACTTTGATATATCTGTTTAAACTCAGTTGGGAGAAACCTTCGTTACCTCCACTATTTATAAATTATGTTCAAATCAACACTTTCACGTTACCTGTCGATCTTATCTCTTTGAAAATACTTGCATTGATGTGATTTTTGGAAACGATTGGTTAACTGCTCATCATGCTTTTCGTAAGGTTGTAGCTTTCATATTCCTAACCAACCTATTATGCGAATTCAAGTAACCAAACCACTAAAGTAAATCATTGTCATATCAAGCCATAAGTAAAGATCCCCGTTCCTTTCGTTGTTGACTTCCTGGTATGGAATGCACCGAAGCCAGACTTTCCGTATGAGACGTTATAAATGACGATGACAAGTTGATAGGTATCAATGTGACGTGTTATCCAAGTCTTGGATGAGGGTCACAGTTTTGAATGATATTTTTATTGTTAATAAATTTCCTGACGTATTCTTGAAGACTTCTTAGCCTACCCCTAGAGCGTGAAATCGAATTTTGTATTGACCCCAGTACAAAACCCATTTCTTAAACCCTCAAATATTTCTTCAACTAAAATGAATGTAACATGCGCCAAAGACGTTGGCTCAAGCTGTTGAAGATTAAGATCGTACCATACAATACCATCGTGGGAAAGCGAACGTGATAACTGACGTGTTGAGTAGAAGATCGTATGCGTTTACGAGTGCGGTGTTGTTAACACAAAGACCCATTTCATACGACTTACAAATGATGAAGATAGAGTTAAAGACTCTAGGAACCTACGTGAAGATAACGAATATACGATTAGAATTGACTTTAATCGATAAAGTTAAATCCGCTCAAGCTACACACCCAGAGCTGATGAATGAAGAAGGTTCAAGAGGGCGTTATTCTAGAAGCAAGAATCGATGAAGAGAGGAAATCTCAACGCTCGGTTTAATTGGCCCATTTGAAATCCTCGATCAAGTAGGAACTGTGGCTTATAGACTCGTTTTATCGCTAAGTATGTAGCGTGTTCATAACATTTTTTAACGTGTTGATGTTACGTAAATATGTGGACGACCCGAACCACATTATTGATTTAGAACCGGACGAGATAGCGGATAATTTAATGTATGAAGATGTACCTGTTAAAATCTTGGAATGTATTCAACACTCAAATGTTATACCTCAAGAGTTAGAATCTGACGAAGTGTCCTCATCTGTTCGGCATACCAGGTACGTACGAAAATTTCGAGGGCAAAATTTTATAAGGAGGGGAGATTGTGAAACCCCAGATTTTATGAATAAAGATTAAATTTTTCAATTTTTTTTTAAATATTATGGTGTGAATTTAAGATAATGTTATAGTTGTGGGTAGTATTTATAAATTTTGCAAAGTATGCAAGTTGTTGTATTATATTCGATTGGTCGGGGAATATTATTTTTGTCGGAGAATATTCGTACGACGGCACAATTATTGGTGGACCCCACAACGGAATTATTGTCGGATTGAGAAAACGACAAAAATATTTTATTAAAAATAACGGCGAAAGTTTTACCGTTAATACTGTTGAACTACTCGGTAGTAAAAGTACAGTAATACGTGTGGTTACATAGTAGCATACGATATTGATTATTGAGGCTTATGTGATTAGTCACTCAGTTTGATTCAATTATTGTCAATTAATAATATGAATTATTTAGCGATAATGAAGTTTTGTTTTATTCGTATTATTAACGTAATTACACAGAAACATCTTTTTATATAAAACAAAATACTTTATTAAAGTTATTCTATAAATAGAATATATTATATTTTATTTAAAAGATTTTTCTTTAAATATGGACCGTTAGATTAAAGTAAATCAATCTGGACCGTTCATGGATTAGTTACTATGCATTCTATTTTCCTATAAATAGAAGCTCATTCCTTCATTATTTTCTTACGAATTTACTGAAACTCTAGAGAGAGAAACTATAGAGAGAGTTCTTCTTCTATAATCTTGAGCGTATTTCTTTAGAGTTTAAGAAAACTTTGAGCGTAGTACAAGTTTCTTCGAGTATATTCTCGCCCTACCAGTCGAAATACTATTCTTTCAAAGGTAAGGGATATTATTTGTTGTACTCGTAAAGGGTATTCTTTCTTTCTTATTCATGAAGAGAACTTCTGTTATTCCATTCTTTATTATTCTGTTGGAATAACCTGTATACGCGGACTACCCTATACTTGGTGAAATTCTTCTGTTATTCTATTCTTTATTATTATGTTGGAATAACCTGTTTATGCGAAGTACCGCATACATGGTGAAATTCTTCTATTATTCCGTTCTTTATTATTCTGTCGGAATATCCTGTCTGTGCGTTTATGCCGGACCTGGTTCCATTATTTATTATTCTGTTGGAATATCCTGTTTGTGCGTTTTACGTCGGACCTGGTTCCGTTTTTATTATTCTGTTGGAATATCCTGTCTGTGCGTTTTATGCCGGACCTGGTTCCGTCTTAATTATTCTGTTGGAATATCATGTCTGTGCGTTTTAGGCCGGACCTGGTTCCGTTATTTAGTATTCTGTTGGAATAACCTGTCTATGCGAAGTACCGCATGCATGGTGATTTCTGTTGTTATTCCATTCTTTATTATTCTGTTGGAACGTCCTGTCGGTGCGAATTTCGCCTGACCTGGTTCCGTTACTTATTATTCTGTTGGAATAACCTATTTATACGAAGTACCGCATACATGGTGATTTCTTTTATTATTCCATTCTTTATTATACTCAGTTGGTTAAAGTTTTGACTTCTATACTCCATGAAATTAGTAGAATATCCTTGATATTTGCGCTTCATCCAGTATCTTTTCATGAAAATATTCTTCTGAGCATTCTTGAATTTTACTCTACACAAAAGTATCATGTTGACAATTTGGACGTTATTGGTTCCTGAATAAATTAATTCTTGAACTTGTTTTATTGAATTCTTATATCATTGTCATCATCCTCATGTTTATATTTTGTTGAAAGTCATCTATGGCCTGTAGTGCATAGATGGACTTGGTATGATTATGACCAGGGATTAATCGGTGTAATCATGACTGTAATATTACAAATGATGTGGAAAAAGTCCTCATTGGCCCGTATTGCATTGATGGACAGCTTTTGGTATGATTATGGCTATGGATTCTCTTTGGCCGTAGTGCAGAGATGAATTATTTTATGGCATGATCAGGACCGTTGATGAAAACATGATTATCTTTAGTCGTAGTGCATGGATAATTCGTGGTCGTGATACTAAAGAATATCCTTGGCCGTAGTGCAGGGGTGATTCGATGATGTGGATTATTTATTAAGCTGAGTCCCAGCGATAAAAGTCATGAAAAACCTTTTAAATCATAAAAGATAGTAGATTTTATTCTCTACTTGACTCTTTTAATGGATTGCTTGATCCGCTGCAGTTAAACTTGATGTCTATTATATTTTATCAGTTTAACATTGTTGAAGACTAATGATAATTTATTCTGCATTATCTTAGTCATAATATTTCTTACTGGGCTAGTTGAGTTCACCCTTTCTTTCACTGTTCTCTTCAGGAAATGAGAACGTAGCTGGGACTAGTCGGGGAACAGAGTGATGGTCCTAGATGATAGCATTAGTAGTCCTCACTATTCTATGTAATAGTGTGATTATAATTGTAATGAGGACTCCTTTTGAGTATGGATACTCTCTAGAAGACAATATTTGTATTCAAACTCATAGTTTATGTTCTGCCGTATTGTACACGACAGTTGTATTATTAAGTTGTATTTGAATTCTGTACCATGTATCTGGCGACTCAAGATGGGTGATGTATACCTAATTTTGGGGGCGTCACACATGCACTACGGGCCAAGGATATTCATTAGTATCACGTCCATGAATTATCCATGCACTACGAGCCAAGGATATTCGTGTTATCACCAATAGTCATGATCATGCTAACAACTGTCCATCAATGCACTACGGGCCAATGAGGACTTTTACCGCAACATTTGTAACATTACAGGTCATGATTATACCGAATAATCCCTGGTCAAAATCATACTAATCAATAGTCTATCTGTGCACTACGGGCCAAAGATAACTTTTGTGACACCCCCAAATCTGGGTATTTCATTCCCACAGGATTCGGTGTTCACTTTATACAAGCATTCATTTCTAACTACCCAACCATAATAAAATTGAATAATAAACCTACCCATACAGGATTACATTAATAAAAATCTCCCAGGTTATCTAACCTTTAAATATAATCATTCAAATATGAAAAATTAAATAACTTCATTACAATTATTAAAATAAAGTCTGATAATAAAATATCAACATGATTACAAGTCTTCAATACTTGTTCATCTTTCCCTTTCCTTTATTGGTGCTAGGTATGACGACCTTCTCAACTTTAGCTGTAATATTTATATATGCAAGAGTGAGCAAACAAGGCTCACTTGAAATGAGATTGAATAAAACTTTACATCAACTGCCAAATAATATAGAACTGAACAATATGTTCTATTAACATTCTGAAATATACAACTGAGGGTCTAATGACCACGAACCATGTCCACAGTTATAAGTACTCTTTCAACTTAAACTTTAACAGTCATAAGACTATAAGGACTCCACGTACTTAGGAGGATCAGCCCTTCGTACAATGTATTGTGCACACACATTTCAATGCTAAGCATAAACCCCTAATAATAGGGTTGTTCATCTCAGTATTTAGAGTACAAGTTCGCCCCAAAGAAAGTTTGGTTTGGATACGTTTCAAGGTAATTGAGAATTCAACGGTTATCAACTAAGGATTAGTTGAATGCACAGTCAATAACGCTATGCTATGGAATAATCATAACTGAATTGACATTGTAAATTAAGATCATGCTTTAGGAATAATCTAATAGCATAAACATTGAATAGTCATAACACGACTTGCTTGAACAATATTAAGTCAAGGTTATTGAGAATTGAATACTAAGCATGCATAGAGAATAATAATTTGAATGATAAAATTGTTCAACACTAGAATATCAGAATGCATAAACTCGCATACTAAATAACAAGTTGCATATTAGAGAAACTTGCTCAATATCAAAAGATAAGATTTAGAAAACCTGAATCATCATGAATAACTAGATACAAGAACTTGCTCAATAATAAACAAACTAGCTCAACAAAAGTGTAAGCTAGCATTGTGACAACCTGAGAATTTCGGATATTTTTAAAATTTTTATTAATTGATGTAAGGTTCAAAATTAGACCTAGACAGAAAATAAGTGTATGCGTTTGATATTTTCAGGAAGGAATTTTGAGAAATTAAAATTTCTTTTGGTGAATTATTCAGGATTAAGGGTATAAGTGTATATGTTATGTGAATATGGTATTATAAGTGTACAGAATGTGGTTAAGGGTCAAGGGTTGACCAGATAAATTTTATCAGTGTCCAAACCCTACGTATATATATTTAGAACGTCCACGTTCAGTTAGGAAATTTTATAATTTATAAGAAACCCTAGAAACCGGTTTCGAAAACCCTAATTTTAGTTTCAGGGATTTAAAACCCTAATTCGGATATTAAAAATCCTGATTTGGGAATTTAATTCCAATATATAAGGTTTATATATTTTTAATTGCAAGAAAAATTAGGGATAACCCTAATGATTAAATTAGAATTTTTTCTAATAATTTAGAAACCCTAATTTTACGGTTTAAAACCCTAATTGTTTCGTTTAAAACCCTAATGGAACTAATTGATAAATTAGTTATTTTAATTAGGAATTATTTATCCTAATTAATAAGATTTAAATTATGATTTCGAAATTAGAATTTACTTAGAAAATCCTATTATAATCTACAGATATTAATTTTGATTTAGAAAACCTAAATTTGAAAATATCAGAAAATTAATTTTTGAGAATCTTAAGTTTTAACCCTAATGGTCAAACCCTAAGGATTGTAGCTAATGTCTAGAATGCCTTCGAAACTTTAAGTAAAATTACCAAAATGCCCTTTTGTTCCATTAGTGCATTATTGGTGAATTATTTGTGCATTATTGCTAGCCATCTAGAATTTACCTATGCTACTATAGCATTACCAGCAGATCAGCCACTACAAATCCTTCTCTTACAATTCATTACATGAATTGCATTATTAAAGAGAGAGAGAGAGCGTGCATTATTACTTCATTTTGTGCAACCCACACTTAGCCATATTCTCCCAAGCTCAAACCCACGAATTCTTATAGCATTTCAGTCACTAAAATCAGCCCCATGATTATCAAGAGCAGAATCAAAGATCAGATTCATGAATCAAAGCTCAAAAGGTATAAAAACCCTAAACCTAGAAATCCTTTGATCTTATGTTATTTGTTGTAATTGATTGATTAAAGTTGTGTATTAGGGTGTTAATAAGTGATCTGGGTTGATAGATCATAGATCTATAACATCTAGTTGCACGATTTTGAAGAATTTAAAAATCTGGAAAACTTGAAAATTTTGGCCTGACAGCCATATGTCAGGGCTCATATATCTGTGTATGTTAAGTATTTGTTATGTGTTAAGTTATATACCTATTCTTTGCCATGAGGAGAGTATACTGGAAGTGGAATCAACCTCATACCATGTCTAGAGCTACAGATACAAGCGGTCAAACCTCGTTGACCGAACACGCTTTCTGGAATCTGGGCAAACCCAGAAATCCAGATCGTCTGACAAGCTTTTAAGGCCTTGAATCTTGCTTATTGTTTGTTTTTTTGGCCATGTTAGTGTTTTCGGGTTATAGTATGGTACAAGAACTACAATATAAAGCCTTTAGAACACTTAGATCGATTACAGAAACAAAGTTATTCCTGGTCAAACGACGTTGACCGATCAGCCATATGAACTTTCTGGAAAACCCAGAAAGTTCAAGATCCGGTTCTTGATCACAACTTTGACCAGCTTGAATCTTGTGTATATGTTGTTTTTAGATCTACCTGTTGATATGTTATTGTATCCGGATATCTCCTCTACAAGACTGAGCCTTTATATCACATACAATACTCATAGATTCCAAAATATAAGGCTTCAAACTAGCACCCTTGCTACTGCTAGAGTTTCTGGGCAACCCAGAAACTCAAAGACATCGTTGTCAGAAAGTTTGAAAACACAGATCTCCTTGATATGTTGATTTATGACCAAATTGGTGGTTTGTTATTGTAGTGTTACAATTCAGCTACATGATCAATATTTAATCTGGCCTAGAAACACAATAGGCTAAGATTTAAATATGGTCAAACCTCACACCTCGAAGTCTGACATGAAGGCTCAAGAACACCTATGACTACAGAATGTGTCGCTAAAGGCCTATTGCGACGGTTTATTTAGTTTTATTTTCCTAATTTCTGGAAAATGATTAAAAATAGAAATAAATGGTTTTTAATTATTAAAAATACATAATAAATTATGAAAAATTATTTTAAAGCCTGAAAAATAGTTTTTAATTATTTTGAGTATATTTCAAAAATATTTAATATTTTTGGAATATAAAAGGTATTTATTTATTTAATTATAATATTAAATTAATGATTTAAAAATGGTTTTAATTCATGAAAAATTATATTATGATGTTAGAAAATATTTTAAGTTATAAAATATAACTTTTGATATTTTGGCATGAAAATATTAATATTTTATTATTAATATCAATTATCGGATAATGAATTTAATCGTTTAAAAATCATATAAATGTGATTTTAAGGTATTAAAAATACTTTGTAATATTATAAATATATTATAATATTATGTTATGATTCTCATTAATATTTGATATTAAATAAATATTAATGATTAAGGAATTACGTGGTATTTAATTCATTTAAATATAATATTAATAATTGAAAATGTTGATAAATGATATTAATTATCTGAAAATTATTGCAAGTCTATGAAAATTATCTTGGCTGATAAGAAAATTATCTGTGATAATTGTTTAGTGTTTAGCCAGAGTTTAATTGAACTTAAACTCGTGAATTGTCCGACTAGACCGTCAGAATGATAGAATTGTGTCGGTTTCAACTCGGACTGCAATAGTTTGGCTTGATGCTATGTCTTATGTGTATAATAGACTGATAGGATTATATGCTATGTGTTTAGGTTATTCTATGTATATATATAACAATATTATACTGTGATGATATTATTCTAATATTGGAGATTTATATTATTAATATTAGGTCCCAGACGAAGCTTATTATATTGCATAGCGGTAATCAACGGTTCAGGCAAGTTTCCTTTTACTTAACTCTATTAAGAGTGTTTCATTCGGATAAGCTTATGGTTAATCATCTATGATTGTCATGTTAAATTGTACTCCGTACATCTTGCATGTATAATTCAGGTATGAAAGGCTGATCACCTTTATTACCAGTTGGTCCAGATATATATTATTGTTCCTGTTCAATATTTGTTCAGTCAATATTTTGTTCATGCTAATTCACAAATACATTGTGAAGGATAGCCAGCTTATTATTCAGACTCTTTCAATCATGATATATCTTTAAATTGTTTTAAAACTTGCTGGGCAACTTTCATGCTCACCATTGCTATATCATGATAAACATTACAGATAAAGCGAATATGTTCGGATACAGGAAAAGGATAATGCCAAGTTCAGCTTGGAATAGAATGTGCAGCTAATGTGTATAAGTTAAGGTTATTCGATTTTGGGAATAATGTGTAAAGTGTACTGTATAAACAATCTATGTTTATATCTTCCGCAAATAGTTATAGAAATAGTGAATCGAATTCGCGGTGATTTGGGACCCGGATTTGGGGCTACTACAGTTGGTATCAGAGCTGTTGGTTATGAAGCTTAGGTAGCAATACCTGAGACCAATAACCGCAGTGATTAGGATAAGTACTAACTCACATAGAGTTAGTTGAAGAATCTCGCAGGGTGACAACAATGAATATTTTATAACCACTTACTTATTTAAAATATTTTCACATTTAGAACACCAAAGCAGAAAATTGAATATAATAATATATTTATAACCAAATTTTCCTTAGCCCACCACATCAAAAACATATTTTCCACAGAAACACAAGTTTCTCTCTCTTTCTCTCTCTATATTAGTGAGCGTATTCTTGTGAGTATTCTAATACTTTGAGTATTGCTATACGGTGCAAGTTCAAGATTTTATTTCATAAAATTCGGGGTCTTACAATCCAACTGTGACGCCCCCAAAATAGGTCCATTCCACCCAACCCATTCTGAGTCGCCAAATACATGGTACAGCCTATCAGTTTACTACCATACGAATATGGCATCCCCTACGGAGAGTCTGGCTTCAGTACATTCCACAAAGAAAGTCACCAGATAGAGGCTCGGTTATCAACTTAATAGTTAGGTTTAAGTATGGTACAATTGTACTCTTTAATAGTTGATGTATGGTATCTGGGCTAAACGATTCCTTCATAGAGCGGAGGTATATACGAACTAGCAACTCGGCACCTAGTTTGTTGGTTGTTTGTGGGAAACCACTCAGCGTACTATATTGAAACTGTTAGAGACTAGATGCGTACTAAGTATAGGAATTGGATAGATAGAGTCTAGAAGATTACAAGTGTAGGGATAGGAGATCGTAAAACAAAACGATCAGAGAATAGCAATGAATCGTAATATATACGATGAGATCACCCCGTGATCTGATAAGGTTATTACAACCAGAAAGAATCAATCTAAGGATTGAAAATTTTTACAGCAAAATGCTGTGTGGCAGTTGTACCATGAATTGGTACAAATACAGGAAAGAATTATGAATGCGAGTTGAATGAAATTTGTATTGAGAAGGGAGTTAGTAATAGGTGGGGATTCAATTGAGGACTCATGTCAGCAGCTGAGTTGCATGATTCCTTGTATGGGCGAGGAATTTGTGCTTGGTTTTAGAATCACTTAGCTTCCTGGTTGATACAGTGGTTAGGTAGACAAATTCTTTGTATGGGCGGGGAATTGTCCGCTTAGCTTCCTATATTGATTAGTGGCCGAGTTTGATTTGACAACCACTTAGTTTCTGGCATTGATAATCATTGAAATGTTTATGTCGCGCTATTTGTTATATGCACATTAAGAGGATGACTCCATTCTCAGGTGTATAACAGATAGATAGGTCATAGGTAGAGGACATAAGGATTAAGTACGAGTTCTTAAAACTCATGCTTATGTGACATTCTTGACTCACAATTATATGAAGTGTTATGAACCCCGCAGCGAATGGACGCCAAAGGTCTGACTGAGGTAAGTTCTAAAGCTCATCTGATTGTGGCAATTTATGAACTCATAAGTGTGGTTTGACGAACTGGGTATAGTTATGTGTGAATGAAGAATTGAGGATTATAGGAACAGATAGATTGTTAAGCAAATGATTATTAGTAAAGGTGTTAGGTTTTCCTAAACTCCTAGCTATGCTAGACTTCGAAATTTTGACATCAAGCTAAATGCGCACTATGTGCTTTTAAAAATGTAGACTCGTAGTCATTTTTGAAACGATTTAAAGTATAGTCTATGCTACTTATTTCAGCTAGACGCAAATGATTTGAAATATCAAAATTTATTTTATTTATCACTTATGTACCATGTAACCTGGTGCAGAGATGATAAAAATTTGATGGAGTTGTAAATGCAGGAATACTTGGTGTGAATTTGACCTAAAGTCGCTGTTCTACTATTGTATGATGTGTTATGACAAAGTCATATAATGATGGCATCCTCAAACGGACTGTTAATACAGTACGACATCATGGCGTCATTCTCAAAAATATTTTCAATAAATTTTTAATTTGCCAACGGGGTTTGGCGACACCTAAATAATTCGATTGAATTGAATTATTGATATGAGTCTATGCTATTCGATTCAGCTAGACTAAAGGTTATGAAAACTCTAAGTGTTCATTGAAAGAAATTTTCCGAACCAAATTGTTTTTGTGCGGAATCCAATAAGACTGAGGTAGAATTTTGTGCCTATGGCAGTGAAGAGAAACAGAGTTGACCAGCAATACTTAATAAGTACAGGACATAATGGATTAATTACCCACTATGTCTGTAAGTTATGACGGTTTGCGGATGAATTTCCTATAACCTTTGCGAAAATGACAGACAATAGTCTGTAAAACCCCTCAGCAAAATTTAAAATTTTTTTACTTTTGTGAGTGGTGTATTGGGTAGCATGTGATAATATATGTGAATGGTGTAAGCAGTATGGTGTAAGGTGTAAGGTAAATTTCGGGGATGAAATTTTTAGAAGAAGGGGTGAATGTGACAACCCGAGAATTTCGGATATTTTTAAAATTTTTATTAATTGATGTAAGGTTCAAAATTAGACCTAGACAAAAAATAAGTGTATGCGTTTGATATTTTCAGGAAGGAATTTTGAGAAATTAAAATTTCTTTTGGTGAATTATTCAGGATTAAGGGTATAAGTGTATATGTTATGTGAATATGGTATTATAAGTGTACAGAATGTGGTTAAGGGTCAAGGGTTGACCAGATAAATTTTATCAGTGTCCAAACCCTACGTATATATATTTAGAACGTCCACGTTCAGTTAGGAAATTTTATAATTTATAAGAAACCCTAGAAACCGGTTTCGAAAACCCTAATTTTAGTTTCAGGGATTTAAAACCCTAATTCGGATATTAAAAATCCTGATTTGGGAATTTAATTCCAATATATAAGGTTTATATATTTTTAATTGCAAGAAAAATTAGGGATAACCCTAATGATTAAATTAGAATTTTTTCTAATAATTTAGAAACCCTAATTTTACGGTTTAAAACCCTAATTGTTTCGTTTAAAACCCTAATGGAACTAATTGATAAATTAGTTATTTTAATTAGGAATTATTTATCCTAATTAATAAGATTTAAATTATGATTTCGAAATTAGAATTTACTTAGAAAATCCTATTATAATCTACAGATATTAATTTTGATTTAGAAAACCTAAATTTGAAAATATCAGAAAATTAATTTTTGAGAATCTTAAGTTTTAACCCTAATGGTCAAACCCTAAGGATTGTAGCTAATGTCTAGAATGCCTTCGAAACTTTAAGTAAAATTACCAAAATGCCCTTTTGTTCCATTAGTGCATTATTGGTGAATTATTTGTGCATTATTGCTAGCCATCTAGAATTTACCTATGCTACTATAGCATTACCAGCAGATCAGCCACTACAAATCCTTCTCTTACAATTCATTACATGAATTGCATTATTAAAGAGAGAGAGAGAGCGTGCATTATTACTTCATTTTGTGCAACCCACACTTAGCCATATTCTCCCAAGCTCAAACCCACGAATTCTTATAGCATTTCAGTCACTAAAATCAGCCCCATGATTATCAAGAGCAGAATCAAAGATCAGATTCATGAATCAAAGCTCAAAAGGTATAAAAACCCTAAACCTAGAAATCCTTTGATCTTATGTTATTTGTTGTAATTGATTGATTAAAGTTGTGTATTAGGGTGTTAATAAGTGATCTGGGTTGATAGATCATAGATCTATAACATCTAGTTGCACGATTTTGAAGAATTTAAAAATCTGGAAAACTTGAAAATTTTGGCCTGACAGCCATATGTCAGGGCTCATATATCTGTGTATGTTAAGTATTTGTTATGTGTTAAGTTATATACCTATTCTTTGCCATGAGGAGAGTATACTGGAAGTGGAATCAACCTCATACCATGTCTAGAGCTACAGATACAAGCGGTCAAACCTCGTTGACCGAACACGCTTTCTGGAATCTGGGCAAACCCAGAAATCCAGATCGTCTGACAAGCTTTTAAGGCCTTGAATCTTGCTTATTGTTTGTTTTTTTGGCCATGTTAGTGTTTTCGGGTTATAGTATGGTACAAGAACTACAATATAAAGCCTTTAGAACACTTAGATCGATTACAGAAACAAAGTTATTCCTGGTCAAACGACGTTGACCGATCAGCCATATGAACTTTCTGGAAAACCCAGAAAGTTCAAGATCCGGTTCTTGATCACAACTTTGACCAGCTTGAATCTTGTGTATATGTTGTTTTTAGATCTACCTGTTGATATGTTATTGTATCCGGATATCTCCTCTACAAGACTGAGCCTTTATATCACATACAATACTCATAGATTCCAAAATATAAGGCTTCAAACTAGCACCCTTGCTACTGCTAGAGTTTCTGGGCAACCCAGAAACTCAAAGACATCGTTGTCAGAAAGTTTGAAAACACAGATCTCCTTGATATGTTGATTTATGACCAAATTGGTGGTTTGTTATTGTAGTGTTACAATTCAGCTACATGATCAATATTTAATCTGGCCTAGAAACACAATAGGCTAAGATTTAAATATGGTCAAACCTCACACCTCGAAGTCTGACATGAAGGCTCAAGAACACCTATGACTACAGAATGTGTCGCTAAAGGCCTATTGCGACGGTTTATTTAGTTTTATTTTCCTAATTTCTGGAAAATGATTAAAAATAGAAATAAATGGTTTTTAATTATTAAAAATACATAATAAATTATGAAAAATTATTTTAAAGCCTGAAAAATAGTTTTTAATTATTTTGAGTATATTTCAAAAATATTTAATATTTTTGGAATATAAAAGGTATTTATTTATTTAATTATAATATTAAATTAATGATTTAAAAATGGTTTTAATTCATGAAAAATTATATTATGATGTTAGAAAATATTTTAAGTTATAAAATATAACTTTTGATATTTTGGCATGAAAATATTAATATTTTATTATTAATATCAATTATCGGATAATGAATTTAATCGTTTAAAAATCATATAAATGTGATTTTAAGGTATTAAAAATACTTTGTAATATTATAAATATATTATAATATTATGTTATGATTCTCATTAATATTTGATATTAAATAAATATTAATGATTAAGGAATTACGTGGTATTTAATTCATTTAAATATAATATTAATAATTGAAAATGTTGATAAATGATATTAATTATCTGAAAATTATTGCAAGTCTATGAAAATTATCTTGGCTGATAAGAAAATTATCTGTGATAATTGTTTAGTGTTTAGCCAGAGTTTAATTGAACTTAAACTCGTGAATTGTCCGACTAGACCGTCAGAATGATAGAATTGTGTCGGTTTCAACTCGGACTGCAATAGTTTGGCTTGATGCTATGTCTTATGTGTATAATAGACTGATAGGATTATATGCTATGTGTTTAGGTTATTCTATGTATATATATAACAATATTATACTGTGATGATATTATTCTAATATTGGAGATTTATATTATTAATATTAGGTCCCAGACGAAGCTTATTATATTGCATAGCGGTAATCAACGGTTCATGCAAGTTTCCTTTTACTTAACTCTATTAAGAGTGTTTCATTCGGATAAGCTTATGGTTAATCATCTCTGATTGCCATGTTAAATTGTACTCCGTACATCTTGCATGTATAAGTCAGGTATGAAAGGCTGATCACCTTCATTACCAGTTGGTCCAGATATATATTATTGTTCCTGTTCAATATTTGTTCAGTCAATATTTTGTTCATGCTAATTCACAAATACATTGTGAAGGATAGCCAGCTTATTATTCAGACTCTTTCTATCATGATATATCTTTAAATTGTTTTAAAACTTGCTGGGCAACTTTCATACTCACCATTGCTATATCATGATAAACATTGCAGATAAAGCGAATACGTTCGGATACAGGAAAAGGATAACGCCAAGTTCAGCTTGGGATAGAATGTGCAGCTAATGTGTGTAAGTTAAGGTTATTCGATTTTGGGAATAATGTGTAAAGTGTACTGTATAAACAATCTATGTTTATATCTTCCGCAAATAGTTATAGAAATAGTGAACCGAATCCGCGGTGATTTGGGACCCGAATTTGGGGCTACTACAAGCATAATATATGAATAGATTTAGAGAACTTGCAAAATCGTAAATAAACTAGCTCAACGAAAGTGTGGAGATAGAAAACTTGTACAACGAAAGTTTAGAGTTAGAAGACTTGCTCAATGAAAGTAATTTACTCAACAAAAGTGTAGAGTTAGGAAGCTTGCCTCGCTTGTAAGCTAAACCGAATTAATCCGAATCACAATTATCCTATATATATATATATGTCATCATGACATAATCAGTCATTACCAACACTCTATATCTCTACATCACGTATGGTTTGATTTATAAATCACTTAATCAAATTATATTATTAAAATAGTAATAACACTCGCTAGGTATGAATATCATGCTCGTTCCTAGCATTACAATACCAAAATAACAAAAATATATGTTTCACACTCATCATATAACATTACACTAACAATTACAGACTTTTGTGCAAGACCAAAGTATTTCTGAACTATCTGCTAAGTGGCACCGCGGCGCCACAGTGTGAACTGTGGGTCGCGCTGCGGCACGGTAGCGGCGCTGTGGCGCGAGAACCATGCCAGGCAGCGGCGCTGTGGCGCGAAGTTGGCGCTGACTTCGGCGCTGCGGCGCGAGTTGCTGGGTTGCGACTCTGACTTTGGTGCTGAGGCGCTGAAACTCGCAGAACCGAGAACGAAGACCAATTTCGGACTGTTTAAGAATTTCTAGCAGCTAATCACACACATATAACTTATATAAATTACACATAACTTCACCAAGCATACATATATTAATTTAAAACTACTAAACAACAAATTTGGAAAGGCTAAATCCTTGAAAACAATGTTTTAAACCAAAACTCCATTGTTGCCATTGTTTGACAAGGTTTAACACTGTAATTCATATTATACATCAATTTGATTCATTCTAATCACTTTCTCTGCATTTCTTAACAAACGAATTAACATAATCGCAATTTAATTTTGCAATTAGCATACAATCATATATATACTCACACCTATATTTAAACCATGTTCATACACATACGTTCACTATAAATCCATTCACTTCCTTTAACACATAGTTAGCATACAATCACACACACACACACACACACACACACACACACACACACATATATATATATATATATATATATATATATAACAATTATAATCACCAATACACATAATATCATAACCAATTATAAAACATGGTTTACAGACAATTTTTGTAAAAAACTTTATACACAGTGATATAGAAAATTTTTCCGTAAGATATATTTTAAGCGTTATATAACATACCTTCACTTGCTTGACCACCACTTGCTAAAACTGAGAGCTTGCTTTGGTTACTTTGGAATCACAGATTGGTCTTTCTCTCAAACTCTCTCAAAACTCTCTGAACTTTTCTTTTTCTTTTCTCAGTATTACACTAGGCTAAGCATAACCCAACTGATAACTCAGCGTAAACATAAAAACGGCTATGGCCATAATAAGACTAATAATTAACATCGGTTACAAAACATAAAACGTATAGATTATAATTATATTTTATTTATTTAGTTTATTTTATTAATAATTTAAATTTCAAAAATCCAAAAGCCATAAGGCTCTGTTTGGGAAAACCCCTTTAAAAATAAACATTTAATATCTTTAAGCCTTGTTTGACAAAACTAAATTAAACTCCTTTAATTTATTTTATTAACTCCTTATAATATAGTTATTTGTCACACCTTATTTAATTAAGTTTTCATACTTAATTAATTAATTCAAATAACAATTTATTAAATAAATCATTTAATCACATAACTCAATACAAATAATTAACCATCAAATTGAAATATCAATATAATAATAATTTTCTTAACTCATTAATTATTTATTTAACAAATAATTAATCAACTAAAATTAAATTAATTCAAACAAATATCTATTCAACGACAAACACATCTATTAAATATTTATATTATTTAATAAATATTTCAAAATTAAAATTAAAATTTGGATTGTTACATCATTCCCTCCTTATATGGATTCTGTCCCCAGAATCACAACTCAAACAAATCATTCGTTACATTCTTCCCTACTTACAAAGATTCTGTCCCCAGAATCGAAGATACAGATTAAACAAATAACTCAGGATAATCTTTCATCATTTTATCTTCGAGTTCCCACGTAGCTTCTTCAGCATTGTGGTTCCTCCATATCACCTTCACGGAAGGTATCACCTTATTCCTGAGCACTTGTTCTTTCATGTCGATTATCTGGATAGGAATCTCTTCATAAGACAAGTCTTTATCGAACTGCAACGGTTCGTACTCGATCGCGTGCTTGTAATCGGGTTTATACGATCGTAACACCGAAACGTGAAAAACATTGTGAACGTTTTCTAACTCTGGAGGTAGAGCTACCTCGTACGCCACTTCTCCAACTCTTCGCAGCACTTCGAAGGGTCCAATAAACCTCAGGCTTAGCTTTCCCTTTTTATCGAAACGTATTTTTCCCTTCCAAGGAGAAACTTTTAAGAACACGAAAGTTCCTACGTCGAATTTATGATCTTGTCTGTGTTGATCAGCATACTTCTCCTGTCTGTCTTGAGCAGGTACTAATCTTGTCCTGATGAGTTTGACAATATTAGCAGTTTATTGTACCAGTTTTGGTCCTAACAGTTGACGTTCACCGACTTCATCCCAGTACAGTGGAGTTCTGTACTTCCTGCCATATAACGCTTTGTATGGCGTCATGCCGATGCTCGCGTGGTAACTATTGTTGTAGGCAAATTCCACCAATGATAAATGTTCATCCCAGCTCCCTTTGAAATCCGTGATGCATGCTCTCAGCATATCTTCTAACGTCTGGATTGTTCGTTCGCTTTAACCATCTGTTTGTGGATGGTATGCCATACTCATTCACAACTGTGTTCCCATGCATTCTTGTAGTCTCTTCTAGAAGTTTGACGTGAATCGCGGATCTCTATCTGACACTGGCACTCCATGTCTCGAAACGATCTCTTTAACGTACAACCTTGCCAACTGATCAAGGTTGAACCTAATTTTTATTGGCAAAAAGTGTGATGATTTTGTCAGTCTGTCCACTATCACCCAAATCGTATCACATCCTCTCTGAGTAGTTGGAAGACCCACCACAAAATCTATTGTGATATGTTCCCACTTCCATTCTGGTATTTCAAATGGTTGAAGTAATCCGCTCGGTCTTTGATGCTCGGCCTTCACTCTCTAACATGTCAAGCATTTCGTGACACATTCTGCGACATCTCTTTTTATATTTGGCCACCAAAAATGTCATCACAAATCTTGATACATTTTCGTGCTTCCCGGGTGTACCGAATATCTTGATTTATGAGCTTCGGTTAAGATTTCTTCTTTAATCTCTGGTACTACTGGAGCCCAAATTCTTCCCTCAAACCGTAGTAGTCCTTCGGTATCGATCTCGTATTTTGCATCACTACCCTCAACCACTTTCTCTTTGATTTTCCCATATTCTTCATCTTGTAGTTGAGCGTTCTTAACTTTGTCCACCAAAGTTGTACTAGCTCCTATCTGAATAGTTGTTCATTAGATTCCTGTGAAAATTTGATTTCCAGCTCTGGCTTTGTCATTGTCAAAATAAGCTCCTCCTGAGTGGTTAACAGCATCAACTTTTCACGACCTTTCCTGCTTAAAGCATCTGCAACCACATTCTCTTTTCCTGGATGATAAAAGATCTCATAATCGTAATCTTTTATTAATTCCATCCATCTTCTTTGACGCATGTTCAGGTCTTTCTGTGTGAAAATATACTTCAGACTCTTATGGTCCGTGTATATCTCACATTTCTCTCCATAGAGATTGTGTCTCTATATCTTCAGAGCAAATACCACTGCAGCCAATTCTAAATCATGAGTCGAATACCCTTTCTTATAATCCTTCAGTTGCCTTGATGCATATGCAATAACTTTGCCATTCTGCATAAGGACACAACCCAATCCTTTGTGTGAGGCATCACTATACACCACAAAGTTTCTTATATTATCTAGTAATGACAACACAGGTGCCGCACTTAGCTTCTTTTTCAAGTCTTGAAAACTTCCTTCACATTTCCTCGTCCAAACAAATTTTACAGCTTTTCTTGTCAATTTTGTTAACGGAGTGGCTATCTTGGAAAAATCTTGAATAAATCGTCTATAATAACTGGTAGTCCCAAGAAACTCCTCACCTCTGAAGGTATCCTTGGTTGTTCCCAATTGATTACAGCTTCAACTTTTGATGGATCCACTGAAATCCCATCTTTGTCAATCACATGAACCAAAAATTGCACACAATCTAGCCAAAATTCATACTTAGAGAATTTTGCATACAACTTTTCCTTTCTTAGTGTCTCCAGCGTTAAACGTAAATGTTCCACATGTTCTTCTTGAGTTTTGGAAAACACCAGAATGTCGTCGATAAATACCACTACGAACTTGTCTAATAATGGTTTAAACACCCTATTCATCAAATCCATGAATGCAGCAGGGGCTTTGGTCAAACCAAAAGACATCACCAGAAACTCGTAATGTCCATACCGAGTTCTGAATGCCATTCTAGGTATATCACCCTTCCTTACCTTCAATTGATGATACCCACTTCTCAAATCTATTTTCGAGAAGTATTTAGCACCCTTCAACTAATTAAAGAAGTCATTTATTCTTGGTAACATATATTTATTCTTAATAGTGACTTTGTTTAATTCCCTATAATCAATGCAAAGACGCATTGACCCATCCTTCTTCTTCACGAATAGCATCGGTGCTCCCCACAGTGATACGCTTGGTTGAATATACTTCTTATCTAGCAGCTCCTGCAGTTGTACCATCAGTTTCTTCATCTCTATCGGAGCCATTCTGTACGGGGCCTTCGATATCGGTGTTATTCCTGGCGCTAAGTCGATCACGAACTCAATCTCTCTGTCAGGCAAAAGTCCTGGCAAATCCTTCGAAACACATCTACAAATTCCCTAACCAGTGATATCTCTTCTAGTTTTACCCCCTTCTTCTGAGTATCAACTATGTAAGCTAAATAACTCACACAGCCTTGACTCAATAATTTCTTGGCTTGAATAATCGTCAGACATCTCATTTGTTTAGGCGATTTGCTACCATAGAAAACTATATTTGACGGAGTCATAAGGTTTACGCATTTCTTTTGGCAATCAATTACCGCTCCATAATTGAACAGCCAATCCATTCCTAAAATAACATCAAACTCACCCAGTCTAATTAGGATTAAATCTACCATCATGATATTCCCCTTAATATTCACTCTACAGTTCTTGTATACAAACCTAACAGGAATCACTTCCCTATTCGTAATTTCTACGTTCAAGGGGAAATTCAGTTCTTCACTAGGAAATCCTAACCTCTTAGCAAATTCATCAGATATAAACGAGCAAGTAGCACCAGAATCAAATAATACATAAGCATCAATATCATTGATCCGGATAATACTTGACACAACATCCTTTGATTGAACAGCATCTTGCACAGTCATGCTGAAGGTTTTGGCTGTGGGTTTGTTTGATGCTGTTGGTCCAGCAATGGCCCATGTACCTCCACTGCTACCTCCCTTGCTTCATGTTGCCTCTCCAACTTTGTTCTTAGGGCATTCACGAGCAAAATGATCCTTGGACCCGCATGTGAAGCAAATGTTATTCTTGGGTTGAGTGCAATTTGGGATAATGTGACCCTCCTGGCCACAGTTGAAGCATACACGTTTCCCCATGAAGCACACACCCTTATGAAACTTCCCGCATGTAGCACATGCTTCGAATTTCTTATTCTGCTGGTTACCCTGCTGACTTCCAGCACTCACATTTCCATTCCATTTCCTCTTCAGGTTGTTGTTACCATTTCCACTACCACTATTACCATTCTTAACCTCGACCTTATTCTTCTTTTTTTTTTTCTGTTCTTGATTGAACTTTGTTACAGTCTCGCATCCACCTTTAGCGAGAATTTCCTTCTCCATTACCGTTGTAAATGTCTTCAGTTGGAACAAGGAGACCCTACTATACAACCAAGGCTTCAGTCCTTGCTCAAACCTCTTCGCCTTGCGTTCGTCTATGCTAACTTGATATGGCGCAAACCTCGCCAACTCGTTGAATTTTGTGGCATTCTCAGACACCGTCATCGTCCCCTGCTTCAGTTCTAAAAACTAAAACTCTAGCTGACTCTTCGAACTCTCTGGGAAATAAGTCTTGAGGAATAACTCCTTAAACCTATCCCAAGTCATCACCCCTTGTCCTTCCCGAGTTTTATTGGCCTACCACCAATAACTAGCCTCTTCTTTCAACATGAATGTTGCAAAAGTAGTCTTCTGATCTTCCCCTACTCTCGCAACGTCGAAAACTTTCTCTATCTCCATGATCCAGGTCTGTGCCTCCACTGGATTCATGGACCCACGGAATTCTAGTGGTCCAACCGCCTTAAAATCCTTAAAAGTTGTACCTTGATTCTGCGGTTGATTCTGCAAAGCACCCGTCAATAACGTCACTAGCTGTTGAATGGGGTTAGCTTCGACATTGTCATTATTGGTAGTTCCCTCAGTAGTTCTCTGTCGTGGTTGACGTCTTGGAGGCATTTTCTGTTAAAATACACTCATTAGATTATTACTCAACTCCTTTAAGTAGTTTCTACTTTACTTGCCCCCATAAAAGAAATCATCACATAACACATAACACTTTGGATAAAATAAAATAATAACTTTTATTCATTCATAATCCTTTTTGAAAAAATATAAGAATAATAGCACCACTTCTATTTACATTAATTTCCTGAACTACTAAAGTTTCAGGACAACATCATCATCATATCTCATAGATTACATATCACCAGGGATTTACATATTATTTAACATTTTATTAATCGCATATCAGGTACATTCCCTACGATGTCCTACTAAGATAGTGCATAGCCTTACGACGCTCTTCCTCCATAATTTGGAACATTGTTCGGCGATCTAAAACGTACGATGGCAGAGTCTCGAATTGAATCGGATAACCCATGACCCGATCTTGAGCCTGATTAATCACGCCATTGAATACATTATGCATCTCCTCCACCTTCATTCTCTTTGCTTGTGCGTCTCTTACTGTTATCCCGATTTGTTGAAAAGCTTCCTCATATGCATCTTCGGCTCTTGCCCTCTTAGTAGATTCTTCTTTCAGCTTGTTCTTTAGATCCGCAATCACCTCGATCAGTTGTTCATTCTCTCCTTTAGTGTGCATTAGTTTCTCTTCGACATTAGTCAGACTTTCATCTCGATCCTGGATCTCATTGTCCTTCTGTGCCATCGAGGTCTGTTGTTTAGCTACTATTTCTTCCAACTCCTCGACAGTATCCTAAAGTTCCACATTGCGGTCGTAAACTTCATCGTACATATGAGCGGCTATCGAGGTTAGTGGAATCTCTTCCTCCTCGTCCTCCTCATCCTCATTCGACTGTGGCAGCTCGACATGATCCTCCTCATCCATTTCCACATCATCATCCTCATCAGTCTGCTCAACCACTATGATCAACAGAGCTGACTCCCGTTGCAGTAGTTGTTCCCAAACCACCTGAATGTCATGAGGCTCCTCCTCTATAGGCATCTGAGGTCATTCCTCCCTAGCCTGACTGGATTCTCCGACATTAGTCATCCTGACAACAAAATTTAAGTTTTAATTACTAATCATTACTACTCGATACTCACGAGCACATAAGTTGTAATCATATAAGCACATAAGTGTTTTATTACTTCTTCCTTAAAACTCGATAAGAGTTTATCACCACTATATTTTCAAAGGTTACTTCCTAAGGCTTTTCCCCACCTAAGGTTCATAACCTAAGGCTTTGATACCAACTTGTGACATCTCCAAATTCAGGTACTTCATTTCCACAGGATTCAGTGTTCACTTTATACAAGCATTCATTTCTAACTACCCAATCATAATAAAATTGAATAATAAACCTGCCCATACAGGATTACAATAATAAAAATCTCCCAAGTTATCTAACCTTTAAATACAATCATTCAAATGCAAAAAATTAAATAACTTCATTACAATCATTAAAATAAAGCCTAATAATAAAATATCAACATGATTACAAGTCTTCAATACTTGTTCATCTTTCCCTTTTCTTTACTGATGCTAGGTACGTCGACCTTCTCAACTTTAGCTGTAATATTTATATAAGCAAGAGTGAGCAAACAAGGCTCACTTGAAATGAGATTGAATAAAACTTTACATCAACTGCCAAATAATAGGCTCAATAGAACTGAACAATATATTCTATTAACATTCTAAAATATATAACTGAGGGTCTAATGACCATGTCCACAGTTATAAGTACTCTTTCAACTTAAACTTTAATAGTCATAAAGACTATAAGGACTTCACGTATTTAGGGGGATCAGCCCTTCGTACAATGTATTGTGCACAAACATTTCAACGCTAAGCGTAAACCCCTAATAATAGGGTTGTTCATCTAATCAAAGAAAGTTTGGTTTGAATACGTTTCAAGGTAATTTAGAATTCAACGGTCATCAACTAAGGATTAGTTGAATACATAGTTAATAACGTTATGCTATGGAATAATCATAACTGAATCGACATTGTAAATTAAGATCATGCTTTAGGAATAATCTAATAGCATAAACATTGAGTAGTCATAACACGACTTGCTTGAACAATATTAAGTCAATGTTATTGAGAATTGAATACTAAGCATGTATAGAGAATAATAATTTGAACGATAAAATTGTTCAACACTAGAATATCAGAATGTATAAACTCGCATGTTAAATAACAAGTTATATATTAGAGAAACTTGCTCAATATCAAAAGATAAGATTTTGAAAACTTGCATCATCATGAATAACTAGATGCAAGAACTTGCTCAATAATAAACAAACTAGCTCAACGAAAGTGTAAGCTAGCACAATGTATTAATAGATTTAGAGAACTTGTAAAATCTAAATAAACTAGCTCAACGAAAGTGTGGAGATAGAAATCTTGCACAACGAAGGTTTAGAGTTAGAAGACTTGCTCAATGAAAGTAATTTCCTCAACAAAAGTGTAGAGTTAGGAAACTTGCCTCGCTTGTAGGCTAAACCGAATTAATCCAAATCACAATTATCCTATATACATGTCATCATGACATAATCAGTCATTACCAACACTCTATATCTCTACATCACCTATGGTTTGATTTATTAATCACTTAATCAAATTATATTATTAAAATAATAATAACACTCGCTAGGTATGAATACCATGCTCGTTCCTAGCATTACAATACCAAATTAACAAAAATATATGTTTCACACTCATCATATAACATTACACTAACAATTACAGACTTTTGTGCAAGAGCAAAGTCTTTCTGAACTTTTTGCTAAGTGGCGCCGCGGCGCCACAGTGTGAACTGTGGGTCGCGCTGAGGCGCAGTAGCGGCGTTGTGGCGTGAGAACCATGCCAGGCAGCGGCGCTGCGACACGAAATTGGCGCTGTGGCGCTGACTTTGGTGCTGCGGCGCGGGTTGCTGGGCTGCGGCGCGGGTTACTAGGTTGCGGCTCTGACTTTGGCACTGAGGCGCCGAAACTCACAAAACCGAGAATGAAGACCAATTTCGATCTGTTTTAGAATTTTTAACAGCTAATCACACACATATAACTTATGTAAATTACACATAACTTCACCAAGCATACATATATTAATTTAAAACTACAAAACAACACATTTGGAAAGACTAAATCCTTGAAAACAATGTTTTAAACCAAAACTCCATTGTTGTCGTTGTTTGACAAGGTTTAACACTGTAATTCCTATTATACATTAATTTGATTTATTCTAACCACTTTCTCTGCAATTCTTAACAAACGAATTAACATAATCATAATTTAATTTTACAATTAGCATGCAATCATATATATACTCATACCTATATTTAAACCATGTTCATACACATACGTTCATTGTAAATCCATTCCCTTCCTTTAACACGTAGTTAGCATACAATCACACACACACACACACACACACACACACACACACACACACACACACACACACACACACACACATATATATATATATATATATATGCTACTTATAACAATTATAATCACCAATACACGTAATATCATAACCAATTATAAAACATGGTTTATAGACAATTTTTGTAAAAAACTTTATACACAGTGATATAGAAAATTATGCCGTAAGATATATTTTAAGCATTATATAACATACCTTCACTTGCTTGACCACCACTTGCTAAAACTGAGAACTTGCTTTGGTTACTTTGGAATCACATACTAGTCTTTCTCTCAAACTCTCTCAAAACTCTCTGAACTTTTCTTTTTCTTTTCTCAGTATTAGACTAGGCTAAGCGTAACCCAACTAATAACTCAGCGTAAACATAAAAACGGCTATGGCCATAATAAGCCTAATAATTAACATCGGTTACAAAACATATAACATGTAGATTATAATTATATTTTATTTATTTAGTTTATTTTATTAATAATTTAAATTTCAAAAATCCAAAAGCCATAAGGCTCCGTTTGGCAAAACCCCTTTAAAAATAAACATTTAATATCTTTAAGCCTTGTTTGGCAAAACTAAATTAAACTCCTTTAATTTATTTTAATAACTCCTTATAATATAGTTGTTTGTCACACCTTACTTAATTAAGTTTTCATACTTAATTAATTAATTCAAATAACAATTTATTAAATAAATAATTTAATCACATAACTCAATACAAATAATTAACCATCAAATTGAAATATCAATATAATATTAATTTCCTTAACTCATTAATTATTTATTTAACAAATAATTAACCAACTCAAATCAAATTAATTCAAACAAATATCTTTTCAACGACAAACACATCTATTAAATATTTATATAATTCAATAAATATTTAAAAATTACAATTAAAATCTAGATTGTTACATCTTTCATCATAATATAAACATGAGGATGATGACAATGATATAAGAATTTAATTAAATGAAAGCAAATGATAAATTTTAAAGATTTATAACTCAATTTATCCAGAATTCAATAAATGTCCAAATTGTCAACATAATACTGCTTTGTGGAGTAAAATTCAAGAATAATATTGTATCAGAAATAATTTGAACAGAAAAAAAATCAATTTTTATCATGAATAGTACCCGAGTGAATAGTACCCTGTGGATAGTACTTCGGAAATAGTACCCCGTTAATAGTACCCCGTTAATAGTACCCCGTCATGAAAAGTTTAAAAATTATCAAGAATGTTCAGAATAATATTTTCGTGAAAAGATACTAGATGAAGCATACATTTCAAGGAGTACAGAAGCCATACTTTAACAAAATGAGTGTAGAATTCAAAATCTGAAATGAAATAATATTACTTACATACTACAGAGTATGGAAGAAAATATTATTTCATACGAATATTAAAAAAATTAATATCCCTTACCTTAAAAAGAGAGTACTTCTGACTGGTAGGGCGGGAATATTCTTGAAGAAAACTTGAACTATTTTTTACACTCAAAGCTTCCTTAAACTCTAAAGAAATACACTCAATATTATAGAAGAAGAATTCTCTGATTCTGGTGTGATTTTCAATTCTAAATTAAGCATCCTATTTATAGGAGAATGGAAATAATACTATTTTAATTTAGAAATCACGGACTACATAGGAGCACAATCACAGGTTGCAACGGGCGAAGAATTTTTTTTTGATTTTACTATGCAATGACTATGCATAATAAAATATAATATATTCTATTTTTCATAAAAAATAAAACTTATTATAATATATATATATATATATATATATATATATATATATATATATATATATATAAAACAAAACTGAGATAACTTCTACCGACAGTTTTGAAAAATGGGTAAGTGGGGGTCCAAATAATAAGCAAAATTTACAATAAATACTTTATAAAAATTCCTTTAATATTTTTAACAACATTTATTCATCAATAATATAACTTGAAATATTAACAACCAGATCATTCTCAAGAAAGAGGGGCTTTTCGATAAGGATTTCTCCCTATTGGCGCGCAATTAGGTGACCAAACCCCTTTCCTCGACAGAATTTTCTAGACATTATTAATAATGCAAATAATAATATGAATAACTTGTCATCTCAATTATTGATTTAATAATATAAAATATTGTGCAGATGATACTGTGACAATAATTGAATCAATAATGTGAGATACTATGCAACAATTACTGTAGCAATAATTGAGTATAACTGAGTCATGACTTCTCACGTAAGCATCAATAATCAATACCGTATGCTACTATGCAACAACGTATATTACTGTACTTTTATCATCGGGTATTTCAACAGTTAACGGTAAAACTTTCGCCGTTATTTTTATAAAAAGATATTTCTGTCATTTTCTAACTCCGACAATAATTCCATTGTTGGGTCCACCAATGATTGTGTCGTCGTACGAATATTCCCTATTAAAACGAATATTCCCTGACCAATCGAATATTTTATAACAACTTACTTGCTTTGCAAAATTTATAAATATTACCCACAACTATTATATCAAATCCACACCATAATATAAAAAATATATTTTGAGAAAAATTAATCTTTATTCATGAAAGTTGGGGTCTTACAACCTCTCCTTTTTATGAAATTTCGTTCTCGAAATTGGGGTACGTACTTGGTATGTCGAAGAGGTGAGGATACCTTGATTTCATTTCAGATTCTAACCCCCAGGTCATTTCCTCAATATCGTGGTTTCTCCATTGAACTTTGACTTGAGATATAACCTTAGAGCGTAGAATATGTTTCTTCTTATCCAAGATTTTAACAGGTACCTCTTCATACATTAAATTTTCCGCTATCTCGTCTGGTTCTAACTCAATAATGTGGTTCGGGTCTTCCACATATTTACGTAACATAGATATGTGAAAAACGTTATGAACACGAGACATACTTGGTGGTAAAGCGAGTCTATAAGCCACAATTCTTACTCGATCGAGGATTTCAAATGGGCCAATGAATCGAGGATTGAGCTTTCCTCTCTTTCCAAATCTTGTAACTCCCTTCCATGGAGCAACATGTAACAACACATGATCTCCATCATTGAATTCCACATCCTTTCGATGAAGATCTACATAACTCTTTTGTCGATCTTGTGAGGTCTTTATACGTTATCGGATCATTTGAATTTTTTTCGTAGTCATGCGTACTAATTCTGGTCCTAATAACGTTGCTTCACCCACCTCGTCCCAGCATACTAGAGAACGACACTTGCGTCCATACAACGCCTCGAATGGAGCCATGTCGATACCTGCTTGATAACTGTTGTTGTATGAGAATTCTACTAATGGAAAGAACTTGTCTCAACTTTCTTTGAAGTCAAGGACATAGAATCTTAATAGATCTTCAAGGGTTTGAAGTTCTCTCCGACTACCCTTTCGTTTGAGGATGATATGCTGAACTAAATTATAAATCCGTGCCCATAGCTTTTTGCAAACTAACCCAAAATCGTGAAGTGAATCTAGGGTCTCGATCAGAAACTATGGATACTAGCATACCATGCAGTCTTACAATCTCATTTATGTATATACGAGCAAGACGTTCAAGTGAAAAAGTTTCAATCTATCGACAATGACCCAAATCGCATCTATGCCTTGAGAAACCTTGGGAAAACCAGTAACGAAATCCATGGTAATATGCTCCCACTTCTATTCTGGAATTTCAAGTGGTTGCAATGGACCTTTTGGCACTTGATGCTCTGCCTTGACACGTTGACACGTTAAACACCTTGAGATAAACTCCGCGATCTCTCTCTTCATATTGCTCCTCTAAAATGTATGTCAAAGATCACGATACAATTTGGTACTCCCGGGATGGATTGAAAATAGTGTGTTATGTGCCCCCATCATGATTTTATATTTTAAATCAGGGTCGTTAGGAACACAAAGTCTAGAGTTCACTCGAAGTATTCCTTTTTCATCGATTCTTGCTTCTGGAATAGTACCTTCTTGCACTTTCTTCTTCATACGCATCAACTCTAGGTCCGTAGCTTGAGCAGCTTTAACTTAACCGATTAAAGTCGGTTCTACTCGTATATTTGCCATCATCACATGGGTCCTTGGAGTCTTTAACTCTATCTCCATCCTTTGCAAGTTATACAAAATGGGCATTTGCGTTGACAATATCACACTTGTACCTACATATGATCTTTTACTCAACGCGTCAGCTACCACGTTCGCTTTTTCCAGGATGGTATTGAATGGTATGATCGTAATTTTTCAACAGCTCGTGCCAAAGTCGTTGTCACATATTGAGCTCCTTTTGGGTGAAGAAATATTTGAGGCTTTTATGATTCGTATAGATCTCCAATTTCTCCCCATACAGGTAATGCCTCCAGATTTTAAGCGTAAAAATGACTGCTGCCAACTCTAGATCACGAGTAGGATAATTCCTCTCATATTCTTTGAGTTGTCGTGAGGTATAGGCTATGACTTTTTTATGTTGCATGAGAACACATCCTAACCCTCTACCTGAAGCAACGTTGTTGATAACAAATCCCTCCGAACCAGATGGTCTTGTCAGAACAGGTGCTAAAATGAGTCTTCTCACGAGTTCTTGAAAACTCTTCTCACATTCCTCGCTACAACTGAATTTTGTATCTTTTTGAGTTAGCTAAGTTAATGGAGTAGTGATTTGAGAAAACCCTGCTACGAGTCTCCGATAATAACCAGCTAAGTCGAGAAAGCTACATACTTCGGTCACTGGCTTAGGTTGCTCCCAGCTTTAAATTGCTTCAATCTTCGCCGGGTTAACAGATATTTCATGATTTGATACCACGTGCCCAAGGAATGCAACTTCCTCAAGCCAGAACTCGCATTTCTTCAACTTGGTATATAACTTGTTTTCACGAAGCTTTTGGAGTATCAGCCTCAAGTGTTGCTCATGATCTTCATGGCTTTTGGAGTAAATGAGGATGTCATCAATAAAGACAATCACAAAATAATCCAAATATTCCTTGAATACTCGGTTCATCATATCCATGAATGCAGTTAGAGCATTAGTTAGTCCAAAAGACATGACTAGGAATTCATAATTCCCATACCGAGTTCTGAAAGAAGTCTTTGGAATGCCATCAATTTTAATCTTTAACTGATGATATCCGGAACGAAGATCGATCTTTGAAAAGAATTTGGCTGCTTGCAACTGGTCAAACAGGTCATCAATACAAGACAACGGGTACCTATTTTTGATGATGACATGATTCAACTCTCGATAATCAATATAAAGTCGCATACTTCCATCTTTCTTCTTTACAAATAGAATATGAGCATCCCAAGGAGACGTACTAGGACGAATGAAACCGTGTCTAACAATTCCTGCAGTTGAGTTTTTAACTTCTGAAGTTCAATAAGAGCCATTCGATATGGGTCTTTGAAAATGGATTTTGTACCGGGTTCAAGGTCGATACAAAATTCGATTTTACGCTCTAGGTGTAGGCCAGGAAGTTCTTCAGGGAATACGTCACGAAATTTATTAACAATAGGAATATCATTCAAATATGACGTATTTTTTTTTGAATCTGTAACATGGGCTAAGAAAGCTTGACATCTGTTTTTCAATAAATGAATAACTTTATGACTTGATATGACAGTGATTGACTTTAGTGGTTTGGTTACTTGAATTCACATATTAGGTTGGTCAGGGACATGAAAGTTAACAACCTTACGAAAATATTCAATTTTAGCATGATGAGTAGTTAACCAATCAATCCCTAAAATCACATCAAATGCAAGTATTTTTAAAAAGATATGATCGACAAGTAATGTGAGGGTGTCGATGTAAGACCCCAACTTTTATAAATAAAGATGAATTTTCTATAAATATCATTTTTGAATATTGTGGAGTTAATTTGATATAATGTTATAGTTGTGGGTAATATTTATAAATTTTGCAAAGTACGCAAGTTGTTATATAATATTCGATTGGTCGGGGAATATTCGTTTTAACAGGAAATATTCGTACAACGGCACAATCATTGGTGGACCCCACAACGAAATTATTGTCGGATTGAGAAAACGACAAAAATATTTTATTAAAAAAAACGACGGAAGTTTTACCATTGATACTGTTGAACTACTCGATAGTAAAAGTATAATAATACGTATGGTTGCATAGTAGCACACGGTATTGATTATTAATGCTTATGTGAGAAGTCACTCAGTTTGATTCAATTATTGTCAGTTAATAATATGAATTATTTAGCGATAATGACGTTTTGTTTTATTCGTATTATTAACGTAATAAAACAGAAACATCTTTTTATATAAAACAGAATATTTTATTAAAGTTATTTTATAAATAGAATATATTATATTTTATTTAAAAGATTTTTCTTTAAATATGGACCATCAGATTAAAGTAATCAATCTGGACCGTTCATGGATTAGTTACTATGCATTCTATTTTTCTATAAATAACAGCTCATTCCTTCATTATTTCTTACGAATTCACTGAACTCTAGAGAGAAAAACTATAGAGAAAAACCATAGAGAGAGAAGAAAAGTATTCTGCTACTTAACTACTTCCTTATTTCAGTTCTTCTTTAAAACGGTTAGGGGTGTATTCTTTCTTATTCATAAAGAGAACTGTTGTTATTTCATTATTTATTATTCTGTTGGAATAACCTGTATACGCGGTCTACCCTATACTTGGTGACATTCTTCTATTATTCTGTTGGAACATCCTGTCTGTGTGTTTTATACCGGACCTGGTTCTGTTTTTATTATTATTCTGTTGGAACATCTTGTCTGTGTGTTTTACACCGGACCTGGTTCCGTTTTTATTATTATTCTGTTGGAACATCCTGTCTGTGTGTTTTACACCGGACCTGGTTCCGTTTTTATTATCATTCTGTTGGAACATCCTGTCTGTGTGTTTTACACCGAACCTGGTTCCGTCTTTATTATTATTCTGCTGAAATATCCTGTCTGTGCGTTTTACGCCGTACCTGGTTCCATTATTTATTATTCTGTTGGAATAACCTGTCTGTGCGGTCTATCGCATGCATGGTGATTTCTTTTGTTATTCCATTCTTTATTATACTCAGTTGGTTAATTTTTTACTTTTATACTCCATGAAATTTGTGGAATATCCTTGATAATTACGGTTCATCCAGTATCTTTTCATGAAAATATTCTTCTAAGTATTCTTGAATTTTACTCCACAAAGCAGTATCATGTTGACAATTTGGACGTTGTTAATTCTTGGATAAATTAATTCTTGAACTTGTTTTATTGAATTCTTATATCATGGTCATCATCCTCATGTTTATAAAATATTGAAAGTCATCTGTGGCCTGTAGTGCATAGATGGACATGGTATGATTATGACCAGGAATTATTCAGTATAATCATGACCGTAATGTTATAAATGATGTGGTAAAAGTCCTCATTGGTCCGTAGTGCATTGATGGACAGTTGTTGGCATGATCATGACCATTAATGAATACACAAATATCCTTGACTGTAGTGCAGGGTTGATTCGATGATGTGGATTATTTTATTAAGCTGAGCCCCAGCGATCACAGTTTTGAAAAATCTTTTAAATCATAAAAGATAGTATAGTTTATTTCCTACTTGACTCTTTTAATGGATTGCTTGTTCCGCTGCAGTTAAACTTGATGTCTATTATATTTTATCAGTTTAACATTGTTGAAGGCTAATGATAATTTATTCTGCATTATCTTAGTCATAATATTTCTTACTGCGCTAGTTGAGCTCACCCTTTCTTTCACTGTTCTCTTCAGGACATGAGAATATAGCTGGGATGAGTCGGGGAACAGAGTGATGAACCAGATGATAGTATTAGTAGTCCTCACTATTTTATATAATAGTGTGATAATAATTGTAATGAGGACTCCTTTTGTGTATGGATACTCTCTAGAAGATAATATTTGTATTCAAACTCACAGTTTATATTTTGTCGTATTGTGCACGACAGTTGTATTAGTAAGTTGTATTTGAATTCTGTACCATGTATCTGGCGACCAAAGATCGGTGATGTATACCTATTTTTGGGGGCGTCATAGTTGGTATCAGAGCTTAGGGATATAATCCCTGGTTAAGATGTGAGAATAGAACTAGGAGGGGAGAGACGGGAAATTCTTTCGCTAGTATGACCTACCTAAATTTATTTGCATGGTATTTAATTGGTCGGTCATAATATAAGGATAATATATGACATATCAATTAACTTTTATTTTGTGGCAGCATCTGAAAATGGCATCTGAGAATGTTGAGAATAGCAATGGAACACATGCGACTGTTGATTCACCACATCAATAATCAGGATAATGTGCATCAGGAAGGTGACAATCCTCATGCAAACAACAACACTGACCAGATGATGAATGATGGAATGTTCAGAAACTTTATGCAGTTCATGCAACAGCAGGCAAGAGCGGCTCCTGTCCAAAATATAGGTGAAAACACTGAAAACTCTCGGACGGTCACCGCTAAACAGTTCAAGGAGCTGGGACCACCAGAGTTTAAGGGAGAGCCAAAACCACTTATAGCGGAAACATGGATAAAGCAGATTACCAAGATATTTGATGTCTTGGGATCCTCCGAGGAGCAAAAGGTTCCCTTTGCCTCCTTTATATTGCGAGGAGAGGCAGATTACTGGTGGGAATCGATTAAGCGTACTCAACCTGCCGCACTGAAGATGTCTTGGGAGAAGTTCCAAGCGCTGTTCAATGACAAATACTTTCCCGAAAGTGTTCGTCACATGAAGGAGGTGGAGTTCCTCAAATTGGAGCAGAATAATATGACCGTATCGCAGTATGAGGCTAAATTTACTGAGTTGTCCCGGTTTGCGTCCTACTTGGTGGATAATGAAGAGCGAGTGACGTGAATGTTTTTGCGAGGTTTGAAACCTGAGATACGTCAATATCTTATTTCTCATAAACTGTGTTTGTATTCAGATGTTGTGAATAGGGCTCAGTTAGTGGAGCACGATAACGAGTCAACGCAACCAAAAGAGAGCAGTCGGCAAAATGATAATACCAGTGAGAGCAGTCATCGAAGCGGTGACAACAAGTGTGGAGAGAATCAACAGGCCATAAATGGTAACCACTTCGGTGGTAATCAGGGCCAAAACAATAAGAATGGTCATTTCAAGAAGAGGAGATTCAACAATGATGGAAAGACGTCAGCACCAGCACTCGTTGTTAAGGAAGGAGAACGACCACCTATCATATGTTTCAAATGCGGAGGGGAGGGGCACATCAGTCCAAACTGCGTGATGCCGTCTAAAGCATGTTATAATTGTGGAAGAGAAGGTCATTTAGCTCGATTTTGTTGTTTACCAAAAATAAGTTCAGCCAAGATGGAGACACCAAAGGCCGTCCCAGAAAAGTCCAAACCGATAGTGCAAGGGAGAGCGTTTGTTGTGACCTCCCAGAAAGCAAGGAACCTGAATGAGGTCATCACGGGTAAGCTTATCATAAACTCTAATGAAGTCTATACTTTATTTGATACCGGTTCTACCCATTCTTTTATTTCTCATACTTGCGCTTATCGATTAAATTTGACTCCGGAGAAATTAGACTTTGATTTATCTGTTAAAACTCCATTGGGAGAAACCTTCATTACATCCACGGTTTATAAGTCTTGTTTAGTTCAAATTGGTACCCACACATTACCTATCGATCTGATTTCATTAAAAATACTTGCATTTGACGTGATTCTAGGGATTGATTGGTTAACTACTCATCATGGAAAAATTGATTATTTTCGTAAGGTTGTTAGCTTTCATATTCCTAATCGACCTATTATGCAAATTCAAGCAACCAAGCCATTAAAATCAATCGCTGTCATCTCAAGCCATAAAGCTATTCGTTTATTGAAAAACGGATGTCAAGCTTTCTTAGCTCATGTCACGGATCTAAACAAAAATACGTCAGTTTTGAATGATATTTCTATTGTTAATAAATTCCCTGACGTATTCCCTGAAGAACTTCCTGGCCTACCCCTAGAGCGTGAAATTGAATTTTGTATCGACCTTGAACCCGGTACAAAACCCATTTCCAAAGCCCCATATCGAATGACTCCTATTGAACTTCAGGAGTTAAAGATCCAACTGCAGGAATTGTTAGACATTGGCTTTATTCATCCTAGTACTTCTCCTTGGGGTGCTCCTGTGCTATTCGTGAAGAAGAAAGATGGAAGTATGCGACTTTGTATTGATTATCGGGAGTTGAATCATGTCACCATCAAAAACAGGTACCCATTGCCATGTATTGATGACATGTTTGACCAGTTGCAAGGAGCACAGTTCTTTTCAAAGATCGATCTTCGTTTTGGATATCATCAGCTGAAGGTTAGAACTGAGGATATTCTAAAGACGACTTTCAGAACTCGGTACGGGCATTATGAATTCCTAGTCATGTCCTTTGGATTGACTAATGCTTCTGCTGCCTTCATGGATATGTTGAACTGGGTATTCAAGGAATATTTGGATCACTTTGTAGTCGTCTTTTTTGATGACATCCTTATTTATTTCAAAAGCCGTGAAGATCATGAGCAACACTTGAGGCTGGTACTCCAAAAACTTCGTGAATACAAGCTTTATGCCAAGTTGAAAAAATGCGAGTTCTGGTTGGAGGAGGTAACATTCCTTGGGCACGTAGTATCAAGTCATGGAATATCGGTTGACCCGGCAAAGATTAAAGCTATTCAAAGCTGGGAGCAACCTAAATCAGTGACCGAAGTACGTAGCTTTCTTGGTTTAGCTGGTTATTATCGGAGATTCGTGGAAGGATATTCTCGAATCGCTACTCCATTAACTCAGCTGACTCGGAAAGATACAAAGTTCTGTTAGAGCAAAGAATGTGAAAAGAGTTTTCAAGAACTCAAGAGGAGACTCATTTCAACACCTGTTCTAACAATACCATCTGGCTCGGAGGGATTTGTCATCTACAGTGATGCTTCGAGCAAAGGGTTGGGATGCGTTATCATGCAACATGGAAAAGTCATAGCCTATGCATCAAGACAACTCAAGGAATATGAGAGAAATTATCCTACTCATGATCTAGAGTTGGCAGCTGTTGTCTTTGCACTTAAAATTTGGAGGGGGGAGAAGGTGGAGATCTTTACGGATCATAAAAGCCTCAAATATTTCTTCACTCAAAAGGAACTCAACATGTGACAACGACGTTGGCTTGAACTGTTAAAATATTATGATCATACTATTCAATACCATCTTGGAAAAGCGAACGTGGTAGCTGACGCATTGAGTAGAAGATCATATGCAAGTACGAGTGCGATATTGTCAACACAAAGGCCCATTTTGTGTGACTTGCAAAGGATGGAGATAGAGTTAAAGACTCCAGGGACCCATGTGATGATGGCAAATATACGAGTAGAACCAACTTTAATCGATAAAGTTAAAGCTGCTCAAGCTACAGACCTGGAGCTGATGCGTATGAGGAAGAAAGTGCAAGAAGGTGCTATACCGGAAGCAAGAATCGATGAAGAAGGAATACTTCGAGTCAACTCCAGACTTTGTGTTCCTAACAACCCTGATTTAAAGTATGAAATCATGATGGAGGCACACAACACACCGTTTGCAATCCATCCTGGAAGTACCAAAATGTATCATGATCTTCGTCATACATTTTGGTGGAGCAATATGAAGAGAGAGATAGCGTTGTTTATCTCAAGGTGTCTAACTTGTCAACGAGTAAAAGCGGAGCATGAAGTACCAAAATGTCCATTGCAACCACTTGAAATTCTAGAATGGAAGTGGGAGCACATTACCATAGATTTCGTTACCGGTCTTCCTAGGGTTTCTCAAGGTATTGATGCGATTTGGGTCATTGTTGATAGATTGACCAAGTCTGCTCATTTCTTACCGATACGAGAAACTTATACACTTGAACGTCTTGCTCGTATGTACATAAACGAGATTGTAAGACTACATGGTATGCCAGTATCCATAGTTTCTGATCGAGACCCAAGATTCACTTCACGATTTTGGGTTAGTTTACAAAAAGCTATGGGCACAGATTTACGATATAGTTCGGCATATCATCCTCAGACGGACGGGCAATCAGAGAGGACTATTCAAACTCTAGAAGATTTATTAAGACTTTGTGTCCTTGACTTCAAGGGAAGTTAGGACAAGTTCTTACCATTGGTGGAGTTTTCCTACAACAAAAGTTATCAAGCAAGTATTGGCATGGCTCCATTCGAAGCATTGTATGGAAGAAAATGTCGTTCTCCAGTATGCTTGGATGAGGTGGGTGAAGCAACGTTGTTGGGACCGGAGTTGGTACGTATGACTACAGAAAAGATTCAAACGATCCGACAACGTATAAAAACCTCACAAGATCGACAAAAGAGATATGCTGATCTTCATCGAAAGGACGTGGAATTTGATATAGGAGATCATGTGTTCTTATGTGTTGCTCCATGGAAAGGAGTTACGAGATTTGAAAAGAGAGAAAAGCTCAATCCTCGATTCATCGGTCCATTTTTAATCCTCGATCGAGTAGGAACTGTGGCTTATAGACTCGCTTTATCGCCAAGTATGTCTCGTGTTCATAACGTTTTTCACATATCCATGTTACGTAAATATGTGGAAGACCCGAACAATATTATTGAGTTAGAACCGGACGAAATAGCAGAAGATTTGACGTATGAAGAAGTTCCTGTTTAAATTTTGGATAAGAAGGAACATATTCTACGCTTCAAGGTTATACCTCAAGTCAAAGTTTTGTGGAGAAACCACGATGTTGAGGAAATGACTTGGGAGTTAGAATCTGAAATGAAATCAAGGTATCCTTACCTCTTCGACATACCAGGTACGTACCCTAATTTCGATGGCGAAATTTCATAAGAAGGGGAGGTTGTAAGACCCCAACTATTATAAATAAAGATGAATTTTCTATAAATATCATTTTTGAATATTGTGAAGTTAAATTGATATAATGTTATAGTTGTGGGTAGTATTTATAAATTTTATAAAGTATGCAAGTTGTTGTATTATATTCGATTGGTCGGGGAATATTATTTTTGTCGGAGAATATTCGTACGACGGCACAATTATTGGTAGACCCCACAACGGAATTATTGTCGGATTGAGAAAACGACAAAAATATTTTATTAAAAATAACGGCGAAAGTTTTACCGTTAATACTGTTGAACTACTCGGTAGTAAAAGTACAGTAATACGTGTGGTTACATAGTAGCATACGGTATTGATTATTGAGGCTTATGTGATTAGTCACTCAGTTTGATTCAATTATTGTCAATTAATAATATGAATTATTTAGCGATAATGAAGTTTTGTTTTTTTCGTATTATTAACGTAATTAAACAGAAACATCTTTTTATATAAAACAAAATACTTTATTAAAGTTATTCTATAAATAGAATATATTATATTTTATTTAAAAGATTTTTCTTTAAATATGGACCGTTAGATTAAAGTAAATCAATCTGGACCGTTCATGGATTAGTTACTATGCATTCTATTTTCCTATAAATAGAAGCTCATTCCTTCATTATTTTCTTACGAATTTACTGAACTCTAGAGAGAGAAACTATAGAGAGAGAGAAGAAAAGTATTCTGCTACTTAACTACTTCCTTATTTCAGCTCTTCTTTAAAACGGTAAGGGGTGTTATTCTTTCTTATTCATGAAGAGAACTGTTGTTATTTCATTATTTATTATTCTGTTGGAATAACCTGTATACGCGGTCTACCCTATACTTGGTGACATTCTTCTATTATTCTGTTGGAACATCCTGTCTGTGTGTTTTACACCGGACCTGGTTCCGTTTTTATTATTATTCTGTTGGAACATCCTGTCTGTGTGTTTTACACCAGACCTGGTTCTGTTTTTATTATTATTCTGTTGGAACATCCTGTCTGTGTGTTTTACACCGGACCTGGTTCCGTCTTTATTATTATTCTGTTGGAATATCCTGTCTGTGCGTTTTACGCCGGACCTGGTTCTATTATTTATTATTCTGTTGGAATAACCTGTCTGTGCGGTCTATCGCATTCATGGTGATTTCTTTTGTTATTCCATTCTTTATTATACTCAGTTGGTTAAGTTTTGACTTCTATACTCCATGAAATTTGTGGAATATCCTTGATAATTGCGGTTCATCCAGTATCTTTTCATGAAAATTTTCTTCTAAGTATTCTTGAATTTTACTCCACAAAGCAGTATCATGTTGACAATTTGGACGTTGTTAATTCTTGGATAAATTAATTCTTGAACATGTTTTATTGAATTCTTATATCATTGTCATCATCCTCATGTTTATAAAATGTTGAAAGTCATCTGTGGCCTGTAGTGCATAGATGGACTTGGTATGATTATGACCAGGGATTATTCAGTATAATTATGACCGTAATGTTACAAATGATCTGGTAAAAGTCCTCATTGGCCCGTAGTGCATTGATGGACAGTTGTTGGCATAATCATGACCATTAATGAATACACGAATATCCTTGGCTGTAGTGCAGGGGTGATTCGATGATGTGGATTATTTTATTAAGCTGAGTCCCAGCGATCACAGTGTTAAAAAACCTTTTAATTCATAAAAGATAGTAGAGTTTATTTTCTACTTTACTCTTTTAATGGATTGCTTGTTCCGCTGCAGTTAAACTTGATGTCTATTATATTTTATCAGTTTAACATTGTTGAAGGCTAATGATAATTTATTCTGTATTATCTTAGTCATAATATTTCTTACTGGGCTAGTTGAGCTCACCCTTTCTTTCACTGTTCTCTTCAGGACATGAGAATATAGCTGGGACGAGTCAGGGAACGGAGTGATGAACCAGATGATAGTATTAGTAGTCCTCACTATTGTATGTAATAGTGTGATAATAATTGTAATGAAGACTCCTTTTGAGTATGGATACTCTCTAGAAGATAATATTTGTATTCAAACTCACAGTTTATATTTTGTCGTATTGTGCACGACAGTTGTATTAGTAAGTTGTATTTGAATTGTGTACCATGTATCTAGCGACCCAAGATGGGTGATGTATACCTATTTTTGGGGGCGTCACAGTCGATTTGAATCAAACAAGACTTATAAACAGCGGATGTAATGAAGGTTTCTCCCAACGGAGTTTCAACAGATAAGTTAAAGTCTAATTTCTCCGGAGTCAAATTTAAACATTGAGTACAAGTAGAAGAAATAAAAGAATGGGTAGAACCGGTATCAAATAAGGTATAACCTTCGTAAGAGTTTGTGATTAGCTTACCCATAATGACCTCTGTAAGACCCCAACTTATTATAAATAAAATTAAATTTCTCTATTTATTATTTTGAAATAGTAAGGATTGATTTGATTAATATGGCTAGTTATGGGTAAAATGCGCAAATATTTTAAATAAGCAAGTGGTTATAAAATATTCATTGTTGTCGGGAAATATTCGTCTGGTCGTGGAATATTCTTACTGTCGGAGAATATTCGTACGATGACGCAGCCTTGTGTTGGCCCCATAATAGAAAGCGATTGGATAAAAAAAACTACAAGTATAAGTTGTTTATAAATAACGACGTAGTTGTTACCGTTAACACTGTTAGAATTCCCGGTGGTTAAAACACAATAATACGAGTTGTTACACAGTAGCACACGGTATTGCACCAATTATTGATTCTTACGTAAGAAGGCACTACTCAATAATTGTTACAATAATTACTGTTCAATAGTTTATTTTATTGATTCAATAATTGCTATGTTGATATTTTATATTATTGTTGTTTCAATAATTGTCACTACACAGTATTTTCTATTATCAGATTAATAATTCATATTGGAATAATATTATTAGATAGCATTATTGGCAATGTCTAGAAAGTTCTGTCTAAGAAGAGGTTTGGTCACCTAATTGCACGCCAGTAAGGAGAAATCCTTATTGGAAAGCCCCCTCTTTCCTTGGAACGGCCTGGTTGTCAGTATTGTGATTCTGTAATATTATTTGTGAATAATTAATTATTGATTTATATGATAAGGAAAATATTCATTTTATGTGGATATAGATGGAGAAAATTTTTAATGTGACAATTGTTGAAAATTGATAATTTATCTTTTCTGATAAAATATTTCATTTAAATATATTATTTTATTATAATAATATAATAATGGTGATATTTTTATATTGAATGTGGGATATATGAATAAATGAGAAAAAGAATATTTTTATTACTAAAAATATTAAAAACATGTTTTGCATGTTTGTGGACCCCATTTCTTGACTGAAATTTGATTATAGCCTATAAAATCGTCCGTATGTGGATTTCGGTCAATTTCTGTTTAGAATTTGGAATAACTTAAACTTACAAAGTTGTAGAGAATTGAATTTCCTATAGAAGGACGTAGGATTCAAATTTTTCTGATTAAAGAGCTATTTATTATGAATTATTGAAGTTCCGAAATAAATGATTTTTGAAGTTTTAAATAATTTTTAAAAGAAAAACATTTTTTTCATTTGTGGGCATGTGTTAAATGGTTGCTGGTAAGGTGTGCGTAGGAATTTAATTTATAAATATTATTATTTTATTAAATTTTCTGCTTTGGTGTTCTAAGCATTTTTTTATAAATAGGGTGCTGATGTTAGAATTAAAAATCACACCAGAAACTAAAGTTTTTTCTCTCTATATTATCGAGCGTATTATTGTGAGTATTTTGATACTTTGAGTGTTGCTATACGGTACAAGTTTCTTCAGCACTATATCCAGTATTTCAGTCAGAAGTACTGTCTTTTCGAGATAAGGGATGTTATTTTTTGTTATAAATGATATTATTTCTTTTAATATCATTATGCAGAAATATTGGTATTAACTTTTTATCAAATTTAAAACTTTTTGTGTCGGGGTTACTATTCACGTATACGGCACTATTCACGAATACGGCACTATTCACCGAAAAATTAAATTTTTATTTTTTGTCCAAGATATCTATTATGGATACTAGCTTTGATTGTATCCATGTTTTGATCATTCTTGAATTTTACTTCACTATGATTATTTATGAAGTATTTTTGAACTCGGATTGTTTAAAGTGCAAATCTTTAATATTTGTTCTTTTGTTTCACTGGATTCATTTTTTTTAAAATATTTTTCATCATCCTCATTCCTAAATGATGATATTATTGAATATCTTTGGCCTGCAGTGCAAAGATGAATGATTTTCTGATAAATATCTTTGGCTGTATTGCAAAGATGAACATGTGTTGAGATGAACATGACCAACTGATGAATATCTTTGGCCTGTAGTGCAAAGATGAACATTTGATTCCAGATATACATATTGATTGATGTTACAGGGATAAAATATTGACGATGAACTTTTAAATTCATAAATAGAAGTTAGTAGATTTTATTCTCTACTTAACTCTTCTAATGAATTATTATTTCCGATGCGAATATTGATTTAAAACTTATTGTCTATTATATTCTATTATATTTTTTCCTATTGAGGACTAACGATAATTTGTTTTATATTATCTTAGTCACAATGTTCTTTACTGGGATAGTTGAGCTCACCCTTTCCTTTTTGTTCTATTTTTCTTCTCAGGAGGTGAGAATGTAGCAAGTACTAGTCGGGATATGGAATGATGGTTTTAGAAAGTTGTTTAGTAGTCCTCACCATTTTTGTAAAATAATGTATCAATAATTGTAATGAGGACTTATTTGAGTGTGGATATTGTCTAGAAGACAATATTTGTATTTAAACTCACAGTTTAACTGTTGTCGTATTTTACACGACAATTGTATTAATAAAGTTGTAGTTATTTCTATACCATGTTTTGACGACTCAGAATGGGTAATGTATACCTATTTTGGGGGGGGGGGTTGCAACCTCGTTCGGGTTCCTTGCTTTTTGGGAGGTCACGACAAACTCTCTCCCTTAAACTCCTGGCTTTGACTTGTCTGGGACAGCATTTGGTGTCACCATCCCAACTGGACTTGGCTTCACTGCACGATAAAATTGGGCGAGGTGACCTTCTCTTCTGCAATTATAACATACTTTGGACTACATTGTGCAGTTTGGACTAATGTGTCCCTCCCCTCCACATTTGAAGTATACGATCTGTGGTCATTCTCCTTCCATAAGAACGAGTGCTGGTTCTGACGTCTTTCCATCATTATTGAATCTCCTCTTCTTGAAATTTCTACTTTTATTGTCTTGGCCAGGATTACCACTGAAGTGGTTACCATATTTGGCATGTTGATTTCATCTACGTTTGTTGTCACCGCTTCGATGATTTCTACCACTGGTATTATCATTTTGCCGGCCGCTCTCTCTTGGTTGGGTTGACTCATTATCGCGCTCCAATAACTGAGCCTTATTTACAACATCTGAATACAAACACTGTTTATGAGAAATGAGGTAGTGACGTATTTCAGGTTTTAAACCTCACATAAACTTTCACGTCATTCTCTCCTCATTACCAACCAAGTGGAACGCAAACCGGGACAACTCAGAAAACTTAGCTTCGTATTGCGACACGGTCATATTGTTTTATTTCAGCTTGATAAATTTCACCTCCATCATGTGACGAATAGTTTAGGGAAAGTACTTGCCGTTGAACAGTTCTTGGAACTTCTTCTAAGACATCTTTAGTGCGGCAGGTTGAGTACGTTTTACAGATTCCCACCAGTAATCTGCCTCTCCTCGCAACATAAAGGTGGCAAAGAGGACCTTTTGCTCCTCGGAGCATCCCAAGACATCAAATAATTCATAATAAGTAGCCCTTTTATCAAAAAAATTCGAATCTCATGTCTATTCCATAGGAAATTTAATTCTCTACAATGATGTAGAAGAAATATTTTTTCAAATTCCAAACAGAAAATGTCCAAAATTCACATACAGATGATTTTTAATACCTCCATTTTGACAAAATACTGATAAAACACCCCCATTCTGAAAAAATACTGATAAAACACCTCAGCATTAATTCCTTCATTTATATCCACATAAAATAAATATTTCCTTATCATATAAATTAATAATTAATTATTCACAAATAATATTACAGAATCACAATTATGACAACCAGGTCGTTCCCAGGAAAGAGGGGGTTTTCCAATAAGGATTTCTCCTCACTGGCGCGCAATTAGGTGACCAAACCCCTTTTCTAGACAGAACTTTTTTAGACATTGCCAATAATGCTTTCTAATAATATTATTCAAATAATCTGAATTATTAATCTGATAATGGGAAATACTGTGTAGTGACAATTATTGAAACAACAATAATATAAAATATCAGTGTAGCAATTATTGAATCAATAAAATAAAATATTGAACATTAATTACTGTAACAATTATTGAGTAGTGCCTTCTTATGTAAGGATCAATAATTCAACAATACTATGCAATACCGTGTGCTACTGTGCACCCATGCGTATTACTGTACTTTAACCACCGGGTATTCCAACAGTTTTAACGGTAACAACTACGCCGTTATTTATAAAACCTCAAACTTGTCATTTTCTTCATCCGACCGTTTTCTGTTATGGGGCCCACAAATGGCTACGCCATCGTACGAATATTCCCCGACATTAAGAATATTCCACGACCAAACGAATATTCCCTGATAACAATGAATATTTTATAACCACTTGTTTATTTTATAAAATTTGTACATTTCACCCATAACCAAAGTATTATATCAAATTAACACCTTATTATTCAAAATAATAATTAGAGGAAATTCGATTTTATTTATGAATAAGTTGGGGTCTTACAACCTCCCCTCCTTATAAAATTTTGTTCTCGAAATTGACGTACGTACCTGGTTTCTCGAAAAGGTGAGGATACCTCGCTTTTATTTCTAATTCCAACTCCTAAGTCATTTCTTCAATAGCATGGTTCCTCCATAAAACCTTAATTTGTGGTATAACCTTGGTGCGTAGCACATGCTCTTTCATATCCAAGATCTTAACAAGTACCTCCGCGTACGTTAAATCTTCGGCTATATCATCTGGTCATAACTCAATTATGTGGTTCTGGTCTTTCACATATTTACGAAGTATAGATATATGAAAAATATTATGAACACGAGACATGCTTGGAGGTAATGCGAGTCTATAGGCCACATTTCCTATTAGGTCAAGAATCTCAAATGGACCAACAAATCGTAGATTGAGCTTTCCTCTCTTCCCAAATCTTGTTACTCCCTTCCATAGAGCAATACGTAACAATACATGATCCCTAATATTAAATTCTAATTCCTTTCGATGAAGATCCGCATAACTCTTTTGTCGATCCTGTGCCGTTTGTATACGTTGTCGAATCGTTTGGATATTTTCTGTAGTGATGCGTACCAATTTTGATCCTAACAACATTTCTTCACCCACCTCGTCCCAGCATACTGGAGAATGACATTTTCTTCCATACAACGCCTCGAATGGAGCCATGCCGATACTTGCTTGATAACTATTGTTTTAGGAGAATTCCACCAATGGTAGGTACTTATCCCAACTCTCTTTGAAATCTAGGACACAGAGTCTTAATAGATCTTTAAAAGTTTGAAAAGTCCTTTCTGATTGCCCGTCCGTTTGAGGATGGTATGCTGAACTGAATCGTAAATCCGTGCCCATAGCTTTCTGCAAGCTAACCCAAAATCGTGAAGTGAATCTTGGGTCACGATATGAAAGTATGGATACTGGCATGCCATGTAATATCATAATCTTATTCACGTACATACGAGCAAGACGTTCGAGGGAATAAGTCTCTCATACCAACAAGAAATAAGCAGACTTGGTTAATCTATCAACAATAACCCAAATCACATCTATGCCTTGAGAAACCTTGGGAAGACCCGTAACGAAATTTATAGTAATGTGTTCCCACTTCTATTTCAGAATCTCAAGTGGTTGCAATGGACCCTTTGGCACTTGATGCTCTGCCTTTACACGTTGACAAGTTAAACACTTTTATATAAACTCCGCGATCTCTCTCTTCATATTGCTCCACCAAAGTGTATGTCGAAGATCATGATACATTTTGGTACTCCCATGATGGATCGGAAATGGTGTGTTATGTGCCTCCATCATAATTCAATGCTTCAAGTCAGAATCGTTAGGAACACAAAGTCTAGAGTTGAATCGAAGTATTTCTTCTTCATCAATTCTTGCTTCTAGAATAGCACCTTCTTGCACTTTCTTCTTTATATGCATCAGCTCTAGGTCCGTAGCTTGAGCATCTTTAATTTTATCGATTAAAGTCGGTTCTACTTTTATATTTGATATCATCACGTGGGTCCCTGGAGTCTTTAACTCTATCTTCATCCTTTGTAAGTCATACAAATTGGGCCTTTGTGTTGACAATATCGCACTCGTACCCGCATATGATCTTCTACTCAATGCGTCAACTACTACGTTCGCTTTTCTAGGATGGTATTGGATTGTATGATCGTAATCTTTCAACAGCTCAAGCCAACGTCATTGCCGCATGTTGAGTTCCTTTTGGGTGAAGAAATATTTAAGGCTCTTATGATCCGTATAAATCTCCACTTTCTCCCCATACAGGTAGTGTCTCCAGATCTTCAACGTGAAAATAACTGCTGCCAACTCCAGATCATGAGTAGGATAATTCCTCTCATATTCTTTGAGTTGTCGCGAGGTATAGGCTATGACTTTCCCATGTTGCATGAGAACACATCCTAAACCTTTGCCTTAAGCATCGCTTTAGATAACAAATCCATCCGAACCAGATGGTATTGTCAGAACAGGTGCCGAAATGAGTCTCCTCTTGAGCTCTTAGAACCTCTTCTCGCATTCCTCGCTCTATACGAATTTTGTATCTTTCCGAGTTAGTTGAGTTAACGGAGTAGCGATTCGAGAAAATCCTTCCACGAATCTCTGATAATAACTAGCTAAGCCCAAAAAGCTATGTACTTTAGTCACCGACTTCGGTTGCTCCCAACTTTATATGGCTTCAATTTTCGTCGGGTCAATATATACCCCATGTTTTGACACCACGTGCCCAAGGAATGCTACTTCCTCAAGCCAGAACTTGCATTTCTTCAGCGTGGCATATAGCTTGTTATCGCGAGGCCTTTGGAGTACTAGCTTCAAGTGGTGCTCATGATCTTCACGGCTTTTGGAATAGATGAGGATGTCATCAATAAAGATAACAACGAACTGATCTAAATATTTCTTGAACACATGGTTCATCATATCCATGAAAGAAGAAGGAGCATTAGTCAATTCAAAAGACATGACAAAGAATTCATAATGCCCGTACCGAGTTCTGAAGGCAGTCTTCGGAATATCCTCAGTTTTAATCTTCAGCTGATGATATCCAGAATGAAGATCGATCTTTGAAAAGAATTGTGCTCCTTGTAACTGGTCTAATAGGTCATCAATGCGAGGTAGTGGATACCTATTCTTGATGGTGACATGGTTCAATTCCCGATAGTCGATACAAAGTCGCATACTCTCGTCTTTCTTCTTTACAAATAAAACAGGAGCACCCCAAGGAGATGTACTAGGACGAATAAAACCGATGTCCAACAACTCCTGTAGTTGGACCTTTAACTCCTAAAGTTCAATAGGAGCCATTTGATATGGGGTTTTAGAAATGAGTTTTGTACTCGGTTTAATGTCAATAAAGAAATCAACTTCACATTCTGGGGGTAGACCAGGAAGTTCTTCAGGAAATACGTCAGGAAATTCACTAACAACAAAAATATTATTCAAATTTGACGTGTTTTTGTTCAAGTCCGTGACATGGGCTAAGAAAGCTAGAACATCCGTTTTTCAATAAACGAATAGCTTTATGGCTTGATATGACAGTGATTGACTTTAGTGGTTTGGTAGCCTGAATTAGCATAACAGGTTGGTTAGGAATATAAAAACTAATAACCTTACGAAAATAATCAATTTTGACATGATGAATCGTTAACCAATCAATCCCTAAAATCACATCAAATAAAAGTATTTTCAAAGAAATAAGATCGACAGATAATGTGATGGTACCAACTTGGATCAAGCAAGATTTATAAATAGTAGATGTAATGAAAGTTTCTCCTAACGGAATTTCAACAGATAAGTCAAAGTCTAATTTCTCAGGGGTAAAGTTCAAACGTTGAGCACAAGCAGGAGAGATAAAAGAATGGGTAGAACCGGTATCTAGTAAGGTATAGACTTCGTAAGAATACTTTATGATTAACTAACCCGTGATAACTTCGTTCGGGTTACTCGCTTTTTGAGAAGTCACGAAAAATGCTCTTCCTAAAACCATCGACTTTGTTTTGTCTGTATCTGCCTTTGGAGTCACCATCCCAGCTGGACTTGGTTTTACTACAGTACAATCTCGAGCTATATTGTAACGACCCCAAAATAGGTCCATTCAATCCAACCTATTCTGAGTCGCCAAATACATGGTACAGAAAACAACTACAACTTTATTACAACAATTGTCGTGCAAAATAAAATAACACATATGCTGTGAGTTTGGATACAAATATATACCAAATGTGACTCATGTCCCAACCGTGGAAAGCACCTCACAATGACACCTTACATAAAGGTATAGTCAAAAACTGTTTTAGAAATTAGAATCTTTGGGAAGTGCTCAAGGAAACCTTCGTACATGGGAGGCCATGCATCTAGGTTATGATAGATATCATATGGCCACAGAATTATCCTTGGTTGACCCAATGTACCCCAAAGAAAAACGAGAAGATTACTATCATATTCTTCCCAATGGTGAGTCTTCTCTTAATTTATCATTATCTCCACTGTCTCTAATTGAGAATTATACTTCAAACAAACACCAAGATTATATAGGTAGTGTTCGTAAATATACTCAGCAAGTGGATGAGCACAATCCTGTCTTATGATGACACAAGGTTGTATGTCATTAGACATCTTGTATGACAGTGGCAAAACACCCTTCCAACGTTGGGTTCGCTTCACCCTAGATGATTTACCAAATATAAATACTAAATGATGGCCACCGTTCTATTCCCCTATTACCCCTGCTCGACCCAGCTACACTCTTATTACCTGAAAGGAATTGTGAAACAGAAGGGTGAGCACAACTAGCCCAGTAAAGAATATCATGACTAAAGATAAATAAATTTATCAATAGCCTTCAACAAAATTAAATCAGAGATTTAGAACATATGGTAGATGATAAAATTTTTAACCATAGTTGCAGCGGAACGAACAAACCATTAGAAGAGTCAAATAGACCATAAAGTCTATTATCTTCTCCATGTTAAAAGTCCACCAATAATATTTTATCCCTGTAACATCAATCAACAATTCCTGTCCACAATCACGTGTATAACTCATAATCGTAATTGTAGTTCTAAATTCCTTTTCTCATCCAGGACAAGGGTAATTTTCATCACCTGAAACATCAAAGATCATGGTTATACCAAATCACAGTTCATGTTCATAATCATACTAATAAATTCATCTTTGCAGTACGGCCCAAAGATATTCATCAACAAGTCATCTTTGCACTACATGCCAAAGATATTCAACAACACGTCATCTTTGCATTACGAGCCAAAGATATTCATTAACAACTTATCTTTGCACTACAGGCCAAAAGATATTCAACAACAAGTCATCTTTGCATTACGAGCCAAAGATATTCATCAATAATTCATCTTTGCACTACGGGCCAAAGATATTCGTCAACAGTTCATCTTTGCACTACTGGCCAAAGATATTCAACAACAGGTCATCTTTGCACTACGGCCCAAAGATATTCATCAACAATTCATCTTTGCACTACAGGCCAAAGATATTCCTCAACAGTTCATATTTGCATTACAGGCCAAATATATTCATATCTCAAAGAAATATATAATCATTTCAGAATTTATATACACCATAATTATAACCATGTTAATCAATTCATCTTTACACTTAAGCTAAAGATATTCAATTATAAATTCAATGGTCATGATCATACCAGTTAACAATTCATCTTTGCACTACAGGCCAAAGACATTCCTCAGTCACGATCATACCAATAATTTACCCATCTTTACACTCAAGTGAAAGAGAAACTCAACATCAGGGTTATAAAAATGTTATATATGATAATAAAAATAATATGATCAATAACTGCATTTATTTTCAAGAGCAACAATCATAAATCCACGATAATTTGGTCAGAAAAAGAAACCAATTTTTGTCGTGAATAATACCCGTGAATAGTAACTCATGAATAGTAACTCGTGAATAGTAACTCATGAATAGTAACTCGTGAATAGTAATTCATGAATAGTAACTCATGAATAGTACTCCGTATTCGTACATAGTACCGTATACGTAAATAATGTCATATACGTAAATAGTGCCATATACATGAATAGTGCCGTATACGTGAATAGTAACCCCGACTCAAAAAGGTAGAAATTCCATAATAAAATCCATACCAATATTTCAGTATAATGATATTGAAAGAATAACATCATTATGAAGAATATAACATTCCTTAATATCCCTTACTATCCCTTACCTCAAAAGTGCAGTATTTCTGATTGGAATGCAAAGTCGAAGGAAACTTACACTGAATAGCAACTCTCAAAGTATCTAAATACTCACAAAATATGCTTCATAATACAGAGAGAGAAAGAGAGAAAGCATATGTTTCTGGTGTGATTTTCAATTTTAACATAGCCCTCTATTTATAGGAAAATGTTAGCACACCGAAGCAGACTTGACCTGCAACCTGATGACTTTACCTGCTACTATTGCCACCCACCACATTTGAAATAAAATTCAGCACATTTTTTCACCAACCACAAGTGGAGCCCACCAATTCTAGAATTTTCCACCAAAATGATAAACTCTGAAAATTCAATAATTTTTGAACCAGCCGTCTCGTAAAATTCATAATAAATCATACGTTCATTTTTAACGTTTCAAAATTTGTGGACATATACTCAACTTATATATGTATAACATGTCCAAAAATTACCACGATCCAACGGTCGGATTAAAAATTATAATCCCCACAAAATAACTTAAAAACCCAGATTTTTAATACCTCCATTACGACAAAAATACTGATAAAAACCTCAATATTAACTCCTTCATTTTTACCCACAAAAATATATCCCTCATTTATATCCACATAAAATAAATATTTTCTTATCATATGAATCAATAATTAATTATTCACAAATAATATTACAGAATCACATTTATGATAACCATGCCGTTCTCAGGAAAGAGGGGGCTTTCCGATAAGAATTTCTCCTTACTGGTGCGCAATTAGATGACCAAACATCTCCTTAGACAGAACTTTCTAGACATTTTCAATAATGTTATGTAATAATATTATTCAAATAATATGAATTATTGATCTGATAATGGGAAATACTGTGCAGTGACAATTATTGAACAACAATAATATAAAATTTCAATACAGCAATTATTGAATATATAAAATAAAATATTAAACAGTAACTACTGTAACAATTATTGAGTAGTGCCTTTCTTCGTAAGAATCAATAATTGGTGCAATACCGTGTGCTACTGTATTTTAACCACCAGGTATTCCAACAGTATTAACGGTAACAACTACGCCGTTAATTATAAAAACTCAATTTTTATCGTTATCTTCATCCAATCGTTTTCCGTTATGGGGCCCACAAATAGCTGCGCCGTCGTACGAATATTCCCCGACAGAAAGAATATTCCACGACCACACGAATATTCAAAGACCAAAAATGAATATTTTATAACCACTTGCTTATTTAAAATATTTACGTATTTTACCCATAACTAACCACATTAATCAAATCAACCCTTTCTATTTCAAAATATTAAATAGAAAAAATTTAATTTCATTTATTAATAAGTTGGGGTCTTACATATATGACCTTCCTTTCCACAGTTATAACATATCTTGAATTGTTGTGTTCAGTTTTGGCTGATATGTCCCTCTTTCCCGCATTTATAACATACGACCGGTGGTGGTTCTCCTCCCCCAGGAATAGTTGATGCTGGTGCTGATGTATTCACATTGTTATTGTTGTACTTTCTCTTTTTAAAGTCTCCCCCCGACTCACTTCTTCTACTATCATGGCCTCGATTACCACCAGAGTGGTTACCGCTTTTGTCCGGATATTTTTCTCCCCACTGGATATCATTGCTCCGATGACTGTTGCCATCGGTATAACCCTGGTTGTGGTCCCTCGGTTGAACATACTCATTATCTCGCTCTAATAACTGAGCCCTGTTGACAACATCTGAATACAGAGAAAATTTGTGAGAGATAAGATATTGACGAATTTCGGGTTTTAGACCTCTCAGAAACATCCGCGTCATACGTTCCTCATTCTCTACCAAATGAGGTGCAAACCTGGATAACTCCGTGAACTTCGCCTCGTACTGGGACACCGTCATGTTATTTTATTCCCGTTTAATAAACTCTACTTCCTTTATATGACGAATACTTTCAGGAAAGTACTTGTCATTGAATAGTTTTTGAAACGTTTCCCAAGACATATTGAGTACGGCTGGCTGGGTACGCTTCACAGACTCCCACAAGTAGTCTGCCTCACCAAGGAACATAAAGGTGGTGAATGGAACCTTCTGTTCCTCCGTGCAACCCAAGACATCAAATATCATGGTAATTTGCTTGACCCACGTTTCCGCCTTGATCGGATCCGACTTTCCCATAAATTCTGGTGGTCCTAACTCTTTGAACTGCTTGGCTGTGACAAGCCGCGCGTTGCTATCATTTCCACCCATATTCTGTACACTAGTCTCCCTCGTCTGATTTTGCATGAACTGCAAAAAGCTTCTAAACATCCCATCATTCATCATTTGTTCGGTAGTTTTGTTTACAGGAGGAATATTGCCTTCCTGTTGCACGTTCTCATGGTTGGTGATTAAAGGTGTCTCCATGGTCTCATTCACTGCATTGTTAACATTCTCAGCTACCATTCTCAAATACTGCCATAAAACAAGGGTTAATTAAAGAAATTGACATATCACATAATACCCTTATATTATGATCGACCAACAATTAAGTTTAGATAGGACACACTAGTGAAGGATTTACTCGTCTCTTCCCTCCTAGTTCTATTCTCCGATCTCCGCCAGAGACCATATCCCTAAGCTCTGATACCAACTGTGATGCCCCCAAAATAGGTATACATCACCTATTCGGAGTTGCTAAATACATGGTACAGAAACAACTATAACATCATTACTACAATTGTCGTGCAAAATACGACAACACATAAATTGTGAGTTTAAATACAAATATTGTCTTCTATACAATATCCACACTCAAATAAGTTCTCATTACAATTATTGAAATATTATTTTACAAAATAGTGAGGACTGCTAACACAAATGACTGGAAATATCACTCCACACCCCGACTAGTTCCCACTATATTTTGGCCTCCTGAGAAAATTGGAACAAAAAAAAAAGGTGAGCTCAACTAGTCCAGTAAAGAATATTATGACTAAGATAATATACAACAAATTATCATTAGTCTTCAACAGAAAAAAATCTGATAAAATATGTAAGACCCTAACTTATTAATAAATAAAATTAAATTTTCTCTATTTATTATTTTGAAATAGAAAGGGTTGATTTATTTAATGTGGTTAGTTATGGGTAAAATGCGCAAATATTTTAAATAAGCAAGTGGCTATAAAATATTCATTTTTGGTTAGTGAATATTCGTTTGGTCGTAGAATATTCTTGCTGTCGGGGAATATTCGTACGACGGCACAGCCTTTTGTGGACCCCATAACGGAAAGCGATTGGATGAAGACAACGACAAGTATAAGTTGTTTATAATTAACGGCGTAGTTGTTACCGTTAATACTGTTGGAATACCTGGTGGTTAAAATACAGTAGCACACGATATTGCACCAATTATTGATTCTTACGTAAGAAGGCACTACTCAATAATTGTTACAGTAGTTACTGTTCAATATTTTATTTTATTAATTCAATAATTACTACGTTGATATTTTATATTATTGTTGTTTCAATAATTGTTGCTGCACAGTATTTTCATTATCAGATCAATAATTCATATTATTTGAATAATATTATTACATAGTATTATTGTCAATGTCTAGAAAGTTCTGTCTAAGGAGAGGTTTGGTCATCTAATTGCGCGCTAGTAAGGAAAAATCCTTATTGAAAAGCCCCCTCTTTCCTGGGAACGGCCTAGTTGTCATAAATGTGATTCTGTAATATTATTTGTGAATAATTAATTATTGATTCATATGAAAAGGAAATATTTATTCTATGTGGATATAAATGTTGGATATATTTATTGTGGTTAAAAATGAAGGAGTTAATGTTGAGGTGTTTTATCAGTATTTTTATCGGAATGGAGGTATTAAAAATCAAATCAGGGTTTTTTAGAAATATTACGGGGGTTATAATTTTTAATCCGACCGTTGGATCGTGGTAATTTTTGGATATATTATTCATATATAAGTTGAGTATATGTCCACAAATTTTGAACCGTTAAAAATAAACGTATGATTTGTTATGAATTTTACGAGATGACTGGTTCAGAAATTGTAGAAGTTGCGGAATTTGTCATTTTGGTGGAAAATTCTAAAATTGGTGGGCCCCACTTTTGGTTGGTAAAAATATGCTGAGATTTTTATTCAAATGTGGTGGGTGGAAATAATAGCAGATAAAGCTATCAGGTTGTAGGTTAAGTCTGCTTCGGCGTGCTAACATTTTCCTATAAATAGATGGCTAAGTTAGAATTGAAAATCACTCCAGAAACAAGTTTTCTCTCTTTCTCTCTCTAGATTATTGAGTGTATTTTGTGAGTATTTTGATACTTTGAGAGTTGCTATTCAGCACAAGTTTCATTCAGCCTCATATACAATATTTTGATCAGAAGTACTGATATTTTGAGGTAAGGGATATTATTTCCTTCTTAAATGATATTATTTTCTTCAATATCATTATGCTGAAATATTGATACGAGTTTTTTTATTAAATTTGGAACTTTTTATGTCGGGATTACTATTCACGTATACGGTACTATTCACGTATACGACACTATTCACGAATACGGCACTATTCATCGAAAAATAAAATTTTCCCTTTTTGTCCAAGATGTCTATTATGGTTACTATCTTTGATTGTATCCATGTTTTGATCTTTATTTTTAAATTCTGCTTCACAATTGATTATTATGAAGTATTATTGATCTTGGATAAACTGTTATACGAAGCTCTACTATTTGTCCTTCTGTCTCACCGGATTCGTTTTCTTTAAGATATTTTTTATCATCCTCAGTCCTAAATGATGATATTATTGAATATCTTTGGCCTGTAGTGCAAAGATGTATGATTACCTGATGAATATCTTTGGCTTGTAGTGCAAAGATGAGCAGGTGTTGAGATGAACATGACTGACTGGTGATACAAATGAATATCTTTGGCCTGTAGTGCAAAGATGAATATTTGGTTAAAGAAGATTATTAATTGATGTTACAGGGATAAAATATTGATGATGGACTTTTAAATCTTAGAAGATAGTAGAATTCATTCTCTACTTGACTCTTCTAATGGTTTGCTATTTTTGCTGTAGTTGTTGATCTAAAACTTGTTGTCGATTATATTCTATCAGATTTTTCCATGTTAAATACTAATGATAATTTGTTGTATATTATCTTAGTCATAATATTTTTTACTGGGCTAGTTGAGCTCACCCTTTTCCTTTTTGTTCCATTTTTCTTCTCAGGAGGTGAGAACATAGCAGGATTTAGTCGGGGTATGGAGTGATGGTTGTAGAAAAATATTTTAGCCGTCCTCACTATTTATGTAAAATAGTATTTGAATAATTGTAATGAGGACTTATTTGAGTGTGAATATTGTCTAGAAGATAATATTTGTATTTAAACTCACAGTATGTGTTGTCGTATTTTGCACGACAATTGTATTATTGAAGTTGTAGTTTGCTTTTTGTACCATGTATTTGGCGACTCAGAATGGGTGTTGTATACCTATTTTGGGGGCGTCACAGTTGGTATCAGAGCTTAGGGATATGATCCCTAGCTGAGATGTGAGATAAGAACTAGGAGGGGAGAAACAAGGAATTCCTTCGCTAGTATGACCTGACTAAGTTTATTTGGTCGGTCAGAGTATAGGGATAATATATGACATGACTATTAGCCCTTGTTTTATGATATTATTTAAGAATGGCAGCTGAGAACGTTAATAATGGAGTAAATCAGACCGTGGAGACAGCTTTGATCACCACCCAGGGGAACGTGCAACAGGAAGGCAATATTCCTCCTGTAAACAACGTTACCGAGCAAACGATGAATGATGGAATATTTAGGAGCTTTTCGCAGTTCATGCAAAATCAGACGATAGAGACTCGTGTGCAGAATATGGGTGGAAATGATAACAACGCGCGGTTTGTCACAGCCAAGCAGTTCAAAGAATTGGGACCACCAGAATTTAAGGAAAAGCCGGATCCGATCATGGCAGAAACGTGGGTCAAGCAAATTACCAAGATATTCGATGTCTTGGGATGCACAGAGGAACAGAAGGTTCCATTCGCCACCTTTATGTTCCGCGGTGAGGCAGACTACTGGTGGGAGTCTATGAAGCGTACCCAGCCTAACGCACTCAACAAGTCCTGGGAAACATTTCAGAAACTGTTCAATGACAAGTACTTTCCTGAAAGTATTCATCATATGAAGGAGGTAGAGTTTATCAGACTGGAACAAAACAACATGACGGTGTCCCAGTACGAGGCGAAGTTTGCAGAGTTATCCAGGTTTGCACCTCATTTGGTCGAAAATGAGGAACGAATGACAAGGATGTTTCTGAGAGGTCTAAAACCCGAGATTCGGTAATATCTTATCTCTCATAAATTTTCTTTATATTCAGATGTTGTAAACAAGGCTCAATTATTAGAGCGAGATAATGAGTATGTGCAACCGAGGGACCACAACCAGGGTCATACCGATGGTGGCAGTCATCGGAGCAATGAAAACCAGCAGGGAGGAAAATATTCAGACAAAAGCGGTAACCACTCTAGTGTTAATCGTGACCGTGATAATAGAAGGAGCGAGTCGGGAGGAGATTCCAAGAAGAGAAGGTACAACAATGATAACGTGAAGACATCAGCACAAACATCAACTGCTTTTAGGGGAGGAGAACGAGCACCGATCGTTTGTTACAAATGCGGAAAGGAGGGACACATCAGCCCAAACTGTCCACAACAGTTCAAGGTATGTTATAACTGTGGAAAGGAAGGTCATATAGCTAAAGATTGTCTTGTTGCAAAACCAAGTTCAACGGGGATAGTGACTCTGAAGACTGTTCCGGACAAGTCAAAATCGGTGGTTCCTGGAAGGGCGTTTGTCGTGACTGCCCAAAACGCGAGGAACCCAAACGAGGTGATCACGGGTAAGCTAATCATAAACTCTTGCGAAGTTTATACCTTACTAGATACCGGTTCTACCCATTTTTTTATCTCTCCTGCTTGTGCTCAACGTTTAAACTTGACTCCGAAGAAATTAGACTTTGACCTATCTGTGGAGACTCCGTTAGGAGAAACTTTCATTACATCTACAGTTTATAAATCTTGCTTAATCCAAGTTGGCACAATCACATTACCTGTTGACCGTATCTCTTTAAAGATACTTGCTTTTGATGTGATTTTAGGAATTGATTGGTTAACTACTCATCATGCCAAAATTGATTGTTTTCGTAAGGTTGTTAGTTTTCATATTCCTAACCAACCTATTATGTGAATTCAAGCAACCAAACCACTAAAATCAATCGCTATCACACCAAGCCATAAAGCCATTCGTTTATTGAAAAACAGATGTCAAGCTTTCATAGCCCATGTTATGGACTTGAACAAAAACACGTCAGATTTGAATAATATTTCTGTTGTTAGTGAATTTCCTGACGTATTTCCTGAAGAACTTCCCGGTCTACCCCCAGAACGTGAAGTTGAATTCTTTATTGACCTTAAACCTTGTACAAAGCCCATTTCTAAAACCCCATATCGAATGGCTCCTTTTGAACTTCAGGAGTTAAAGGTTCAACTACAGGAGTTGGATATCGGTTTTATTCGTCCTAGTACATCTCCTTGGGGTGCTCCTGTGTTATTCGTAAAGAAGAAAGACAGGAGTATGCGACTTTGTATCGACTACCGAGAATTAAATCATGTCACTATCAAGAATAGGTATCCGCTACCTCGCATTGATGACCTGTTTGACCAGTTGCAAGGAGCACAATTCTTTTCAAAGATCGATCTTCGTTCTGGATATCATCAGCTGAAGATTAAAACTGAGGATATTCCAAAGACTACCTTCAGAACTCGGTACGGACATTATGAATTCTTAGTCATGTCTTTTGGATTGACTAATGCTCCTGCTGCCTTCATGGATATGATGAACCATGTATTCAAAGAATATTTAGATCAGTTTGTTGTTGTCTTTATTGATGACATCCTCATCTATTCCAAAAGCTGTGAAGATCATGAGCGCCATTTAAAGCTGGTACTGCAAAGGCTTCGTGAAAACAAGCTATATGCCAAATTAAAGAAATGCGAGTTCTGGCTTGAGGAAGTAACATTCCTTGGGCACGTGGTATCAAAACATGGAGTATCTGTCGACCCGACGAAGATTGAAGCCATATAAAGTTGGGAGCAACCGAAGTCGGTGACCGAAGTACGTAGCTTTTTGGGCTTAGCTGGGTATTACTGGAGATTCGTGGAAGGAATTTCTAGAATCGCTACTCCGTTAACTCAGCTGACTCGGAAGGATACAAAATTCAGTTGGAGCGAGGATTGTGAGAAGAGTTTTCAAGAACTTAAGAGGAGACTCATTTCGGCACCTGTTCTGACAATACCATCAGGTTCGGATGGATTTGTTATCTACAGCGATGCTTCATGCAAAGGGTTAGGATGTGTTCTCATGCAACATGGGAAAATCATAGCCTATGTCTCGCGACAACTCAAAGAATATGGGAGGAATTATCTTACTCATGATTTGGAGTTGGCAACAGTCGTTTTCGCATTGAAAATTTGGAGACACTACCTATATGGGGAGAAATTGGAGATCTATACGGATCATAAAAGCCTCAAATATTTCTTCACCCAAAAGGAACTCAATATGCGGCAACGACGTTGGCTTGAGCTGTTGAAAGATTACGATCATACCATCCAATATCATCCTGGAAAAGCGAACGTAGTAGCTGACACATTGAGTAGAAGATCATATGCGGGTACGAGTGCAATGTTATTAACACAAAGGCCCATTTTGGATGATTTGCGAAGGATGGAGATAGAGATGAAGGCTCCAAGTACCCACATGATGATATCAAATATACGAGTAGAACCGACTTTAATCGATAAAATTAAAGCTGCTCAAGCTACGGACATGGAGCTAATGCGTATGAAGAAGAAAGTGCAAGAAGGTGCTATTCCAGAAGCAAGAATCGATGAAGAAGGAATACTTCGAGTCAACTCCAGACTTTGTGGTCCTAACGATTTTGACTTGAAGCATAGAATCATGATGGAGGCACACAACACACCGTTTGCAATCTATTCTAGGAGTACCAAAATGTATCACGATCTTCGACATACATTTTGGTGGAGCAATATGAAAAGAGAGATCGCGGAGTTTATCTCGAGGTGTTTAACTTGTCAACGTGTAAAGGCAGAGCATCAAGTGCCAAAGGGTCCATTGCAACCACTTGAGATCCCGAAATGGAAGTGGGAACACAATACCATGGATTTCGTTACAAGTCTTCCCAAGGTTTCTCAAGGCATAGATGCTATTTGGGTTATTGTTGATAGATTAACCAAGTCTGCTCATTTCTTGCCTATACGTGAGACTTATTCCCTTGAACGTCTTGCTCGTATGTATGTGAATGAGATTGTGAGATTGCATGGCATGCCAGTATCCATAGTTTTGGATCGTGACCCAAGATTCACTTCACAATTTTGGGTTAGCTTGCAGAAAGCTATGGGCACGAATTTACGATTTAGTTCAGCATACCATCCTCAAACGGACGGGCAATCAGAGAGGACTATTCAAACCCTTGAAGATCTATTAAGACTCTATGTTCTAGATTTCAAAGAAAGTTGGGATAAGTATTTGCCACTGGTGGAATTCTCCTATAACAACAGTTATCAGGCAAGCATAGGTATGGCTCCATTTGAAGCCTTGTATGGATGAAAATGTCGTTCTCCAGTATGCTGGGACGAGGTGGGTGAAGCAACGTTGTTGGGATCAGAATTGGTACGCATAACTATAGAGAAGATCCAAATGATTCGACAACGTATACAAACGTCACAGGAGCGACAAAAGAGTTATGCGGATCTTCATCGGAAGGATGTAGAATTTAGTATTGGGGATCATGTATTATTACGTGTTGCACCATGGAAAGGAGTTACAAGATTTGAGAAGAGATGAAAGCTCAATCCACGATATGTTGGTCCATTTGAAATTCTTGACCGAATAGGAAATGTGACATATCGACTCGCATTACCTCCAAGCATGTCTCGTGTTCATAATATTTTTCACATATCTGTGCTTCGTAAATATGTGAAAGACCTGAACCACATAATTGAGTTAGAACCAGATGAGATAACCGAAGATTTAACGTACGAGGAGGTACCTGTTAAGATCTTGGATAGGAAAGAGCATGTTCTACGCACGAAGGTTATACCACAAGTTAAGGTTTTGTGGAGAAACCATGCTATTGAAGAAATGACTTGGGAGTTGGAATCAGAAATGAAAGCGAGGTATCCTCACCGTTTCGAAACACCAGGTACGTACGTCAATTTCGAGGACGAAATTTCATAAGGAGGGGAGGTTGCAAGACCCCAACTTATTAATAAATGAAATTAAATTTCCTCTATTTATTATTTTGAAATAGAAAGGGTTGATTTAATTAATGTGGTTAGTTATGGATAAAATGCGCAAATATTTCAAATAAGCAAGTGGTTATAAAATATTCATTTTTTGGTCGTTGAATATTCATTTGGTCGTGGAATATTCTCGCTGTCGGGGAATATTCGTACGACGGTGCAGCCTTATGCGGACCCCATAACGGAAAGAGATTGAATGAATAAAACGACAAGTATAAGTTGTTTATAATTAACAGCGTAGTTATTACCGTTAATACTGTTGGAATACCTGGTGGTTAAAATACAGTAGAACACGGTATTGCACCAATTATTGATTCTTACGTAAGAAGGCACTACTCAATAATTATTACAGTAGTTACTATTTAATATTTTATTTTATTGATTCAATAATTGCTGCGTTGATATTTTATATTATTGTTGTTTCAATAATTGTTGCTGCACAGTATTTTCCATTATCAGATCAATAATTCATATTATTTGAATAATATTATTAGATAGCATTATTGGAAATGTCTAGAAAGTTCTGTCTAAGGAGAGGTTTGGTCATCTAATTGCGAGCTAGTAAGGAGAAATCCTTATTGAAAAGCCCCCTCTTTCCTGGGAACGGCCTGGTTGTCATAAATGTGATTCTGTAATATTATTTGTGAATAATTAATTATTGATTCATATGATAAGGAAATATTTATTCTATGTGGATATAAATGTTGGATATATTTATTGTGGTTAAAAATAAAGGAGTTAATGTTGAGGTGTTTTATCAGTATTTTTATCGAAATGGAGGTATTAAAAATCAAATTAGGATTTTTGAGAAATATTATGGAGGTTATAATTTTTAATCCGACTGTTGGATCGTGGTAATTTTTGAATATGTTATTCATATATAAGTTGAGTATATGTCCACAAATTTTGAACCATTAAAAATGAACGTATGATTTGTTATGAATTTTACGAGATGATTGGTTCAGAAATTGTAGACGTTGCGTAATTTGTCATTTTGGTAAAAAATTCTAGAATTAGTGGGCCCCACTTTTGGTTGGTAAAAATGTGCTGAGATTTTTATTCAAATGTGGTTGGTGGGAATAGTAGCAGGTAAAGCCATCAGGTTGCAGGTTAAGTCTGCTTCGGCGTGCTAACATTTTCCTATAAATAGAGGGTTAAGTTAGAATTGAAAATCACACCAGAAACAAGTTTTTTTTTCTCTCTCTCTAGATTATTGAGTGTATTTTGTGAGTATTTTGATACTTTGAGAGTTACTATTCAGCACAAGTTTCATTCAGCCTCATATACACTATTCTGATCAGAAGTACTGATATTTTGAGGCAAGGGATATTATTTCCTTCTTAAATGATATTATTTTCTTCAATATCATTATGCTAAAATATTGATATGAGTTTTTTTTTATCAAATTTAGAACTTTTTGTGTCGGGGTTACTATTCACGTATACGGCACTATTCACGTATATAGCACTATTCACGAATACGACACTATTCACCGAAAAATAAAATTTTTCCTTTTTGTCCAAGATGTCTATTATGGTTACTATCTTTGATTGTATCCATGTTTTGATCTTTATTTTTAAATTCTACTTCACAATTGATTATTATGAAGTATTATTGATCTTGGATAAACTGTTATACGAAGCCCTACTATTTGTCCTTCTGTCTCACTGGATTCGTTTTCTTTAAGATATTTTTCATCATCCTCAGTCCTAAATGATGATATTACTGAATATCTTTGGCCTGTAGTGCAAAGATGTATGATTACCTGATGAATATCTTTGGCCTGTAGTGCAAAGATGAGTAGGTGTTGAGATGAACATGACTAACTGGTGATACAAATGAATATCTTTGGCCTGTAGTGCAAAGATGAATATTTGGTTAAAGATGATTATTAATTGATGTTGCAGGGATAAAATATTGATGATGGACTTTTAAATCTTAGAAGATAGTAGAATTCATTCTCTACTTGACTCTTCTAATGGTTTGCTATTTCCGCTGCAGTTGTTGATCTAAAACTTGTTGTCGATTATATTCTATCAGATTTTTCCCTGTTGAATACTAATGATAATTTGTTGTATATTATCTTAGTTATAATATTCTTTACTGGGCTAGTTAAGCTCACCCTTTTCCTTTTTGTTCCATTTTTCTTCTCAGGAGGTGAGAACATAGCAGGATCTAGTCGGGGTATGGAGTGATGGTTCTAGAAAAATGTTTTAGCTGTCCTCACTATTTCTATAAAATTGTGTTTGAATAATTGTAATGAGGACTTATTTGAGTGTGGATATTGTCTAGAAGATAATATTTGTATTTAAACTCACAGTATGTGTTGTCGTATTTTGCACGACAATTGTATTATTGAAGTTGTAGCTTGCTTTTTGTACCATGTATTTGGCGACTCAGAATGGGTGTTGTATACCTATTTTGGGGGCGTCACAAAATATAATAGACAACAAATTTTAGAACAACAACTGCAGCGAAAATAGCAATCCATTAGAAGAGTCAAGTAGAGAATAAATTATACTATCTTCTAAGATTTAAAAGTCTATCATCAATATTTTATCCCTGTAACATCAATCAATATACATCTTGAATCAAATATTTATCTTTGTACTACAGGCCAAAGATATTCATTTGTATCACCAGTTAGTCATGTTCATCTAAACAACTGTTCATCTTTGCACTATAGGCCAAAGATATTCATCAGTTAATCATTCATATTTGCACTACAGGCCAAAGATATTCAGTAATATCATCATTTAGAACTGAGGATGATGAAAAATATTTTAAAGAAAATGAATCTAGTAAAACAAAAGAATAAATATTATGGATTCGTACTATAGTTTATCCAAGTTCAAAAATACTCCATAATAATCAATTATGGAGCAGAATTCAAAAATAAAGATCAAAACATGAATACAATCAAAGATAGTAACCATAATAGACAAAAAAGAGAAAATTTTATTTTTCTGTGAATAGTGTCGTATTCGTGAATAGTGTCGTATATGTGAATAGTGCCGTATACATGATTAGTAACTCCGACACAAAAAGGTAAAAATTCAACAATAAAATTCATATCAATATTTCGGCATAATGATATTGAAGAAAATAATATCTTTTACGAAGAAAATAACATCCGTTACCTCAAAAGAACAGTACTTCCGGCTGAAATATCAAGTATAAGGCTAAAGAAAACTTATACTGAATAGCAACTCTCAAAGTATCTAAATACTTACAAAATATGCTCGATAATATAGAGAGAGAAAGAGAGAAAACTTGTCTCTGGTGTGATTTTCAATTCTAACTAAGCACCCTATTTATAAGAAAATGCTTAGAACGCCAAAGCAGACTAACCTGCTACCTGATGGCTTTACCTGCTACTATTCACGCCCACCACTTTTGAAATAAAATTTTAGCACATTTCTCACCAACCAAAAGTGGGGCCCACCCATTTTAGAAATATTCAAAATATTTTAAATTTATACAATAATCAGCAACTTTAATAATTCATAATAAATAGCCCTTTTATCAGAAAAATTCGAATCTCATGTCTATTTCATAGGAAATTTAATTCTTTACAACGTTGTAGAAGAATTTTTTTTTCAAATTCCAAACAGAAAATGTCCGAAATCCACATACGGATAATTTTTAATACCTCTATTCTGACAAAATTTTGATAAAATACCTCCATTCTGACAAAATACTGATAAAACACCTCAGCATTAATTCCTTCATTTATATCCACATAAAATAAATATTACCTTATCATATAAATCAATAATTAATTATTCACAAATAATATTACAGAATCACAATTATGACAACTAGTTCGTTCCCAGGAAAGAGGGGACTTTTCAATAAGAATTTCTCCTTACTGACACGTAATTAGGTGACCAAATCCCTTTCATAGACAGAACTTTCCTAGACATTACCAATAATGTTATCTAATAATATTATTCAAATAATATGAATTATTAATCTGATAATGGGAAATACTGTGCAGTGACAATTATTGAAACAACAATAATATAAAATATCAACGTAGCAATTATTGAATCAATAAAATAAAATATTGAACAGTAATTACTGTAACAATTATTGAGTAGTGCCTTCTAACGTAAGGATCAATAATTCAACAATATTATGTAATACCATGTGCTACTGTGCACCCATGCGTATTATTGTACTTTAACCACCGGGTATTCCAACAGTGTTAACGGTAACAACTACGCCGTTATTTATAAAAACTAAAACTTTTCGTTTTCTTCATCCGACCGTTTTCCATTATGGGGCCCACAAATGGCTACGCCATCATACGAATATTCCCCGACAGCAAGACTATTTCATGACCAAACGAATATTCCCCGACAACAATGAATATTTTATAACCACCAGTTTATTTTACAAAATTTGCACATTTCACTCATAACCAAAGTATTTTATCAAATTAACACCTTATTACTCAAAATAATAATTAGAGGAAATTCAATTTTATTTATGAATAAGTTGGGGTCTTACAATTACTGTAGCAATAATTGAGTATAACTGAGTCATAATTTCTCACGTAAGCATCAATAATCAATACCGTGTGCTACTATGCAACCACGCGTATTACTGTACTTTTATCACCGGGTATTTCAACAATTAACGATAAAATATTCGCTGTTATTTTTATAAAAAGATATTTATGTCATTTTCTAACTCCGATAATAATTCCGTTGTGGGGTCCACCAATGATTGTGCCGTCGTACAAATATTCTCTGTTAAAACAAATATTTTTCGACCAATCGAATATTTTATAACAACTTGCTTACTTTGCAAAATTTATAAATATTAACCAAAACTATTATATCAAATCCACACCATAATATAAAAAATATATTGAGAAAAATTAATCTTTATATATGATAGTTGGAGTCCTACAAGATTCACCCCTTCATCATAGAATTTCGTCATCGAAATTTTAACATACCCTTCTTCTTAACTTCTCTTCAAAGAAGTTCTTATCTTTACCATATTCCAGACTCTCCACAATCTATCAAGAATCATAAAGTAGAATGAATAATAAGGAACATAAGAATCCCTTTAAAACATTTCATACTTTGCTGAGGAGTCATATAGACCATGAGCTCTTACTAGGTTTAACAATATTTCACCGTAAACCCTTCTATCACGACCAATTTATAATCACCAAGAAAGTAAACTACCTCTTCCATACGTAGGTGATCAACCCATCGTATAACCCCATTTTGGGGTGTGTTCTCCTCAGACTTATTCATCATATTCCGCATCAAAGCAATTTAGTTTTGCACAACTTCTCAAAGAAAGCTCGATTTTCTTATAACATGACATACCATTTGTCTAGCCAAATCAAATAGCTTAGACCATACCAATAAATTGGACATTAATTTGAAACATTCGTCTAGTTAAATCAATTGACATCGACTACTCTTTAAATTCTTTTAATCATAACTTCGAAACGTTTTATGACGTCATGATACCGTACTTTCCACAGTACGTTGAGGACTTTGTCAATTTATGATTTTGTCATTATACATCATACTATAGCGGGTTACTGATCCTAAGATCACATCCAACACTAGGTTCAATTGCATTAATAACTCCATCCTTTTTCCATCTTTGCATCAAATGCAATGATGATATAAAATTCATTTTGATATTTTAAATCAATTTCTATCTAGCTGAAACAATTAGCATAGACATACAAAGAATAACTCTTTTAAAATCCATTGGTTCCAAAAGTTGAACCAATTATTTCTTTTTAAAACACACATATAAGCACGATTTTAATAAACTTCGAAATCTAGCATAGCTAGATGGCTTGGAATATCCTTTTTCCTATTTTCCTTCATTGTCTTACTTGTGACAATACTTAGTCTTCTCTAGCACCTACAATGATAAGTCTACTGAAAATAACTCGTTTTCAGTTTAAACATTCCTATACCTTAGTATAGTCCATCAACTTACCACACTTTATGTGTTTAGGAACTTTCCACAACCATATTGTTTAAGAACTTATCTTCGCAATATGTAATCCAAGAACAAATCAAGGACTATTCATACGCTTAGGGCTCTGAAACATAGAAGATAACTATAAGTCACAAACTTTCCATAAGTATGAGTTTCAAGAACTCGTACCTATCTTATCATTCTCTACCTATCAAATATATACATGAGAAAAGATTCACCTTCTTGCCATATACATATTGATTGCGTGACGTTACTACTTCAATGACTATCATTGTAATAAACTGAGTGGTTGTTACCCCAAAGCACAAACTCATGCCCATAACAAAAGTTCGTACAACTCAGCTATCACATGAGTACACCAATTGAAATTTCACAACATTTTAACTTTCTCTTTACTTAATACAAATTTTTTTTAATTCGTATGCTATCCTATACAACTCTTCTAAGTAATTCTTCCCGTACTAATTCATAGTACCATTCATTTATAGCATTATCTATAAATCATCCATCGTTTAACAAAACATCTATTATTACGATTCAATATGATCACATGGTGATCTTTTTCCTTAATCGTTCAACTCAACGATTTTCTTATTCTTCTCCCAACGATTATAACCTTAGGTACTCATACCTAAGGTTTATAACCTATCAGCTTTGATACCACTCTGTGACGCCCTGAAATCCGGTCCATTTTTACACCCGGATTCCGTACATCACGGTCCCATCTCTTACCAAACATACATCATTATATAGCTAAATATAATAACATACATTCTCAAGTCCCATGTTCTAATACCTTATAACCTCGTTCATTACAAATAATAATAATAATTACATTATTCTTTACATCTTACAAGAGTGACTTTTATCCGCCACCAAGGATACATAACAATTCATTAAACTATTCTATAGTTTAATTAAACTATTCTACATTACAAGTCTTGGCATGATCTTCACGCTCATTCATATACTGAATGACACTTCGTCTGGATACCGATCATCTTGATCTTTACGGGATCCTTAAGTTCTTTCTAACATCGTTCGCTGAAAATATTTTTATTTAAATCAAGTGTGAGCATTCAATTGCTCAGCAAGTCATAGCAGTTGAATAAATAACTTCAAGAATTTAAACATTCTTTTAAAACTTCAATAACCAAACAAAGGTTATGAAGTAGCTTGAATAATAGGAATGAATCTTGATTCCTATCATTTTAAAACATTAGTCACATTCACTTTGAAATACTTTCATTATTTCTACCTTTTTTATACATATTCCGTCTGGCTAGAATCATTAGCACAGACTTTACAATAACGGTTCATGGACAAACAAAATATTTTCATATTGAACAGTTCAATCAGAGAATAGTTCATCTCATAGAAACACTGAAGTGTTAAAATTATAGCACAAGGCCTCATACATTCTACCACCTTGTGCAAATATCACACATTTGCACATAGATAAAACTTCTCAAGTTCAACATCTAAAAAAGTTTAAGAAACTAGCATTCATTTAAAATATGAATGAAGTTTAAAAACTTACCTTACACACAACTACAACTTACAGTTTACGTTGAACAGTTCATTCCAATCCCTATATATCACATAAGTGTAAGGTTTTGTGAAAATCATAGACGCAATAAAATTGCAAAATTAGCGGAAGCAAAATAAAATCAGATTTTAAAATTTTTCACAAACCAATTACCCGGATCATTCTTTATGCATATTATTAATTAAAACAAAGAACAAGAAGTTATGGAATTATACCCTTGTAGATACGAGCTTCCACAGGTACGAGTTCAACTCCTACTTCTCCGCGATCTCCTTGAATCTCCTAGTTGATTCTTTCCTTTGATCAATGTTAGCCACCCAAGTGTATGGCCTCTATAAGTGATCCACCAAGGAAGAAGAATTTTCAAAAAGAAGGGTGTATTGACTCAAAGCCTAGTTTTTCATATCTCTATAGAAAAAGGGGGGCGTACTCTCCAACTTTTGAAATTACGTATATCTGATATCTGATATAAGACACATCTTATAAAGATATCAGGTAACCCTATTTAATTAAAATAAGGTATTATTTATTTAATTAAACTCCTTTAATTAATTGGGCTCCCTAATCTTATTAGGGATAATTAATTAAACTCATTTAACTAATTTTGCCTCTTAATCCTATTAGGAATAAATGAGAGTACTTATATTAAATTAATTCCTAAACTCTTTTAGAAATTAAAATAATAATAATTGTAATAATATTAATAAGACTCCTCTTATTAATTTATATTTAATATTTTCAAAATATTAAATAATAAATATTAAGCTATTTAATTTATTCTATCACCATAGATTAAATTAAATATACTTAACATATTATTACGATTATGCCATTAACTTCTTAAATAACTATTCTTCCCTTTATGGTGTGACCCTTTAGCTTCTCCATATTAAACCAGTTGTGAATAAATTAATTAGAACAATTCTAATCTTATTTAAATAAATAAATTAAACTATTAATTTATTTAAATAAATAATATTTATTCTACAATAGGGATAAACCTCCCTAGCGATCAATGACTTTCTAGATAATATAGATTTCAACATTAATCATAAAAGAACATTTGAGTAAATAGTTACCATACAATTCAATTCTTCCACCATACAATGTCTCAATTAAATATAAGACATGTAATTACTGTCAAGTCTTATTTTATTTAATTATATGTATTTCGATTTCCAAATGCACAACTTCGAATAAATACAAATTAGAAACTACTTTCTAATTTTATTTCACCTTGGCTAAGGATTCCTGGGTTGTCATTTATCGAAACACATAGGACATTTCTCTTCTTTTACTAGAAGTGGTAGATTCTATATTGATCATTCATTATCTCCATATATAACTTATTACACCCAAGCATACCCTTTAATATACCCAAAGAGTCTTAAGGAATAAGTCAAAGTGTAATTCATTATATATAAGATACTATGATGATCTCAAGTCTAAGGATCATTTGTACTACTATCACTACATGAATTCCTATTGACAGACAAGTAAAACTCCATTAGGTATTCCTTAGCGAGTCATGTTCAGTGAACTTATTCTCTAATAAGCACCTACATACTTGCTTTAGTGTCTCCACACAAATGATCATGAGATCAATCATCCTCATCTAATGAGCAAGAAACATACGTACCAATCTATCCGAATTCACTAATCCTCTTTTTAGTAATCCATTGATTGGGAACATTTTAGTTTTAAGCTATCTAAGAATTTAGATCTCATTAACATGATCTCATCATGATTCTAAAAGTATTGCTTAAAACTATGGGTTTATCACATATTATTAAAACAACACCGTTTAGATAATAAATGCCTTTAATAAACAATTTATTTATTAATAAATAAATAAGATTGATTACAAAGTATATGCTTTATCATCATACATGATTGGCTTGTATGCATATTACTTTCAATAAGGAAAGAACACATACACCAATTGGTCATATACTTGACTTGCGCATTGGTTTAAACTTAACTCTATTCCTTATGGTTCGTGTTTATAACCTAAGTTTACGTAACCATTCTACTTTATCATTTTACGGCGTTACGATATACGGAGATGTCTTAACTCATACGATCATCATCTTTGATGATTTATTTCGTATCTTCTTCTTATAACTTTTCTAAGACTTAGCACACATCGAATCTCTACTAGTATTCTATATGGTACTTTGAGTGGTTTTCCACAAATAACCAACAAACTAGTTTCCCATCTCATCTACACTGTCTTTCATAGTGAGTTAGATCGATTACTAGATTCGTATATACCTCCGCTCTCTAAATGAATTATTTAGCCAAGCTCCCATATGTCAAAAATTAAAGATTACGATTGTACCACAGCCTAAAATAAACTTTACTTATCCTAACCATTACAGCTATAATGTTCGTTAAGTTACTATCCCATTCCTTATGGTTTTTTGGCAACTAAATTCCATACCTCAGGATTTATTCCTTATCGTCTAAGTCATACAGTCTTTAGTATGTTAAGAGCAATCGTTAAATGTTAATACTATGTGTTCATAGCGTTAAGCATTTTATTTTACCTTATTTATATCTTCTAATGTCTGGTTCATTAGACTCGGAACGTCATCTAAGTTATAATTATTAACTCGGCTTTTTAACGTTATACGTCATTTTCATTAATTTCGTTTCTTCACCGCTCACAGGCTTAATAATTAGTCTTCATTACCTTATGGTCAAACCACACACGGTGTGTAGGTTCTGCCCATTTCATATTCGCATACACTCAAACCCTACGTCGACTAAAGTATTTAATGTTTACATTTCATTTTAACATTCTTTATCTGACTCACACTCGAACTTTCATTAATTTTATCACCGTTTGCTACGGCTTTCTTTATAATTCATATCTTACTTACTACCTTTGTCAACGTCTAAGTCATACAACTAATGTATATTTAGAACATTCGCCCGATGCGAATACGATTCACGAGGATCGTTTACGTATTCTGCATTAACCTTATTCGTTGTTTAAACTTCCATTCAACCTTTACTTAAGGTTTTAATTGCTCTTATTTGTTATCCATTATATGAACCTTACATTCATTTTCCTTTCTTAATGTTGAAGACATACAGTTTGTTGTATGCTAAGACCAATCATTCATCGCAACTACATTGAGTTTATAGCGTTTATACACTTTAAACTCTCATTACGACATAATAACATCAAAATGTTATACATCACCCTCGTCACTCAATGTCTAAGGAATCACAATTATAGCAATCCCACACGTTCGTGTTATCGCGACTACGGTCCCCGGATATTGGTTACGTAAGTCGTTCTTACATTCTTTGTCTTTTAATCCCGTTTAATCTTTTCGTTCAACCTTCACTAAAGGTTTAAATCACTTGATTAAGTGTTACATTATGTGAACTATATGTTCATTATCTTTCCTTACACTTTGTAACGCCCCCATATCTATACTCCCATGGTATCTGATATGGTGCTTATTACTAGTCAATTAATATAACGCATTCAAATCTATACGCCCATGGTATCCGATTCTATGCTTATATCTAATTGAGTGACTATACAATTATTACAAGATGCAATTTCCATAGACCCAAGATTCACAGTATCCCATAACATATAACAATTCCCTGGAGAACTATTGTTGTGTTTGTTACCCTCACTTGGATGTATGAACTGTATCTGCAAATAATATCTACTATCCAGAATTCATAGTACCAGTAATAACATGAACATTCCATATTACCAATACCCTCACTCAGATGTATATTCTATATCATGCGAATAACATTATCATATCGATAGTACCTATCTATCTGAAATCCAGGGTATTAAGAACGACATGAACAATCCATGTTGTTAATACCCTCACTTAGATAAATAGTTTCCAAGGATCTCAAGCTAAATTAAAAATTCTAATTACATCGATATATGTAAAGAAAATACGGTTGCGGAAATAAAAGATATTATATATATAAGCTATTTCGGCTATTTCTCTTTTCATATTTGACCACCAAAAGTGTCGACTTAAGTCCTTGTACATTTTAGTACTGCCCGGATGTATGGCAAATTTAGAATTATGAGCTTCGTTTAAGATTTCATCTTTTAATGCTTGATTCAACGGAACCCAAATTCTATCTTCATATCTTATTATCCATCCTTGTCTTATTCTGAATTTGTTATTCTTGACATGAGTTATATTAGACTTACATTTTTGACATTCTTCATCTTTCTTCTGCATCTTTTTGATTCTATCAAGTAGAGACGAAACTCCCTCTAGAATGAATAACTTTTGGGTAGAGGTAGTTGGACATCCCACCTCAATTTCTAGTCTTTCGAAATCTTTTATTAACCTTTCATTAATGGTTATAACGTTCACTTTTTCTTGATTCTTTCTACTTAACGCATTAGCTACTACATTGGCTTTATCGGAATGATATATGATTTCACAGTCAAAATCATTTATCAGTTCTAACCATCTCCTCAGCCTTAAGTTTAACTCCTTTTGTGTAAAAATATATTTCAGACTTTTGTGATCTGTATATATCTCACATTTCTCCCCGTACAAGTAATGCCTCCAAATTTTTAGGGCAAAAACTACTGCCACTAACTCTAGGTCATGAGTAGGATACATCTTCTCATAATCTTTGAGTTGTCGTGATGCATATGCAATCACTTTCCCATGTTGCATCAACATACACCCTAAACCTCTATGTGACGCATCACTAAATACTATAAGGCCTCTTGTATCATCTGGTAAGGACAACACTGGAGCCATGCTCAGTAGCTTCTTCAACTCTTGGAAGCTTAATTCACATTTATCTGTCCAGACGTATTTCACCGTCTTTCGAGTTAAATTGGTTAGTGGGGTTGCTATTTTAGAAAAATCTTTTATAAACCATCGATAATAACCCACTAAACCGAGAAAACTTCTTACTTCTGTTGGAGTTGTTGGTTGTTTCCAATTCACAACCATTTCGATCATAGTTGGATCTACTGATATCCCATTCTTGTCAATTACATGACCTAAAAATTGAACTCTCTTTAACCAGAATTCACACTCGGAAAACTTTACGTAAAGTTGTTCCTTTCGTAATATCTCCAAAACGACTCTTAAGTGTTCAACATGCTCTTCTCGTGTTTTCGAGTATACCAGAATATCGTCGACAAACACCACAATAAATTTGTCCAAGCATGGTTCAGACACTCGATTCATCAAGTCCATAAATATTGCCGGTGCATTTGTCAAACCAAAAGACATCACAAGAAACTCATAATGTCCATAGTGTGTCCTAAACATTGTTTTCGGTACGTCTTCCTTTCTTACCTTTAATTGATGATAACCTGTCCGAAGGTCAATTTTTGAAAAGTGTTCGGCCCCCTTTAATTGGTCAAACAAATCATCTATTCTTGGTAAATGATATTTATTCTTAATGGTTAATTTATTTAATTCTCTATAGTCTATACATAACCTCATGGTTCCATCCTTCTTCTTTACAAACAATACTGGTGCTCCCCAAGGTGAAACACTAGGTTGTATGTACTTTTTATCTAAGAGTTCCTGTAGTTGTACTAATAACTCTTTCAGTTCTACATGTGTCATTCTGTATGGCGCCTTAGAAACTTGTTCCATTCCCGGTGCAAGATCAATGACAAACTCGATTTTCCTATCTAAAGGTAGACCTGGTAAGTCATATGAGAATACATCGGGAAATTCCTTAACTATAAGTATCTGATCTAGTTTTACTCCTTTTTGTCGAGTATCAACTATATAGGCCAAATATCCTGAAAATAACCTTTTCTAAGTAACCTTTCTGCCTGAGTTATGGTACGACATCGAGATTGCTTAGGTGAACAACCTCCGTTGAACACTACCTTTGACTTCGACGCAGTCAAAAGGTTTATACATTTTTTATGACAATCGATCATTGCATTATGGTTAACTAACCAATCCATTCCTAAGATTACATAAAATTCTCCCAACTGAATTGGAATAAGATTTACCAGAAAATTGTGTCCCTTTATATCCACACTACATTTCCTATATATAGTTTTAACAGGAATCTTTTCATTGTTTGCAATTTCTACACAGAACGTTATGTCTAAATTTTCACATGGTATATTCTAGTTTTTAGAAAAACTATTAGACACAAAGGAACAAGTAGCACCAAAGTCGAATAACACATATGCAGTTAAAGTGTTGATAGGGATGATACCTGTCACCACGTCCTATGAAGCAACAACATCCCTCACTGACATGTTAAATGTTCTCGCGGTTGGTCGACTGTGACACCCCCAAATCTAGGTACTTCATTTCCACAGGATTTGGTGTTCACTTGATCAAACATTCATATCTAACTACCCAATCATAATAAAACTGAGTAAATAAAAACCTTCCCCATTAAAGGGTTACATCATAAAAAAAATTACCCAGGTTATCTAACCTTTAATCATCATTCAAATGCGAAAAACATTACATAACTTCTTTAAAAACAAAGTCTAATATCATCACACTAAAAGTCTAACATCTTAATCAAAATAAAAATTACAAGTCTTCATCACTTGTACATTTTTCCCTTTCCTTTGCTAGACGAAAGTTCACCTACCTTCTCTTCTTTAGCTGCAATGAGTTTATAAATATGCAAGAGTGAGCGAACAATTGCTCACAGGATATAATATGGAATCAACATGAGTATAACAATAATAACTGTCGAAATAGGCTCATCAAAAGTGAATAGTACTCTATCAATAATAATCAGAAATTGAAATCCCAAAATATGGAAAATATACATCACTGAGGGTCGCAAGACCATGAACTACGTCCACAGTTGCAAGTAATCTTTCAACTCCAACTTTAAAACTCATAAGACTATAAGGACCTCGTACTTAGGGGGATCAGCCCTTCGTACAATGTATTATGCACAAACATTTTAACGCTACGCGTAAGTTAACCCCTAATCATAACAATAAGGTTGTTCATCTCAGTATTTAGAGTACAAGTCCGCACCAAAGGAAGTTTGGTTTGGATGAGTTTTCAAGGTAATTTGGAATTCCACGAACATCAACTAAGGAGTAGTTGAATAAAACCAATAACACTATACTATGGAATAATCATGATTGAATCAATCATAGTAAACTAAAGTCATGCTTTAGGAATAATCTAATAGCATACAATTTGAATAATTATAACACACCTTGCTTGAACAATACTAAGCCAAGGTTAATTAGAATTGAATATTAAGCATGCATAGCAATTTGAACGATAAAAATGTTCGACATTAGTATATATAGTTGTGCATGCTAAACAACAAGTTAAATACAATAATAACTTGCTCAAGAATAACTTACATCATTATATCGTAATCGAATTGAAAACAGTAATTGGATTAACAAGATAAAGGATTAGAAAATTTGCTCAATAAAAAAATAAATTTACACAATGTAATAATAGAACTAGCTCAACGAAAGTGTAGAGTTAGAAAACTTGCCTTGCTCGTAGGCTAAACCGAATCAATTCGAATCACAATATCCTATAAATATATGTCATCATGACTAGTTAGCCATTACCACTTTACAAACTTAACTAAGTACGTTCATCATTTAAAAATTGGATTTTTAATCACATAATCAAGTTATAACACTAGTTAATCTTTAATAACATAATTATTCTTAGTATAGGAATACTAAAATCAACATTCTATAGTCCTACTATTAACACATAATAATTCTTAAAATTTCGTGTACAAAAAGTACACTGTCAGACCATTCTGCTAACTCGCGCCGTGGCACCACAGTTTACACTGTGGGTCGCGCTGCGCCGTGCCGATGGCGCTGCGGTGCCACTAACGTACTGCTGGGCCGCTCCGCGGTGCGAAATTGCAGTTTCGACTGACAGCTTCGGCAACAGTATAGGAAAAAGCCAATTTTGGCCTACAAACTCGTTTCTAACAGACTAATTCACATGTAATTCATACAAAACTTCCTGTAAACATAATTCAAGAACTCCTAACATGTTTCTACCCATACAACAACATAATAAACAAATTTAACACATTCAATTTCACAATTTTTGATAAAAACTCACTTTTTGATATTTCAATAAAAATCGACACTGTAAATTTTGTTTTTTAACCAAAACCATTAATTCAAAGTATCTTTATCAATAATTATACATATTCCATCAAATTAAATGATCAATTTATCAACTAAACAACTAATTAACCCTCAATTTCCACTTTAAGCTAAACAATATATATTCACAAAAAAAAACTCTCTGTAAAAACGTTTTCTTCACAATTACATACATATCATCAATTCATTGACTATAACTTATGAAAATAGCTTTAACACCATTAGTATGTCATATAAAGCCACATAGCAACAACCATTCATCCTAACACAAGAATTCTACAGAGAATTTGGGAAGAGAAAAACTAAACTTTAAAACTTAAAAAAAATAGGAGAAATACCTTGAAGAAGATGATGATGGCTATTCCTTTATATTCTCAAGCTTCTTTTTCTCCAATCTCTAGCCTTTCTTCCTCTCTTCTTTTCTTCTTCTCTTCTTCTTCTCTGAGTTTTTCTTTTCTTCTCTCTAACCTCTCTCCTCTAATTTTACATCTTATGATATAACGTATATAGATATAATATATATTGATTATATAATATAAAAATAAAACAAATAACTGACATCAGTTATTAGAGTTTTGAAAATCAAAAGCCATAAGGCTTGTTTGGCTAACCACTAAAAATATAATCAATTAATCCTTATGCCTTGTTTGGTAAAACACAATTATATTAAAGACTTAATAGGCATTAGACTGGGAGCTGTCGTTTACACTCCTAAATTAACCTCACTTTCACTTTACAAATTCAAACAATTAGCACAGTAGTAAGCATGGATCGATCCCACAGAGAGTGATTTGTTTTATATTTATCCTATGGTTTCTAATGAAAAGGGAATTTTTAATTAATTAACTAAATTAACAAGAATAAAGTAATAAGAATAAACAATGAATAAAAATATTCAGTTCTTTAGTTCAGTATCACCTTTTTACAATAATAGATTAATCAAGTGTAACATTATTTACCCTTCAATGAAACTAATAGCCCTAGGTAACAACAAGCTCTGCTACCCGAAACTCCCCTTAGATTGTCACTCAATGAAACAAGCTTTTCACAAGATTCTAACAATTATATAACCTAGAACAAGCTCTCTAGATTTAATATAATAGCAGCACTAAGAATTAGGGAATTAGACTATTCCAAGTAACAAACACATAAGCTCGGATTGTTTAACTTGTCTTCTGATAATCAGTGCAATACTCAAAAGCTTGTTCACAATCATGTATTACTAATTACTACTTGTGATTAGAAACAATATCAATTACACGTAATATTATTCCTTGATTTAGCATATGATATTCGTTAACCAACTCAATCCTGTAGAAATCAAATCAATTAAGCCAAATAGCATTCAGAAATTAAATCAGATTATCAAGAATGAATTTCATGTGAGAAAGAATAAATAATGAATACTCAATTAACCATTAATTATAAATAAGGTTCAACATCCCTTAGAACTGAATAAAAAGAACTTAGCTCATGTCTTCAATCCTCCAATGTTGTAGATGAGAGAATGTAGTAGATGATTGAATGAATAAAATCCTGACTCTCATCCTCTATTTATAGTGCTAGACAAAGTCCTAAATCCTATAGGAAGTAGAAATCCAAATCCTAAAAGGAATTATAAATTACACAAATTTCCATAAAGAAATAGAATTCAATTTTAAAATAAATCTTAGTCTAAAAGAAATTCTAATTACAATAGAATTGTAAAAACTATTCTTCTAGAATCTAAAATTTAGATTTAAAATTGGAATTAAATTCCACAATTGCCATGTGCTTAAACTCATTACCGCGTGAATTCAAATCCATTTATGATACTAATTGTTGAATCCTTGATTTGTTAGGAATCCCGTAAACCTCCTCCAATTTATTTTCAAAATCATGAAACCCCTTCAATTGTACCTAAAATAAAAATATAAGAATAATGAGTTTATTTAGGCACAAAATAAATACAAAAGATTAAGTATTAAGGAATAAAAATATAACATATTTCATACTCATCATAGACCTTGTTTGGCAAAACTGAATTACACTCGCTTAATTTATTTTAGTAACTCTCTTATAACAAGGTTATTTGTCATACTTTAATTAAATTAAATTAATTCTAAAAACAATTTATTAAATCACTTTAACACATAAACCAATACCACAAAATTATAATTTTCTTTATAACCTAACACATCCTTTACAAAATCAAATTAAAATATAATAATTTATTTAATCAAAATTCTCTAACTTAATAATTAAATTAAATTAGAAAAAATAATTAATTTCCTTAATTATTTACTTAACAAATAATTAATCACATCGAATCAAATTTGAACAATTATTCAATTAACAATAACCACATCCATTAAATACTTAAATAATTCGATAAATATTCAATATAATAATTTATAAAATTCTGTAATGTTACATCATTCCCTCCTTACAAGGATTTTGTCCTCAGAATCACAATTCAAACAATTCATTCATCACATTCTCCCCTACTTACAAAGATTCTATCCCCAGAATCGAAGACATAGATTAAACAAACAACTCAGGGTAATTCTTCATCATTTCAGCTTCGAGTTCCCACGTCGCCTCTTCGACACTGTGGTTCCTCCAAATTACCTTCACAGAAGGTATCACTTTATTCTTGAGAACTTGTTCTTTCCTGTCGACTATCTGGATAGGAACCTCTTCATAGGATAAGTCTTTCTCAAACTGCAACGGTTCGTACTCGATAACGTGTTTGTAATCGGACTTATATGGTCGTAACACCGAAACGTGAAAAATATTATGAATGTTTTGCAATTCTGGAGGTAGAGCTACCTCGTAAGCTACCTCTCCAACTTTCCTCAGCACTTTAAAGGGTCCAATAAATCTCGGACTTAGTTTTCCCTTTTTATCAAATCGAATTTTCCCCTTCCAAGGAGAAACTTTTAGGAATACGTAATTCCCTATGTCAAATGCACGATCTTGTCTGTGTTGATCATCATATTTCTTTTATCGATCTTGAGTAGCTATCAATCTTGTTCTGATGAGTTGGAAAATCTCAGCAGTTTGTTGTACCAGTTCTGGTCCTAACAGTTGACGTTCACCGACTTCATCCTAGCACAGTGGAGTTCTGCACCTCCTGCCGTATAATGCTTCGTAAGGCGGCATGCCGATTCTTGCGTGGTAACTGTTATTGTAGGCAAATTCCACCAACGGTAATTGTTCATCCCAGCTTCCTTTGAAATCCATGCCGCATGCTCTCAACATATCTTCTAATGTCTGAATCGTTCGTTTACTTTAGCCATCTGTTTGCGGATGATATGCCATACTCATTCCCAACTGTGTTCCCATATATTCTTGTAGTCTCTTCCAAAAGTTTGATGTGAGCCTTAGATCTCTGTCTGACACAATTGACACTGGAACTCCATGTCTTGGAATGATCTCTTTAACATATAGTTTTGCCAGCTGATCAAGATTGAATCTAATCTTTATTGGCAAAAAATGTGCAGATTTTGTCAATCTGTCCACTATTACCCAAATCGCATCGTATCCTTTCTGAGTTGTTAGAAGACCTATCACAAAATCCATTGTGATATGTTCCCATTTCCATTCCAGTATCTCCAACGGTTGAAGTAACCCGCTTGGTCTTTGATGCTCGACCTTGACTCTCTGACATGTCAAGCACTTTGCAACGCATTCTGCAATGTCTCTTTTCATATTTGGCCACCAAAAATGTCGTCGCAAATCTTGATACATCTTCGTACTTCCTGGATGAATCAAATATCTTGGGTTATGAGCTTCAGTCAAGATGTCTTCTTTAATATCTGGTACTGCTGGAACCCATATTCATCCTTCAAATCTCAGCATCCCCTTGGAATCAACTTTGTACTTTATTTCTTTTCCCTCGACCATACTTTCCCTTATTTTTCTGCATTCCTCATCCTGTAGTTGAGTGTTCTTCACTTTGTCCACCAAAGTTTGACTGCTTCCATCTGGTACAATTTCTCATCAGATTCTTTTGGAAATTTGATTTCCAATTCTAACCTTAACATTGCTGTAATAAGCTTTTCCTTATCAGTTAACAACATCAACTTTTCCCTGCCTTTCCTACTCAAGGCATCTGTAACTACGTTTGCTTTTCCTAGATGATAAAAGATCTCCCAATCATAATCTTTTATCAGTTCCATCCATCTTCTTTGACACATGTTCAGGTCCTTCTGTGTGAAAATATACTTCAGACTTTTATGGTCTGTGTAAATCTCACATTTCTCTCCGTAAAGATAGTGTCTCCATATCTTCAGAGCAAACACAACCGCCGCCAACTCTAGATCATGAGTCGGACACCCTTTTTCGTAGTCTTTCAATTGTCTTGATGCATACGCGATGACTTTCCCATTCTGCATAAGGACACATCCTAATCCTTTGTGTGAAGCATCACTGTACACCACAAAATTTCCTGTATTATCTGGTAATGACAACACATGTGCCATACTTAGCTTCTTTTTCAATTCCTAAAAACTTCCTTCACACTTCTCTGTCCAAACAAATTTTACAGATTTTCTCGTCAAATTTGTCAATGGAGTGGCAATCCTGGAGAAATCCTGAATAAACCGTCTGTAATACCCTGCCAATCCTAAGAAACTTCTTACTTCTGATGGAGTTCTTGGTTGTTCCCAATTTATCACAGCTTCAACCTTTGATGGATCCACTAAAATTCCATCCTTGTCAATTACGTGCCCAAGAAATTGTACACGTTCCAGCCAAAATTCACATTTAGAGAATTTCGCATACAACTTTTCTTTTCTTAGTGTCTCCGGCGTTAGACGTAAGTGTTCCACATGTTCCTCTTGAGTTTTAGAGTACACCAAAATATCATCGATGAACACCACCACGAACTTGTCCGAGAATGATTTAAACACCCTGTTCATCAAATCCATGAATGCTGCAGGGGCGTTTGTCAAACCAAAAGACATCACCAAAAATTTGTAATGTCCATACCGAGTTCGGAATGCCGTTTTCAGTACATCCTCCTTTCTTACCTTCAGTTGATGATACCCACTTCTCAAATCTATTTTCGAGAAATATCTAGCACCCTTCAATTGATCAAACAAGTCATCTATTCTCGGCAATGGATATTTATTCTTAATAGTGACTTTGTTTAACTCCCTATAATCAATGCAAAGACGCAATGACCCATCCTTCTTCTTTACGAATAACATCGGTGCTCCCCATGGTGACACACTTGGCTGAATGTATTTCTTGTCCAACAGCTCCTGTAGTTGTACCATCAGTTCCTTCATCTCCACCGGAGCCATTCTATATGGGGCTTTCGATATCGGAGCAGTTCCTAGCGCTAAGTCGATCATGAACTCAATCTCTCTGTCAGGCGAAAGTCCTGGCAAATCCTCTAGAAATACGTCCATAAACTCCCTAACTACTGGTATTTCTTCCAGTTTCGCACCCTTCTTCTGAGTATCAACTATGTAAGCTAAATAACCCACACAGCCTTGACTCAACAACTTCTTGGCCTGCATAATCGTCAGACATCTCATTTGTCTAGGCGATTTGCTACCATTAAATACTACCTTTGACGGAGTTATAAGGTTTACACATTTCTTTTGGCAGTCAATTATCGCTCCATAATTGAACAACCAATCCATTCCCAAAATAACATCAAACTCTCTTAGCCTGATCGGAATCAAATCTACCATCAAAATATTTCCCTTAATATTCAGCCTACAGTTATTGTATACGAACCTAACAGGAACTACTTCCTTATTCGCAATTTCTATGTTTAATGGGAAATTCAATTCTTCACTAGGCAATCCTAATCTCATAGAAAATTTATAAGATATAAATGAGCAAGTAGCACCCGAATCAAATAATACATAAGCATCAATATCATTGATCGGGATAATACCTGACACCATATCCTTTGATTGCATAGCATCTTGCACAGTCATGTTGAAGGTTCTGACTGTGGGTTTGGTTGATACTGTTGGTCCAGTAATGGCACATGTACCTCCACTGCTTCCTCCCTTGCTTCCCGTTGTTTCTCCAGCTTTCTTGTTGGGGCACTCACGAGCAAAGTGATCCTTGGACCCGCAAGTGTAGCAAATATTCTTCTTGGGCTGATTACAATTTGGGGTGATGTGACTCTCCTGGCCACAGTTAAAGCATACTCGTTTCCCCATTAAGCATACACCCTTGTGAAACTTTTCGCATGTAGCACATGCTTCAAACTTCTTATTCTGCTGGTTACCTTGCTGATTCCCAGCACCCACATTTCCATTCCACTTTCTTTTCAAGTTGTTGTTACCATTTCCATTACCACCACTTCAATTCTTCACCTCCACTTTATTCTTCTTCTTTTTCTGTTCTTGATTAAACTTGGTTACAGCCTTGCCTCCACCTTCGGTAAGAATTGGCTTTTCCATCACGGCTGCAAACGTCTTCAATTGGAACAAGGAAACCCTAGTAAACAACCAGGGCTTCAGTCCTTATTCAAACCTCTTCGCCTTGCGTTCATCTGTGCTGATTTGGTATGGCGCAAACCTTGCCAACTCATTGAATTTCGCGACATACTCCAACATCGTCATCATTCCCTGCTTCAGTTCTATAAACTATACCTCTAGCTGGCTTTTCGAACTCTCTGGAAATAGGTCTCGAAGAAAATCTCCTTAAACCTTTCCCAAGTTATAATTCCTGGTTCCTCCCGAGTTTTATTGGCCTGCCACCAATAACTAGCCTCTACTTTCAACATGAATGTTGCAAAAGCAGTCTTCTGGTTGTCCTCTACTCTAGCAACATCAAAAACCTTCTCAATTTCCATGATCCAGGTCTGTGCTTCAACTGGATTCATGGATCCACGGAATTCTGGTGGTCCAACCGCCTTAAAGTCCTTAAACGTAGCACCTTGGTTCTGAGGTTGATTCTGCGGTTGATTTTATAGTGCACCTGTCAGTAACGTTACCAGCTGCTGAATGGAGTTAGCTTCAGCATTATCGTTGTTGGTTCCTTCGGTGGTTCTTTGACGAGGTGGTTGACGTCTTGGAGGCTTTTTCTGTTAAAAATACATTCATTAGATTATTATTCAACTCCTTTCAAGTAATTTATACTTAACTTGCCCCCATAAAAGTAATCACTTCATAACACATAACACTTTGGATAAAAGCAAATAATAACTTTTATTCATTCTAAATTCTCTAAAAACATCATAACAATAGCATCACTGCTACTTACATTATTTTCCTGAACTACTAAAGGTTCAGGACATCATCATAATATCCCACAGGTTACATGACACTGGGGAATTACATATTATTTATCATAACATAACTCAAGTACACTCCCTACGATGTCCTATTAAGATATTGCAAAGCCTTACGACGCTCTTCTTCCATACCTCGGAACATGGTTTGATGATCTAGCATGAAAGAGGGTAGTTAGATAACCCATGACCCGGTCTTGAGCTCGATTGATTGCGGTGTTGAACACGTTATCCATTTCTTCCATCTTCCTTCTCTTTGCTTGTGCGTCTCCCTTTGCTATTTTGGCTTGTTGATAAACTTCACTGTACGCGTCTTCGGCTCTTGCCCTTTTTGCAGATTCTTCTCTCAACTTACTCTTCAACTCTTCAACCTCTGCTCTCATTTGGTCGTTCTCTTCTTCAGTGTGAACCAGCTTCTCTTCAACATTATTCAGTCGTTCTTCTCGATCCTGGATCTAGTCGTCCTTCTATGCCATTGAGGTCTGTTGTTCAGCTACTATCTCTTGTAACTCCTCGACAGTATCTTGAAGTTCCACGTTGCGGTCATGCACCTCATCGTATATACGGCTAGCTATCGAGTTAAGTGGAATCCTTTCCTCCTCGTCCTCTTCATCTGTCTGTGGCAGCTCCACAGGATCTTCCTCATCTGTTTCTACATCATCATCATCATCATCTTCGACCACCGTGAGCAATGGGGCTGACTCTCGTGGAAGTAGTTATTTCCAAACCACTTGAATGTCACAAGATTCCTCCTCTCTAGGCATCTGAGGTCCTTCCTCCCTAGCCTGACTAGATCCTCCTATATTAGTCATCCTGTCAACCAAAGTTTAAGTTTTAATTACTAATCATTACTACTCGACTCTCACGAGCACATAAGTTGTAAACACATAAGCACATAAGTGTTTTATTACTTCCTAAGGTTCATAACCTAAGGCTTTGATGCCAACTTGTGACACCCCCAAATCCAGGTACTTCATTTCCACAGGATTTGGTGTTCATTTGATCAAACATTCATATCTAACTACCCAATCATAATAAAACTGAGTAAATAAAAACCTTCCCCATTAAAGGGTTACATCATAAAAAAATCTCCCAAGTTATCTAACCTTTAATCATCATTCAAATGCGGAAAACATTACATAACTTCTTTAAAAACAAAGTCTAATATCATCACAATAAAAGTCAAACATCTTAATCAAAATAAAAATTACAAGTCTTCATCACTTGTACATTTTTCCCTTTCCTTTGCTAGACGAAAGTTCACCTACCTTCTCTTCTTTAGCTGCAATGAGTTTATAAATATGCAAGAGTGAGCGAACAATTGCTCACAGGATATAATATGGAATCAACATGAGTATAACAATAATAACTGTCGAAATAGGCTCATCAAAAGTGAATAGTACTCTATTAATAATAATCAGAAACTGAAATCCCAAAATATGGAAAATATACATCACTGAGGGTCGCAAGACCACGAACTACGTCCACAGTTGCAAGTAATCTTTCAACTCCAACTTTAACAGTTATAAGACTATAAGGACCTCGTACTTAGGGGGATCAACCCTTCGTACAATGTATTGTGCACAAACATTTTAACGTTACGCGTAAGTTAACCCCTAATCATAACAATAGGGTTGTTCATCTTAGTATTTAGAGTACAAGTCCGCACCAAAGGAAGTTTGGTTTGGATGAATTTTCAAGGTAATTTGGAATTCCACGAACATCAACTACGGAGTAGTTGAATAAAACCAATAACACTATACTATAGAATAATCGTGATTGAATCAATTATAGTAAACTAAAGTCATGCTTTAGGAATAATCTAATAGCATACAATTTGAATAATTATAACACACCTTGCTTGAACAATACTAAGCCAAAGTTAATTAGAATTGAATATTAAGCATGCATAGCAATTTAAACGATAAAAATGTTCGACATTAGTATATATAGTTGTGCATGGTAAACAACAAGTTAAATACAAGAATAACTTGCTCAAGAATAACTTACATCATTATATCGTAATCGAATTGAAAATAGTAATTGGATTAACAAGATAAAGGATTAGAAAACTTGCTCAATAAAAAAATAAATTTACACAATGTAATAATAGAACTAGCTTAACGAAAGTGTAGAGTTAGAAAACTTGCCTTGTGTAGACACTCAAAATTTTCTGTACACCTGTCACTAACATTGCAGGAGAGTAGATTCGTCTTTTAAGAGGGAACCCTGAAAGACGATCCATATCCATGTCGGATACTACCGGAAGTTCAGCATCAACCCCGGATCGCAATCTGGGAGTAATAATCTCAGAAATAACCCCGAGGCATGCAGATACAATACCGGAACACACACCGGAGAAGACCGATTAATCTCGGAGATAACCCCGAGGTATCCAGTCTTAGTCCCAACCATGAGAATAGCCACCAACCTTGGTGATAACCCCAAGGAAGGCAATTTCGGCGATAACCCCGAAAATGCTTGTTTCAAATTCAACTAGCTTCAATCTCGGTGCTCACAATGAGATCCACTGTACCAACCCGATGATAACATCGAAAAGACAAACACACCTCAAAGATGACAATGAGGACCTTCAACAAATTGCAGCAGTCCAATCTTACAAATTGCAGCAGTCCAATCTTAGCGAAGCTGAGCAATGTCTGCTTTATCAGCCCAATCCGGCGATAACACCGATGTGGGGAAACATCGTCATCTGACCAACACGATGTCACGCCACGTCGCCTCAACATATCTACGCAACAATGTCCCACAAGACTAATCAATCCCGAGTGACTATTGTGCGGGGTAACGGATGAAAGTTGAAGCTTGAAGACCGGAGGGTACCGTCCCATCTTCAATGACTTCGCACAAACTCTAATCCCATGCCATCGTACAACTCTCGACAACGGCGGTCCGAAATAGGTCCTGTATACCTCAAACGGATGCCCGGATTGCACTTCTGAAAGTTCGAGTGGATATTACAGTGCCTGAGTGCACGTACTTTGAGACGACCCGAGTCAAAAAACCCGGGCCCACCCGGGTTGCCTCTGGTACACCTACGGCTCAGCCGCAGGTACCCTCTATAAATAGAGGGCTTGGGGTGACCATTTTGTAAGAGAAAACGGCGAGGAAGCCCTGCCCAATTTGCTCTGTACTCACCCTAGACTGAATGCTTTCTCATTTTAAACACTTGTGAGCTCATATATAGCTTATTTTGTACCTACAAAAGCTAGTGTTTACCCACTTTAAAGATATTGAAGTCTTCTTTGGTAGCCCATTGTAAGCCTTCTATCACACTTTAAAGTTTTTCTCTTCATCTTTGCACACACCCATCTACACGTTGAGAGTCGTGTTGCATATTTTGCCCGGACTTCGGTCCGTGGTTTATTTTTAGCTTGTAAATACATATATATTTATATATATGGACTAACATTATCGAGTTATGTCTCGATTGAGCCTAGACTTCGGTCTGGAGCGTTTAATTGCTTTTGTATATATATACACTTATATATATGAACTGCGTGTCGAACTCTGTTTGATGAGCCTAGACTTATGTCTGGTGCGTTTAATGACTTTCTTATATATATAATTATATATATGAACTGCTATCGAACTTTGTTCGGTGTGCCTGGATTTCACATCCAGTGCGTTTACTGCTTTAATATATATATATACATATATATATATACTTATATATATTAATTGTTGTTGGACTTTGTCCGATGAGCTTGGATTTTATATCTGGTGCGTTTACATGCTTATATATATATATATATATATATATATATATATATATATATATATATTTACATTTCGTCCCTCCTGGAGTTTACTTCGTGGTGGTTGACCGTTTTTACAGCTTTCTGTACATTTCGTCCCGCCTGGAGTTTCCTCCGTGGCGGTTGATAGCTTTTACAGCTTTATTTACATTTCTGATCCCCCATGGAGGTACTTCGTGGTTGGTGATCATGTCTGTATATATATATATTTACAGCTTTTATATATATGCCTGCTTACTGCTTTCATATAAATTGCAGTATTCTGTGCGCCTAGGAATCATGTGATCACAGATTCATCCCATTGGATCTAGATTCGGTTCCCGTGATGGACATTTTCAGCTGTGAGCAGCTTGTAAATTATTCTACGGTGTCTGGATTTCCTCATATGGTTTACATACCCACGAGGAATTCGGCACCTTGTCGTACATTATTTTCGTACGGATGCCTCACATCTGTCAAATAAAATCAATCCAGCCGAATACGGAATAAAATGGGAGTGTAAAAGGTCTCAATTACTATTGAGCATCAGGGTTTGAAAAACCTCTTTTATAAAACATCACTGCCATATCTTGCTTAAAATTAAATTTTTACATAAAATTCAAACCCTGTGTATATAGGTGCGAACGAGGCCTCGCACTACTTCCAAATAACAGCCCATTGACCCACACACACACACACATTCAGATAGTAGTTTCTTGAAAAGAGGGGATCACCGTGGTAACACGGATGTCTGGGGGTGCCTAACACCTTCCCTCTGCATAACCAAGTCCCCGGACCCTAATGAATCTCGGTTTCACCGACCCGTTTAGCAGTGTCACATCACTGGGTCAATGTGCAAACCTTTTCTCGGTTGTGTTGGTACAACCATTTAAAAAACCAACTGGCGACTCTTATCAGTCCATCGTCAACATTATACATGTCGGACCTTTTTTACTTATTTTTTCAAACTAATCTCACCTAACATGAGAACACCAAAGGACAAGTAACAGAAAGGGACAATTAAAAAATCCCGACGTCGATTGGTGGCTACTCTGCTGGGGACTCCAGTAAGAGGACTTAAGCTACTATTACAATTTTTTTAAAATTATTATCTGCTTATGTGTGGATGTTGCATTTACATTTTGTGATGAATGTGTACGAATGCATTTCCTTACTTAGTGCTTCGCACTATAAACTGCCTGTGATATTAGTGTGTCGCACTATAAACTACTTGTGATATTAGTGCTTCACATATGTCATCATGTCATACGGTGAGACGTGATGTATGTGAATGTATGTTGTGTGGTCCCTCCACCAGGAGGCTATCCCGTCGGTGTTTGATTACTGGACTCGTGAGAAGACTAATTCTCCGAGGCTCAGGAAAGGCACCACCCAAATTCGCTCCAGTTGAAAGACCGGATTAACTTCCCGTCAAGTACATTGCGATGATTTGGGAACCTTCATGCCAAAAAGCCGCGAGAGTAACCTAAGATAGGTCAGCCTCTGATAAACCCAAAATGGAGGAATGTCTCTTCATACTCTCATTTCAAATTACTTGTAAAGTACAATTACTTGTAATTATCTTCCATATATATCTCCATGTAATGAGAAATATGAAGAAATGTGTACACATACATGCTATAAACAGCTGACATCCGTTTTGCAGGATAAAATTCCTAAACTGGACACATCGTATAGCATGTTATTATCCACCTTCCCTAAAGACTAAACTATGCAAGTATTTTATAGGGAATCAATCGGACCTACCACCCGTTTAAAGTCCAAAAAGGCAACAGGCCTACAGTCAATCATGTCGTCATCCGACCATACTGAACTTAATTCAGTTTCTCGCAAAGAATTCGACGGATTAAGCAAACAGATTACAGATTTGGCTGTTCTACTAAAAGAATTACACCAGTCTACACAGGGTCAGAAAATACCCATACATGCTGAATCCTCCACACAAGGAGGAACCCAGGTCGTTACAATACCTGAACTACAATTGGATCCGACCAACAAAACTCATGATGCTGCCCATCCCACTGGAGATCCAGACACTGGTGACATCAAAAAGAAAGTCTTCCAAATGGAAGAGACTCTTCGCACTATCAAAGGAATTGGAACACATGGGAGTGTTTCATATGCTGATTTGTGTATTTTCCCTGGTATTCATTATCTAGAAAATTTTAAGACTCCTGACTTTGAAAAATATGACGGGTTAGGAGATCCTTACACACATCTAAAGGTATTTATTAGAGAACTGGGATCTTATGCAGAGGATGAAAAACTCAGAATGCAACTATTCCAAAAAAGTTTAACTGGAGAAGCCCGTTCGTGGTACACAAGATTAGACAATTCAAAGATCCATAGTTGGGAAGAGCTAGCACACGCTTTCCTCACCCAATACAACTTTCAATCTCAAATGGCTCCTGATCGGTATCAAGTTACCAAGATCAAGAAATAGGCTAATGAGTCTTTCAGAGAGTATGCTCAGAGGTGGAGACGCCTGGCTGCCCAAGTTAGTCCTTCCATGACAGAATCGGAGATGGTCATGACTTTCATAGACATACAAGAAGCACCTTTCTATGAAAGAGTTTTAGCCGGCATCGGCAAACTATTTTTTGAAATGGTCAAACATGGGGAGATGGCTGAAATGAGATTGAAATCCAGAAAGATTCAAGACCTAGCTGCACTCAAAGCTATTACTGATCACATCCAATCTGGAAATTATGGGAATAACCTCCGGAGGGTCCATAAAAAGAAAGAAGAGGATGTTTCCTTGATACTAAAGGGTCAAAAAGGCAGCCAAAACATGCCTATCCAGAGGGGAAATTACACTCCCTTTCGAGAACAGTCTTCAAACCCTCCAGTACCAAAAGGTGGAGAAGTCAAACGACCTCAAGTATTCACACCCTTAGGGGACACCCTCGAGAACATTCTCAATCTTCTAACAACACAAAAGAAAATCACGCATCTTCTTCCATCAGCCAGCCCTAATGGTCGGGATTTTAATGCTGCTCAGAAATGTGCTTATCATGTCGGGGCACCTAGACATGATACTCAGGATTGTTGGGCCTTAAAACACAAAATCCAAGACCTGATAGACAACGGAGAAATCGTGGTCACCAAACCCGATCAGCCTCATGTTTAAGACAACCCTCTTCCTCAACACAAAGAAGATGAGGTCAATATGATCAATTGGAGCAGTGGACATAGTTCCAATGTTAGTTGTGAATCCTCCCAGACCCCCAAAGATGGTGATGACAGATGGGATTATGCCAAGTTCCAATTCACAATGAAACAAAAGATGAAAGCTCTCTATAAACAAATTGAGCAATTGGCGGAACTGGTAACTTATCAGCATCAAGTGACTCGTCAGCTAATCAGCCAGGAGCATGCCAGTCTCCTACCTATTGTCATGAATATTCCCTTTTCACTTTCAGAAAATGAAATGCTGGAAGACAAAGTGACAAAGAGAGCGAATGCTAAGGCCCGTCGGGATTTTACCAACAAAATGGAATTCACATATTTGGGCCAACCTATGGAGGAAATCCTTCATATGTTAATCAATGAAGGAAGGATTAGTTCCCTTCTACCTCCAATCAACCCCCGTTCAGGACGATACAACTCTGAGGGAGTGTCAATATCATTCTCAATCTCGCGGTCACAGCACAGAAGAATGCTGGGCACTCCGCCACCTTATTCAAAGTTTAATCGACAGTGGCGTACTGCGTATGGCAGGTAACGACATTGTGTTATGGGCAAGTGAGGATTCGTGTCCTACTAAGTGGAAGAGTGTAGTAGCAGTCATATCCACTGAAAGTGATGGGGTTAACAAATCACTTGTCATGCCAGTAATTCAACTCAAGGGAATCAACAATCCTTTGAAAGTGGCCGCTCCCGAGCCAATCAACTTGCCGTGCAGAGCATAATATCCTATTGTTAGCTTGCGCGCAGTTCCATGGAATTATGGAGAAGGTGAAGGATCCACCCCGCATATAACTACTGCAGTGTCGAAGGAGAATCCACTGTATCTTTTCCAACGAGTAATAAAGCATGTCATCAAGTCTAAGGGGAAAGTACCCATTGAGAAGATTGAAAATTTCCTCCGCACTATGGGTCATAACGAAGCCAAGGTGGTTTTAAGCTTGAAAGAAGCTCCACAATAGATATCAATCTTGGACTTGGTCCTGACCTCCGAGAATCACCGAAAGGTCTTGTTAAAGGTTTTAGAAGAAGTCTATCTACCGACATCAGTTGATACAGAAAAGTTTCAACATCTGGTTGATCACATTTTCAACAACAATGTGATATCCTTCACTAATGATGACATACCGCCGGAAGGGACCGATCATTACAAACCGTTGCACATTGCGGTCTTGTCCTCCGGATATATGGTGGCGGGAGTTTTAATAGATAGAGGTTCCTCTCTGAATATCTACCCATATACTACCTTGGTGAAGATGAATATAAATCCCAATCGAATTCGGAGTAGCCATACCATCATGAAAGCTTTTGATGGAGCCTGCCGTAACTCGGTTGGAGTAGTTGAGCTGCCAATTGAGATTGGTCCTCATACATTCTGCGTGTCCTTCCATGTGCTCAAGATAGATTCGGGATACAACCTGCTCTTGGGACGACCATGGATTCACATGGCAGGGGCAGTCCCTTGCATTCTTCACTAACAGTTGAAATACATCATCAATAATAGCCTGGTCACAGTCAACGCTGAACCAAAGATTCCTCAGCAGGGGGACATGCCGTTCATCAATGCCAATAAGGATGTTGAGCCAATTAGTTTTCATGCTTTGGAAATAAGCAATACCCAATACCATGCTATTGGAGCGCCATTGCCTGAACCCCAGATTTCTACCGAGGTAATGTTGGCCACGCAAGAAATGATGTTGTTGGGCCATAAACCGGGACAAGGGTTGGGTAAAGATTGCCAGGGTGTCAAGTACCCTATTAACTTAACCAAGCAAATTGGGACAGCTGGACTAGGCTATTATGCCAACTCTAGTCACAGGAATCCTCATAAGCATCAGCAGATTCCTTCAGCTTCGACCATGCGGCGTTTAGCTTCGCCTTCAAGCTCTGAGTCCGCACAACCTCCCGTAAAGGTGACAACCAATATAATGGCAATGTTATTTCCCAAGCCGGTACTAGTGAAGGAGAAAGAAATCTTTGTTCCAGATCCCGCAGTGGAGGAAGAGGAACGAAGAATCAAGCAAGATGTCATCAGGATGATATCTGACATACGCATCATCATTCATGATGAGCGTACCAACAAATACACCCCAGACGATGATTGGCCAGATGTAATGGCTATCATTCGGGACAGGGAAGATGATGATAATCCCTCTATCACTGCGATTCACCCAGAATTTGCTCTTGCCAATTGGAACAGCATTCCTTGCATTGGTCGTCAAGGGTAAAGCGGGCGGAAACTCTTTCTGCTATGTAGATATAATAACTGCTTACTTTTCTGTACAGTATTAGCGGTTTATTTTGCCATTATATGCTAACACTGTGTATGATCAACACATTTCATATATACTATGTGAAAGCATATTTTGTTTCAGGACTTTAAATTTAGATGTGCCTGTACTTGCTGATATGGTGCCTCTTCTCCACAAGGATTGTACCTTTGATGTAGAGATGAATTCAGCCTTGGTGGATATACCAGATGACATTGAGGTGCCTCCAGAAATTCAAGAATGGGTCAAAGACAAACCCAAACTCAACCTCGATCAAACCACTCCTTTCAATCTCGGAACCTTAGAAAACCTTATGTTAATCCAGATTGGTTCAGACCTTACCCCAAACCGATGAAATGACATGGTTACGCTACTAACCCAGTTCCAGGATGTGTTTGCATGGTCTAATGAGGATATGGTGGGTTTGCCCACTGACATTGTCCTTCATCTTCTTCCCATTAAAGAGGGATTTAAGCCAGTCAAGCAAAAGCTTCGGCGATTAAAACCTGAATGGAGTTTAAAGGTGAAAGAAGAAATTATGAAACAATTTCAAGCTGGCATCATAATGGTGTCTACATATCCTGAGTGGATATCCAACATCGTGCCCGTACCTAAACCTGGAGGGAAGGTGCGAGTTTGCGTGGATTACCGGGACTTGAACAAAGCTTGCTTAAAAGATAGCTTTCCCGTGCCATTTATCCATATTCTCATTGACAATACTGCGCAATACGACATGTACTCCTTTGCAGATTACTTTGCGGGGTATCATCAGATCATGGTTGCCGAGGAAGATCGTGAAAAAATTGCTTTCATCACTCCCTGGGAAACTTTTTGCTATAGACGGTTGTCATTCGGCCTCATCAATGCTGGAGCTACCTATCAACGAGCTATGATGGCTCTTTTCCACGACTTAATGCATAAAGAGATCGAGATCTACATGGATGACATTATTGTCAAATCCCGAAAGGAGGATGACCATATAGACCATCTCAAGAAATTGTTCAACAGGTTGCGTAAGTACAACTTGAAGTTGAATCCAGCTAAGTGCGCCTTTGGCGTTAAATCAGGCAAGTTACTAGGATTTCTAGTCAGCCACAAAGGGATAGAGCTGGATCCTGCCAAAATCCAAACCATCACTGAAATGCCCATTCCTCAGACAGAAAAGGAAATACGGGGATTTTTGGGAAGAATCAACTTCATTAGCAGATTTATTTCTCAATCCACAGTAATCTGTGAGCCAATCTTCAAGCTATTAAGGAAGAACTCCTCCATGAAATGGAATGAGGAGTGCCAGAATGCCTTCCTTACAATCAAGAAACAGCTAATTAAAGCTCCTATCTTGGTACCACCCAAGGATGATGTTCCCCTGTTTATGTATCTGTCCATAAGTGACAATGCCATGGGCTGCATGCTGGGACAGAAGGACAATAGAGGCCTAGAACGAGCTATCTATTACCTCAGCAAAAGATTCAGCAGCAGTGAACACAAGTACACTCTGATTGAAAAGACGTGTTGTGCTTTAGCATGGGCTGCCATGAGGTTACAACATTACCTCTATGGTCACACAACCCATCTCATATCCCGCGTGGATCCTCTCAAGTACGTATTCAGTAAACCCATACTGAATTGTCGACTGTCCAGATGGTAGTTGATCCTACAACAATTTGACATCGTATATGTGACTCAAAAGTCCATCAAAGGTCAAGGAATTGCAGATCAACTGGCCGCCGCACCATCAGGGGATTTCAAACCCTTGGAGACATACTTCCCTGATGAAGGAGCAATGACAATTCAGCAACACCATCAGTACGATACATCCCAAACATGGAAGATGTATTTCGTTAGAGCTGCTAATATGGAAGGTTCTAGAGCTAGAGCAGTTCTAGTATCTGATACGGGGGAGCAGTATCCCGTCGCCGTCAAATTACAGTTTGTCAGCACCAATAATACGACTGAGTATGAAGGCTGTCTTATGGGGCTAGAACTTGCCCGTTCAATGGGCATCAGGCGGTTAACTGTCCTTGGAGATTTGGAGTTGGTAATCAGACAATCCACCATAATCTATTAAACTAAGGAACTACATTTGCTGCCTTACCATCGGCAGGTTTTAAAGATGGCTTTGGGATTCGAAGAAATATCCTTTCTACACATTCCTCGTAATAGGAATGATTTCGCAGACGCTTTAGCAACTTTGGCCTCCTTGATTCGCATATCAGACAAGGAACACTTGCCAAGCGTCACAATTTCCCTGCACAAGGGCCCAGCCTACGGGAATTACGTTGGAGAAGTATCGGATGAGCTACCTCCCATCCAACATCCTTGGTATCAGCATATCAAGGAATATTTGCGAGATGGATCTACACCCGCTGAGGCGAGCCCGACTGAGAAAAGGCGGATCCATCGATTTGCTATGAAATTCTACCTGAGTGGAGATGCGCTCTACAAAAGAAATACAGGATTGGGTCTCCTCAGATGTTTAGACAAAGATCAAGCCCAAAGGTTTATGGATGAAATCCATGGCGGAGTCTGTGGCCCCCACATGAGTGGCCCCTTCATTGTTAATAAAGTCCTCAGGACGGGACATTATTGGCTATCTCTCAAAGCTGATTGCAATGACCATGTCAGGAGATGCTATTAGTGCCAGATTTATGGGAATGCTATACACGCCCCTCCACGGGAACTTCACAATATGAGTTCACCTTGGCCCTTCTCAATGTGGAGAATGGACGTTATCGGGCCCATTAAGCCTAAAGCCAGTAATGGTCATCAATTTATCTTTACCATGATCGACTACTTCACCAAGTGGGTAGAAGCAGCCTCCTTCCCTAGGGTTACTAAAGAAGTCATCATTGCTTTCATCAAAAACAATGTCATTTGTTGATATGGACAACTAGAGGTGATTGTGTCCGACAATGCCAAGAACCTCAACAACAAAATGATGGAGGAATTATGCATTAAATTCCACATCAAACATCTCAACTCAGTCATCTATCGTCCAAAGATGAATGGTGCTGTTGAAGCGGCTAACAAAAACATCAAGAAGATTATGCAAAAGATGTCAGCCAATCACAAAAATTGGCCTAACCTATTGCCTCTGACTCTGTTAGCCTACAGAACCTCAATGCGCACTTCCATTGGGGCAACCCCTTACGCATTAACCTATGGGATGGAAGCAGTGCAACCCATAGAAGTTGAGATGGAATCCCTCAGAGTATTGATAGATTCTCAGTTGGATGAAGACCAATGGGTACAAGATAGGTATCACCAATTGTCTCTAATAGACGAAAGGCGAACCGCGACTATCTTCCATGGTCAGTTATATCAGCAAAGGATCGCCTGATCCTATAACAAAAAAGTCTGGCTATGGCAATTCAGATAACATGACTTGGTTTTGAAGAAAATACTGGACAACCAAGATCAGTCCAAGGGAAAATTCGCTCCTAACTGGGAAGGCCCGTTTATTGTCAATGAAGTATTGACAGGAGGCGCTCTCAGATTGCAAGAAATGGACGGCGATGAATTTTCGCAACTCATAAACTCAGACGCCGTGAAACGGTACTATGTCTGAAGTTACCATCAAGTAAACATCCTGGTGGTAGACCATCAGGTCACAGTCATTCCGATTCTTTAAACCTTTACCACAAACAAGTTTTCTACACTTTGCCCCTCAAGGAAACATACCTTTCAAGCCAGCAGCCTGGCTTTCTCCTTTGCGTTACTACAACTTAGGTCATCCCACCGTGGATTGAACTTCTTGTGTATACAGTTTGGCTACCCATACATGGGATCAAACTTTTCAGCTGCAGTTTATCCTCAACCTAGGATTAAACTCTCTCCTCCCCGCACTCTGACCTACACATGGGATTACGCTTTTCATCTCGCCCTGAGGGGCGAACTACGTCGACCTGATCTCCTCTTCAATAGGAGTACGTAGGCAACCATTTCATATGGCCCGGTCGCAATAAAACAAAAACAACAAAAACATTCCCACACCATTCCTGCCACATACAGCGTTGAACCTTTTACACCAGGTTCGAACTACGCAGACCTGATCTCCTCTTCAATAGGAGTACGTAGCCAGCCATTCATGGTGCGGTCTCACCCCCTACCAAAACACAAACCCTTGTTAGTTGGTACTGGGATCATCCCTCAATCCACTACATTTCATTTGGCTTCAGACCAAAGGGATGGAATTACCTGAACTCCTCCTAAATAGGAGGTTCGGCGACCATCTAAGCGGCAGTTGTACCTCGAAGAGCAACACCAATCCATAAGAGATGGAATTAACTAGGCTTCTCCTGAATAGAAGAGCTGGCGACCATCTGTGGTGCGGTCAATCTTAGAGAGGAAAGCCACACTCCTCTCCTCATTTCCATACAGAAACCAGTCCCAAGATACCAAGAGATGGTAAGGATACATACAGATCGATGATCTATTCTGAACTATCCAGAGATAACTCAATGTCCATCCACCGAGAAGGAATTCAGAATACATCACGATCACAAGCCCTGAAGCAGCAGGCAAAATATCAAGCAAGCAGCAAGGCATATCTAAAAGGGAAGTGATCAAAAATATATTTCCCTGTCATATATATAATGATGTTTGATATACACAATGTAAACTGTACATGACAAAATGGCTAAGCTAGCCTGTGCAGGAAAATACAAGATCACCTACAAGTCAGGGTATATACGAGCTAACAAGCCCAACATGGCGTCCCTCTCAGAAGATGGAGGTAAAGCTGTGGTCTCCTATATGAGAATATCCATACGACCCAACAGATCTGTAGCCATCTGTATGGTGACCATATGATCATCAATATATGCGCTCATCTCTGCGATCATGCCAGTGGTAAGGGACCTCACTGCAGTACTATCTGTGACGGCTACATCCCGGGCAGATATGGCGATATCCCGCTCAACTATCACTGCATCTCTGGCTGATATAGCCTCATCCCGCTCAACGACGGCGTCATCTCTACGAGCCAAGGCCTCGTGTCTCTCCAATAGAGCGGCCTCCCTCCCATCAAGAACAGTCGACATCATAGATCGAATCTGATCTCTCTCAAAAGTCATCAGATGAAGACTCTGCTCTAAGTACTATGCCGAGTGCTGAATCACAATAGTACTGGTACTATGAGAATCCGAAAGAAATGCTGGCAACCCAGCAGTAGGCTCCTCCTCGATGTAGGTATCAATGTCCTCCATGGGCTCTACATCATCTAACTCACTCTCCGGTACTACAAATACTGCTGCAGCTGATAAAATCTCTGTCTCCATCCACGCGGAATAATCTGTGGAATAACCAAGATGACTGACAGAAAAAGCCGCTATCTCACGCCGATCCCAACAAGCGTATACCCAAGATCGGTCCTCTGCTGAGAGGTACCGAGAAGCTGAACGCTGACCTGCCGCCCCATCAAAAGGATGAAAATCCTGGAACTGGTCGAACTGCGACATCACGACCAATGGGTGATAAGTGGTCACTCCCCTCAAACCAGCCAGATGGAGATAGTCCATGCCCGGAGCATGAGTAATGAAGCTGTATGGTGAGCTAAGCCCCGAACACAGCAATATGCTAAATGGATCTCTGATATTTGCCAAGAATGTGGGCCAGGACAGAGCATCTATACACTCTGATGGCTGAAAAGAGTATGACATAGCTACATCGTGGGTGAAGAAGTACCAATGCCGTCTAAAAGTGCTAATCGGTCTCAAGTGTGACATGAACCACACATATAACATGATTGAGCTACCTATAAACACTCCTATCGGATAAGTGCAGCAGTAGGATGCCGACCGTAGGGTCTCTGCTATAATCATAGGTACAATGGTACGACCCTCCCTGAGAGCTCTCCGACCATGATAACGCCTGTATCTATCTCATCCATATACCGCGACATATACACATATGACAATACACATAGCATCAATACGTCAACTCTGGCCAAGCGCCAATGAGCCTCCGATGTGGTGAAATCCCCGGAATGTCGTGAATAGCTATCCTCCAAGCCAAATCTATCGTACAGAAAATGCTAGGATATCACGTGGCCAAATGTCAACTCATCCTGTACCACTCTGCGCCTCAATCCTGTGAGAGTCATGAATCGTCTGCTCATGTCTCCCAAAGCCAGATGTACGCAAGGTCTGTTTAGAGGCAGCATCATCAAACGTGCATACTCCTCCAGAGTAGGAGTCAACTCATGGGTGCCAAATCGGAATACCTGCCTATCCGGTAGCCAATGCTCTATCATTTCATCCACAAATCCTGCGGGAACCTGAGAAGTCAAAAAGGTCATGGTATGCTGTAATAAATGATCTACAGTCACCCTGTCTAGTGGTGACATGCTATCATACCACGATCTCATACCCGATGCCACCACTGACGGTGGGGTATGATCTATGCGGCTAACTGTCGAAGAAGACATCCATGTGGGCCGTGTCATAAGACCATCCAGGGGTCAATACCAAATATCTCTGGACATACATACATATGCATAACATTATACATGTATAACAGATAATAGATGGCAATATGATACAGGGAAGAAAAAAATAGTGCATACATTCCTAAGTATATCATCATATAATACATCATCTCTGTACAGCTACAAATACAGAGAATGGGGCACAGCCACTCAATATCTAACAGAGGCCTATCAAAAGATATAACGAGAATATACATCAAAAGAAGACAATGGTGTCGATGTCTACATCATCAATCCTGTCCACCTGATGTAACTCCTCCTGAGTCACTAGATCTCTATCAACAAGGATGTCATGCCTATATAGAGGAGGATCTGCACCGGCAAAACCGAATGGGTCACCTGAGGGGCCAGCACCAGAGTTGGAAGGATCAAATGAAGCCGCCTCTGTCGGGTCTCTGCCCAAATGCCGAATAAATATATGTGCCTAGTCCAACTGCCAGGTCAAACTATCAATCTGGGTCATATGAGTCGGATCTCGGACACAAGCTATCCAATCCGTCATCATCAAAGATCTTGGAACCATATCCCCCATAAACTGTGTGGCGCGGGACTGAGCTCCAATAGTGCGAGGGGACCACCACCGATGGAACGTCTCTTGAGTACATGGACCCTCTGACAATGCAAAACCGTCAACCCCCAACAATGGGATATCAATGACGGGTGACTACGATACAGGCCAATAACGCCTAGCAGGAGGCAAGATCGGTATACAAATCTCCCCTGTGGTGTTCCTAATAGCACACTCTCCTAAATAGAACTCCCAGCCTCCATTTATGAAGAGAGGAACTCTCCTAGTGGAAATTACATACTCGACTCCAGTCGGCTATCCATCCTTAAAACTCACAGTCAGGTGTTACCCGGAATAGGGAAGTCATGTGATGGTGTCGGCTGTCAGCAACTCCAGCTACATACGGCAATGAGTGAATCCCTCAGCTACAGGGACCTCTGGCAGAATCGAATGATGCCATCTTCGTCCTCGTGGATAGGTATCTAAACCTAACACACTCACGGGACGCAAGCATGGAAGCCTCTCATAGGCCCAGAACTGCCAACAGAAAGGCAAACATCTGTTGTCAGTTAACACTCTTAACCTATACATGGTAAATGACAAGAGAAATACTCACCAGCAGAAATGGGTAAAATCCTAGCCAAGCCTCGGTCAAACCCTGTGAGCGCATACGCATGCCCCGGAGGAAATAGGCAAAGGTGTAGGAGTCCCAATCATACTCTCCAATACGGTCCACATCACGTGTAGCGCTGATCAAAGCGAAAGATGCCGTAGAAGAGTTATCTGCTATGAAGCAGCCTCGAATGATCATCAGGAATAATCGCCACAGAATGCGATCCCTGATTCTGACATCATTAGGCATAGGCTCACTCAATAGCCCGCTCATAGCATCTATGCTCAAAGGACCTGAACGGACAGTCCTGCCTTTGAGCGCCGCCGTCGGAACTCCTAATAAGGATCTAACTGCAGTAAGGGTAATATTTGCCATACAAGTCACTGGCTCCCCTCCAAACTCCATACCTGTGATAAATCGCCAATCCATAGGCGTCATCATCACCTCACAATCTAGCAGATGGAGTGACTAAGTCTGATGAAACCATCGCTCAGACAATGCCCTGAGATAACCCTAATGACAACGACGGGGAAGGATGGAGAAAAATGCCCTAAATCCCCACTCATGCACTATCGCTCTATAGTTAGGATGAAGCGCCTGATACATGGAGTGAATGCTGAACCAGTTCCCTCGAGGCTGTGTAAAACCAAAAACCTGCATGAAATGCAGATCAATATCAAAACCCTTTAATCCTCATCAATAGGAAAGAAGGAAGATCAAAGTCTAACGCCATGCCTCGTTAGCATGCAAATACATCGATGGATGTCTGCCAAAGTCACCCATCAACTCTGGGTTCACCACCTGAATGCTCGGAAGCTCCCTGCGAGGGACATGTGCTGCAGGAGCGGGATCCTCTATCGGAATATCTGCCTCCTCATCCTCAACGTCTGGAACACCTACCTGGACAGGACGTATCACGACCTCCACCAACCGTCGAGGCTGTCTGACAGAATGGGGATGAGGTACTTCAGAAGCCCTCCGCCATACACCAGAAGTGGTCATATAGGAACTGCTCGGCTGATCCGGATCCATAGTATCTGGACAACAAGTCTCCAAATCACCTCAGAAAGGGTGTGGTATTTTCTTACCTGGAGCTTTCTCGAATGCATTTTATGACTATATGCATGCATGCATTTACTTTAACATATATAGTAGAGTTAAACTGTATGACTACCCAATGCCTACATTTGGAAATTTTTTGCCATAGTCCTCTCTGAAAATAGGACTATCCACATGCATACAGGCATGTTTAGGTGGCCATTCAGTAGCACACCTGCCCCAAAGTCATATACATAATATATGCATTAAAAATTAAAATCATCATGCATCAGGCCAACCTCAATATCAGGAGTATTTTGCCTTGCTACCTTATGCTCATTGGACCTCAAATAGGACAAAAAAATAGCAAAAAATGTGCCAATTTGACTGTCTCAAAAGTCAAATTTTTTCACATCATTATGTTCAGCATGGTTTAATACTAACATTTACAATGTTGAATATTTTTTATCTAGTCGTTTGTGCATACATAATCACTACTATGTGTTTAGATGCATTTCATGCGATAACTCAAAATCTAACAGACAGAAATGAGAGAAAATACAGGCATATGTTACCAGGATAGTGTAAAACACTCGTACGGTGACAAAATTTACAGAAAGCAGTCCGAACTCAGCAGATCTGAAAGAGGCTCACGTATTTTCCTTCGCGCAACAAGTTGAAAGTGACTTGTGAGACCAACCAGCTGGAATTTATCATCCACAGTTGGCCGCAAGCCCATCTGTGACTGCAATAGGTGCACCTGCGGCACTCCCATGCGGGTCCCATCACTCTAACTCGGTCTAATTTGAGTTGCAAAGGAGTTCTTACAAGCTGAAAAGGCCAAACCCGGGATAAAAATGCTACGCAATTGAGCAGAATAGCCTGAAACCTTGGTTTTTCTGGATCCAACTGTGGCTTTCTTTTCATCAATTGGTATTCACCTGTACACAGGGTTTACTATACCGATGATTCAAGTCTTTGCATACCACATTCAGCAATACCGTACAGAGGTCCGATGCCGCCAACGTAAGGTTGTCACCCCAATCTTTTCACATAAGAAATCCCCGACGGGGGTTACAACGTGAAATCCCCAGCGGGGGTTACAACGCATGCTCATCCGTTGACACACAAATCAACGAAGGTCAAGCAACCTTGACATTATTACAGCCGATAACGATTTAAACCTATCAGAGCTCTAGAGCTATTCGAGGATTTCACACCCGACCGCTCAGATCCCCGGCGGGGATCACAACGCACTGTTCCGTTGATTCACACGGCAGTGGTGGTCAAGCAGCCTTGACAGTATATCCTACAGGATTTTTCAGCCGTTGATTCACATGTTGGTGAAGTACACGTCAACGAAGGTCAGGCATCCCTGACAGCATTTGCTGTTGGCAATAAACCCAATAGAATCTTGGCATATTCTGGAGATACTAACCAGGAGAGGTCAATGTCATCAAAGAGGATAGATGATGTAATATGTTATACACATCCTCAAACAGATCAAGCTTTATCCCCAGAGATCTCTTACACAAAAGAGGTACATCTGTAGGATTAAGTCATTATCCAGGAAGTTGGTGATAACTCCAACATCAACGTCCTAACAGATTCGGATTACACATCAAATCTGGTCATCCTTGCCAACCCCCAGTTGAAGTAACAGGGAGCCAGCAATCATCCCCAGCGTGTTGGGCTACAACCCCGTACACATGCATCATGTTGCTATCCATAGTATCATGTTTATCTTGTTGCATTTCAAGTGTCTAGGATTCTTTATCCTACCCATGCATCGCCATGCATGAGTATTATAAAGAGGGGCATCTGTAGACACTCAAAATTTTCTGTACATCTGTCACTAACATTGTAGGAGAGCAGATTTATCTTTTAAGAGGGAACCCTGAAAGACGATCCATATCCATGTCGGATACAACTGGAAGTTCAACATCAACCCTGGATCGCAATCTGGGAGTAATAATCTCAGAAATAACCCCGAGGTATGCAGATACAATACCGGAACACACACCGGAGAAGATCGATTAATCTCGAAGATAACCTCGAGGTATCCAGTCTTAGTCCTAACCATGGGAATAGCCACCAACCTTGGTGATAACCCCAAGGAAGGCAATTTCGGCGATAACCCCAGAAATACTTGTTACAAATGCAACCAGCTTCAATCTCGGTGCTCACAACGAGATCCACTGTACCAACCCGACGATAACATCGGGATGACAGACACACCTCAAAGATGACAATGAGGACCTTCAACAAATTACAGCAGTCCAATCTCAGCGAAGCTGAGTAACGTCTGCTTTATCAGCCCAATCCGGTGATAACACTGGTGAGGGGCAACATCGTTATCTGACCAACACGATGTCACACCACGTCACCTCAACATATCTACGCAACAATGTCCCACAAGACTAATCAATCCCGAGTGACTATTGTGCGGGGTAACGGATGAAAGTTGAAGCTTGAAGACCGGAGGGCACCGTCCCATCTTCAATGACCTCGCACAAACTCTAATCTCATGCCATCGTACAACTATCGACAACGGCGGTCCGAAATAGGTCCTGTATACCTCAAACGGATGCCCGGATTGCACTTCTGAAAGTTTGAGTGGACATTACAGTGCCTGAGTGCACGTACTTCGAGACGACCCGAGCTGAAAAACTCGGGCCCACCGGGTTGCCTCTGGTACACCTACGGCTCACCCGCAGGTACACCTGTGGCTCCACCCTCTATAAATAGAGGGCTTGGGGTGGCCATTTTGTAAGAGAAAACGGCGAGTAAGTCCTGCCCAATTTACTCTGTACTCACCCCAGACTGAGTGCTTTGTCATTTTAAACACTTGTGAGCTCATATATAGCTTATTTTGTACCTACAAAAGCCAGTGTTTACCCACTTTAAAGATATTGAAGTCTTCTTTGGCAGCCCACTGTAAGCCTTCTTTCACACTTTAAAGTTTTTCTCTTCATCTTTGCACACACCCTTCTACACGTTGAGAGTCGTGTTGCACATTTTGCTCGGGCTTCGGTTCGTGGTTTATTTTCAGTTTGTATATACATATATATATATATATATATATATATATATATATATATATATATATATTATATATATGGACTAACATTATCGAGTTATGCCTCGATTGAGCCTAGACTTCGGTCTGGAGCGTTTAATTACTTTTGTATATATATATACACTTATATATATGAACTGCGTGTCGAACTCTGTTCGATGAGCCTAGACTTATGTCTAGTGCATTTAATGGATTTCTTATATATATAATTATATATATGAACTGCTATCGAACTTTGTTTGGTGAGCCTAGATTTCACATCCGGTGCGTTTACTACTTTAATATATATATATACTTATATATATTAATTGTTGTTGGACTTTGTCCGATGAGCCTGGATTTTATATCCGGTGCGTTTACATGCTTTTATATATATATATATATATATATATATATATATATATATATATATATATATATATATATTTACATTTTGTCCTGTCTGGAGTTTCCTCCGTGGCGGTTGATAGCTTTTACAGCTTTATTTACATTTCTGATCCCCTATGAAGGTACTTCGTGGTTGGTGATCATGTCTGTATATATATATTTACAGCTTTTATATATATACATGCTTACTGCTTTCATATAAATTGCAGTATTCTGTGCACCTAGGAATCATGTGATCACAGATTCATCCCATTGGATCAAGATTCGGTTCTCGTGATGGACATTTTCAGCTGTGAGCAGCTTGTAAATTATTCTGCGGTGTCTGGATTTCCTCAAATGGTTTACATACCCACGAGGAATTCGGCACCTTTTTGTACATTATTTTCATACGGATGCCTCACATCTATCAAATAAAATCAATCCAGCCGAATACAGAATAAAATGGGAGTGTAAAAGGTCTCAATTACTATTGAGCATCAGGGTTTAAAAAACCTCTTTTATAAAATATCACTGCCATATCTTGCTTAAAATTGAATTTTTACATAAAATTCAAACCCTGTGTATATAGGTGCGAACGAGGCCTCGCACTACTTCCAAATAATAGCACATTGACCCACACACACACACATTCAGATATTAGTTTCTTGAAAAGAGGCGGTCACCGTGGTAACACGGATGTCGGGGGGTGCCTAACACCTTCCCTCCACATAACCAAGTCCCCGAACCCCAATGAATCTCGGTTTCACCGACCCGTTTAGTAGTGTCACATCGCTGGGTGAATGTGCAAACCTTTTCTCGGTTGTGTTGGTACAACCATTTAAAAAACCAACTGGCGACTCTTAACAGTCCATCGTCGACATTATACATGTCGGATCTTTTTCACTTGTTTTTTCAAACAAATCTCACCTAAAATGAGAACACCAAAGGACAAGTAATGGAAAGGGACAATTAAAAAATCCCGACGTCGACACCTTGCTCATAGGCTAAACCGAATCAATATGAATCACAATATCCTATAAATATATGTCATCATGACATAGTTAGCCATTACCACTTTACAAACATAACTAAGTACGTTCATCATTTAAAAATTGGATTTTTAATCACATAATCAAGTTATAACACAAGTTAATCTTTAATAACATAATTATTCTTAGTATAGAAATACTAAAATCAACATTTTACAGTCCTACTATTAACACATAACAATTCTTAAAATTTCCTGTACAAAAAGTACACTGTCAGACCATTCTGCTAACTCGCGCCGCGGCACCACAGTTTACACTGTGGGTTGCGCTGCAGCGTGGCGATGGCGCTGCGGTGCCACTAACGTACTGCTGGGCCGCGCCGCGGTGCGAAACTACAGTTTCGACTGACAGCTTCGGCAACAGTACAGGAAAAAGTCAATTTTGGCCTACAAGCTCGTTTCTAATAGACTAATTCACATGTAATTCATACAAAACTTCCTGTAAACATAATTCAAGAACTCCTAACATATTTCTACCCATACAACAACATAAGCAACAAATTTAACACTCAATTCACTGTTTTTGATAAAAACTCACCTTTTGATATTTCAATGAAAATCAACACTGTAAATTTTGTTTTTCAATCAAAACCATTAATTCAAAGTATCTTTATCAATAATTATACATATTCCATCAAATTGAATGATCAATTTATCAACTAAACAACTAATTAGCCCTCAATTTCCACTTTAACCTAAACAATATATATTCACACAAAAAAAACTCTTTGTAAAAACGTTTTCTTCATAATTACATACATATCATCAATTCATTGACTATAACTTATGAAAATAGGTTTAACACCATTAGTATGTCATATAAAGCCACATAGCAACAACCATTCATCCTAACACAAGAATTCTACATAGAATTTGGGAAGAGAAAAACTAAACTTTAAAACTTAAAAAAATAGGAGAAATACCTTGAAGAAGATGATGATGGCTATTCATTTATATTCTCAAGCTTCTTCTTCTCCAATCTCTAGCCTTTCTTCCTCTCTTCTTTTCTTCTTCTCTTCTTCTTCTCTGAGTTTTTCTTTTCTTCTCTTTAACCTCTCTCCTCTAATTTTATGTCTTATGATATAACGTATATAGATATAATATATATTGATTATATAATATAAATATAAAACATATAACTGACATTAGTTATTGGAGTTTTGAAAATCAAAAGCCATAAGACTTGTTTGGCTAACCACTAAAAATACAATCAATTAATCCTTATGCCTTGTTTGGTAAAACACAATTATATTAAAGACTTAATAGGCATTAGGCCTTGTTTGGCAAAACTGAATTACACTCCCTTAATTTATTTTAGTAACTCCCTTATAACAAGGTTATTTGTCACACTTTAATTAAATTAAATTAATTCTAAAAGCAATTTATTAAATCACTTTAACACATAAATCAATACCACAAAATTATAATTTTCTTTATAACCATAACACATCCTTTACAAAATCAAATTAAAATATAATAATTTATTTAATCAAAATTCTCTAACATAATAATTAAATTAAATTAGTAAAAATAATTAATTTTCTTGATTATTTACTTAACAAATAATTAATCACATCGAATCAAATTTGAACAATTATTCAATTAACAATAACCACATCCATTAAATACTTAAATAATTCGATAAATATTCAATATAACAATTTATATAATTATGGAATGTTACATCGACTCTGAGCTCCCACTACAGCTACTGTTGATCGATTATTGTTACTCTTTGGTACTCTGTTTCCCCCTCCTATCTGATTCCTAGGTTTGGTACAGTTCCTTGCTAAGTGTTCCGACGAACCACAGTTAAAACATTTATTCTTATTAGGGAGAGGACACTGTGGAGAAAAATGTCCCTCTTGTCCACAATTGTAATATTTATTTTTATTTTTAAGACATAATCCTTTATGTTTTCCCCCACATATAGGACAAGGTTCGCTTTTATTATTATTAAAGTTATTATTATTATTGCTTACCTTTTTTCTCGAGTTGTTAGAAAAAGTAGTATCCCATTTCCTTTTATTATTAAACCCACCGGAACTAGGTTCTGTCTTAGGTTTCCCCTTCTCATTTTGATTCTTCTTTTCCTGATGAAATTTGATGAGATTCTCATTTTCACTCTCAGCTATGGAAGCTTTCTCGAGTATTTTGGAAAAAGTCTTTAGTTGGAATATAGATAATTTACTTCGTATCTGAGGTTTCAAACCTTCTTGATATCTCTGAGTCTTCCTAAGTTCAGTATTGACTTGATGTGGAGCAAACCTGGACAGTTCGTTAAACTTAGCCGTATACTGAGATACAGTCAGGTCTCCTAGTTTCAATTCTAGGAATCGTACTTCCATGCGATCCTTCAGAGATTGGGCAAAATAATTTTCAAAGAATAATTTTTTGAATCTATCCCATGGCGCAACTTCAGTTTCTACCCGACCCTTAGTTGATTCCCACCAGTAATTTGTCTCACCTTTCAAGAAAAAGGTTGCAAAAGTTATCTTTTGATTGTTATTGACATTGGTTACTAAGGAAAAATTTTCTGTTTCAGAAATCCAGATTTGTGCATCGATAGGTTCGGATGTACCTTTGAATTCGGGTGGACCAACTAATTTAAAATCCTTAAATAGAGTATTGTGGGTTATGGGTCTATTCATAGCACCTAACAAAAGTTCTACTAACTGTTGGGTAGGATTAACATCATTATCTATCTCTCGTTGAGGTCTTCTGGTTGGTGGCATGATTCTATATAAAACAAGAAACATTCACATAAGAATTTGTATAACACAAATATACCTTTTTATTCATATGTCACAAAATACACATATAAATAACTAGTAGTTTATAAACACTACTAGCTATAATACAAATACAAACATCAAATGCTCTTTTATTCATACTAATATAGAGCATTTAGACTTCTATAATGCATTCTAGAATTCATTAACATCATCGAAGGAATCCTGGATCATGTGGCATACCACAGATCGATCTATTAGATAAGCAGTTTTCTTCTCCTCCACTGGATATCGAACTACTCGACGCTGCAAATCATTGAAGGCGTCTCGAGTACCCAGAGTAGATTTGAGTAACCTTGACTATATTTCCTTCCTGCCCCTTTATGCATGGTGCAGTTATACTTTCAGTCGATTATTGGTTCCCCTTTTATGCACTAACATTCCCTCGGCTAAGTGTGCCCTAAACTTCATTTGATTATTATCATGCTCAGACTTCTACATTAGTGATGCCATTGCTTTATCATGTTCATCAATTCTTATTAATTGTCCTGCTACTGGATCTTCCTCTTCCTCAGCATCTAGCAGATGTTGATCATGAAGCAATTCTTCATCCTCTGCATCACTATCTATTAATGACTCAATTTGTGGTGGATTGTTTACTATCAACATTTTCTCAGCATTGGAGTTGGCCATCCTATAAAACAAAACTTTTTTATTACTTATATAGAAATTTACACAAAACATAATATTTTTAATGTTATTTTTATATGTAATTTAATATTTTTACGGACTCGAAGACTATATACTAAGATTTCTCTTTCTTATATCTATAACCTTAACTGCTCTGATACCATTAATGTAACACCCCCATATCTATACTCCCACGGTATCTGATATGATGCTTACTACTAGTCAATTAATATAACGCATTCAAATCTATATACCAATGGTATTCGATTCTATGCTTAGATCTAATTGAGTGACTATACAATTTTTTCAATATACAATTCCCATAGATCCAAGATTCACAGTATCCCATAACAGATAACAATTCCCTAGAGAACTATTATTGTGTTTGGATACCCTCACTTAGATGTATGAACTGTATCTGTAAATAGTATCTATCTATCTAAAATTCAGAGTACTAGTAATAACATGAACAATCCATATTACCAATACCCTCACTCAGATGTATAGTCTATATCATACAAATTACACTATCATATTGATAGTACCTATCTATCTAAAATCCATAGTATCAACAACAACTTGAACAGTCCATGTTGTTAATACCCTCACTTAAATAAATAGTTCCCAAGGATCTCAAGCTAAATTGAAAATTCTAATTACATCTATATATGTAAAGAAAACACGGTTGCGAAAATAAAAGATAATATATATATATATATATATATATATATATATATATATATATATATATAAAGGTTTGATTACATGATTCTTCATAAAGAATTTTTTATTACAAAGTATTACATTAAGCTAGACAGTAATATAAACTAATCTAAGTAGGGACGCTTCCCCTTATTTACACCAGATATGTCAGGGTTACCATCTAATACTGCAAAAGGAATGATTTGCAAGAGTGAGCTATGACATGCACAACAAGTTTTATATTTATAACAATATATGATTTGTAGAAGTATAACAATTCAAAACTCAGCTGATTGTTGTTAACATTTCTGGAATTTTTATTTTTCAACTATTTTTGGACTTTTTATTTTTGTCATTCACAAAGACTTAGAAATTTTGTTCAGATGTGAGATAAGGGATCAACCTATTCAAGATCCTAGGAGTATGCATTTCATCCTAATCGTGCCCACTTGCACTAAGTGTCAGATTTAATTGACACACATCTATCCCTCTTGGGACATACAACTCAGTATAGGATGTCTTACCAAATAATTTTTGTTTGACACAACAGTTTATGCTTAATAAACAATATCATATGAATAAATCATTCAATTCTTAGTTATGCTGAAGCTATAGCAATAACTTTACAATAATTGGCAACTCAAGTTTAGGTTTGGTATAATATATCAAAAGCAATTCAAGATATGAATCTTGTTCAACGAATTAAGACACAGTTTAGTAAACTTACGAAAGTAATTATGGTTAAGGAACTTGCCTGAGCGAAGATCAATCAAGCAACGCTATTTGATTCATTAATAAACACCTAAGATGTTCATTCATATAAATTTAACACATTAGTATTGATAACAATACTCAAATACATAAACTATTTATGTTCGGGTTAAGTTCGATATGGTTTCGGTGTCCAAAGACTTTACCAGGTAATTAATAAGTCAATAACTAGGTTAAACTTTATTTATAAGCTTTATTATATTTTAAGATAATTTATATATCTTTTATAATAATTTTCAGAAGGTTATAACAATTTTTTAAGTATTTATTTATCCCTTAAATGATTTTTAAATCATTTATTTTTATTTCTAAATAATTAATATTTACTTAGAATATTATAAAAATCTTTTTTATTATTTTTAAATAATTTATAATCATTTATTATGATTTTTAAATCATTAATATTATTTTTAAATAATTATTTATTGTTTATAAATAATTATTCTAATTACTATATTATTAACTTAATTATTAATAATATGCAAATAAATAAAATATTTACTGAATTTATGTAAAAATATTAAAAGTTAATTATTATAACTTAAAATATTTTTTAAAGCTATTTTTATATTTATTTATATTTATTTATTAATTATTTCTACATTTTATTAATTTATTTATTAGAAACTATTTTCTGTCTGTCACTAAAGCTCTATAGTGACAGAAAGTGTCGCTACAGGTGTTCTTGAGTTTCTGGGAATCAGTTGGTAATGACCTAGAGGTCACTTTGACCTTAATCTAATTCTCTATTGTTAATGATTCTAGGTTTGGAAATGTATGGGTGCTATAGTACCCATGTAGTAGTACAACAACATACTAATTTCATACTTTATCCTACATATAAAAAGAAGTTATAGAGGCTCAAAGTCACTGTCAGAGCTGTTCTTGAGTTTCTGGGTAACCCAGAACAGTGGTCATGATCGGTCAACGGTTTTGTGGCTTCTAGATCTTTCAATCCTTGTGATAGATTTGTGTTTTGTTTGTTGTAATAAGTAGTCTATATATCAAGGTACATTTATGTAACACAAATTTGGACAGAGTATTATTCTAAGGTCTAAATCTATGTTGGTCAAAGTACAGCCAAAATGTCGTTTTTCATGTTCTTCAATTTTCTAGATAACTTAGAAAACATAGTCATGCTCGGTCAACAACTTTTGACCATTAATTCTAGTAATCCTATGAATTGATTAAGCATTTGAGTGTCATAGATATGAAGTATATATATCAAGGTATCAATTCATTATATTTAGTCATCATAACAACAATCAGAAAGCGATTAAAAGGTTGGTCAAAGTAGCCGGTTCAACATGTTCTTGAGTTTTCTGGGTAACCCAGAAAATAGAACTTCGTGATTAGTCAACCACTTTTGACCACCTATATCATGCACTATATGATTCCAATGAACCTGTTTTCTTTTTCAGATTAAAGACCTCATGTAATACTACAACTAACATATAATTAACAGACCTAACTATTAACATACATGGATCTACAGGTTCTTACATTTGACTGTCAGACCTGTTTTTCCATAATTTCCAGTTTGCTTAAAATACTATTTTGATGCATCTAGATGTTATGAAAACATATTCTATAAACTTAGCATACTTTCTAGCATGTTATTACATATATCTAAATATCTAAACAATAAATTAAACATAGCATCAAAGACCTAGTTTAAAATTAGGGTTTGCACATTTCTTGCTTGATTTTGATTTTTGGCTACTGATTCTATTGTTGCTATCACCAAGGCTTATTTTTGTATGTTTATAAGAGTGTATAGGCTTAGAGAATTCATGGGTTTGGCCAGAGGATGTGTTGCTATTTATAGACTATAGCAACTTAGGGTTTTTGGTCATTTTTACCTACTTGCCTCCACAAAGATCTGATGCTAAGTTACTTGTGCTGCTTGGGGAAGGTTGCCAGACCATGTGCACTCTAAAAGTAGTATGCACACAAGCCAATCATGTTTGATGTTAAAACATATACTTTATAACAATCTTATTCATTTATTAATAAAAATTATTAATTTATTAAAGACTTTTAATTATCTACATGATGCTGCTTTATAATATGTGATAAACCCATAGTTTTAAGCAATGCTTTTAGAATAATGATGATGATCATTCTAATGAGATCTAAATTCTTAGAAAGCTTAAAGCTAAAATAGTTCCCAATCGTTGGATTACTAAATTGGGGATTAGTGAATACGGATAGATTGGTACATACGTTGTTTGCTCATGGGATGAGGATGATTGATCTCATGATCATTTATGTAGAGATACTAAAGCAAGTATGTAGGTGCTTATTAGAGAATAAGTCCACTGAACGTGGCTTGCTAAGAAATACCTAATGGAGTTTTACTTGCCTGTCAATAGGAATTCCTGTAGTGATAGTAGTACAAGTGATCCTTGGACTTGAGATCATCATAGTATCTTGTGTATGATGAGTTATACTTTGACTTATTCCTTAAGACCCTTAGGGTATATATCAAAGGGTATGTTTGGGTATAATAAGTTGTACATGGAGATAATGTATGATCAATAAAGAATCTACCGCTTCTAATAAAAGAAGAGAAATGTCCTATATGATTCAACAAATGACAACCCAGTAGTCTTTGGCCAAGGCAAAATGAAATTAGAAAAGAGTTTCTAATTTGCATTATTTGGTGTTGTGTATTTAAGTGTCGAAATACATATAATTAAATAAAATAAGACTTGACATTAATTTCATATCTTATATTTAATTAGGACATTGTATGGTGGAAAGATTGAATTTTACGATAACTATTTACTCAAATATTCTTTTATGATTAATGTTAAAATCTATATTATCTGAAAAGTCGTTAATCGATAGGGAGACTTATTCCTATTGTAGAATAAATATTATTTATTTAAATAAATTAATAGTTTAATTTATTTATTTAAATAATACTAGAATTGTTCTAATTGATTTATTCACAACCGGTTTAATATGGAGAACCTAAAAGGCCACACCATAAAAGGAAGAATAATTGTTTAAGAAGTTAATGGCATAATCGTAATACTATGTTAAGTATATTTAATTTAATCTATGGTGATAGAATAAATTACGATAGAATAAATTAAATAGCTTAATATTTATTATTTAATATTTTGAAAATATTAAATATAAATTAGTAAGAGGAGTCTTATTATTATTATTATTATTATTATTATTATTATTATTATTATTATTATTATTATTATTATTATTATTATTATTATTATTATTATTATTATTATTATTATTATTATTATTATTTAATTCCTAATGAAGTTTGAGAATTAATTAATAAAAGTACTCTCATATATCCTAATAAGATTAGGAGGCTAATTAATTAAAAGAGTTTAGTTAATTATTCTTAATAAGATTGAGAGCCTAATTAATTAAAAAAGTTTAATTAATTAAAATAAAACCTAATTCCTTAATTGTTAAGGAGGATTGCCTACATCTATAAATAAGAGAAGTCTTATTATGGGTGTGTGGTTGTTATTGACCTTTTCACAACAGACGTAATTCTAATAGTTGAGAGAGTACACCATTTTCTATGAGAGATAAAAAAACTAGGGTTTTGCCAAATATCCATCTTCTTGAATCTTTCTTCTTCTTCTTCCTTGATGGATCACCTCTAGATGTCAAACATTTGGGTGGCTAACGTTGATCAAAAGAAGAAATCAAACCCGGTGGATTCAAGTTGAACGTGAAAGGATTTGGAGGTGAACTTGTCCTTGAGGAAGTTCGAATCTTCAAGGATATAATTCTTGTTCTTTATCTTTTCGTTTAATTAATAATTGTGCATAAAGGATGATCCGAGTATATGGTTTGTTAAATTTTAAAACTCTATTTTACCACGTTTCCGCTTACTTTGTGCAATTTGATTGCGTTCATGATTATTACAAACCTAATAGTGGTATCAAAGCCAAACTTTTATGCGAATTATTAATTGTTCAGATTTGATATGTATGTTGATATATGTTTAGAACAGTTTAATCAGGCATAATTTATTGTATAAAATTTATTAAAACAAATCGCAAAACCTGTTAACGTTTTCCGTGATTTGCGCTGAATCTGTATAATCTTGTGATACAACATGGTTCCCCGGCTTGGAATATATATATATATATATATATATATATATATATATATATATATATATAATATTTTAAATAATTTTATTATTAAAAATATTTTAATCTTAAAATTGGATTTCATGCTAAATAATTAGAGTTGAAATTGGATTCTATGATAACTAATTGGAGTTGAAATTGGATTCCATGTTTCCTTAAATAAAAGAGTTTATTTAAATATGGAATAAGATTTCATATTATTCAAAATAAAGGAGTTTATTTGTGAATAAGAAAGAGAATCCGTGTTTCCTTAAATAAAGGAGTTTAGTAGATATGGATTGAAATTTCATATTCAAAATAAAGGAGTTTATTTGTGAATAGGAAAGATTTCCTTAAATAAAGGAGTTTTATTTAGATATGGAATAAGATTTCATATTATTCAAAATAAAGGAGTTTATTTGTGAATAGGAAAGAGAATCCGTGTTTCCTTTGATAAATGAGTTTTTTTTTACTTGGAATTGGATTCCATAATTAATTAAAATAAATGAGTTTATTTTGATTAAAGAATTTTATTAAAATAAAATAGTTTATTTTATTCAAAATTGGATAAATTAAAATAAAAGAGGTTTTTTTGATTTAAATTTGGATTAAAATAAAGGAGTTTATTTTGATTCAAAATTAGATTTTATGCTAACTAAATTTGCCCATTAAATGATATCAATATATATGGAATATTTATTATTCATGAGATGAATGTTATTTATTGATGTATATGTAGATGTGTATGATAATAAATGTGATTAATTATGGACTATTAACCAATGTGATTGGATTTTATTTTAGTTAGATGCATGAATGTATGTGTTTTATTAAATGGGGTCTGCGTATCTCGTCTTCTCTAATTTTTTTCTTAATATAAATTCTATCTCCCTCCTATGTACTTCCCTTTGACTGCTGATCAAGGTTTCTATTTATTTTAAATAGTTTTGTAATAAGAATAGTTAGAATTATTTTGAAGAATTGGAGATCAAGGATCAAGGAGCAAGGAGCGCTTGAAGACCCGTTTGTAATAGAGCCCGAATTTAAATATAATAGTTATATTTAAATTTAATTCTTGCACTCTAGGTTTGACCTGTTGGTTCACTTGGTGACTCTAGTGAACCAAACTAGAATAAAATGCATAATCAATCCGGGTAAAATATAGTATTCTGTAATATGCATGCTAGTATTATATATATATATATATATATATATATATATATATATATATATATATATACAGAAAGGATCAAAAGTAGAACTCTTAAGCAGTAGAACTCCCTTAAATAATAGAATTGTATCAAAACGACGTAGTTTTGATAAGACGCGGTGGCATTTTTGTAAATACCATGCCACCGCGTATTTACAAAAATGCCACCGCGTCTTATCAAAACTACATCGTTTTGATACAATTCTATTATTTAAGGGAGTTCTATTACTTAAGAGTTATACTCTTGATCCTCTCCCTATATATATATTATATTATGCAAACATACTTCGTATGTTTAATAATATGACGCGTATTTTATATATATATGACCATGTGCGCTAAACAAGATGAGACAAATTAATAACAAACCCCTCAAATATTTTATATTAAGTTGTAAAGTACAAATATAATATCGAACGTCGCCTTCAAGCATGATAGAAACAATTGAGTATTAAATATTTAATAAGAGTTTGTTGTGCACACACAAAGCAAGTATTAACTATTTAAGATGATATTTTTATTACGTATGATGTTTGTAAGGAATTAAACATTACTGCTTTGTTGTGCACACACAAGGGCTGTAGTTTTCTCTTCACTTATATGAAAATACTGGGTCTGACTTAACTTAAATCATTTTAATTCGGATGTGCACACACTTGACCATTATGATTTAAGAGACAAAATACAAGGAGTTGCATAATTGATGTAATTGACAAGAGTTGTCTACCTATATATTTATATATAGTTTGTTGTGCACACATAAGGCTATATACATTTGAAATGAGATCCTTATTCTCACTAGCATATCTTTAATTAGATATCGTCGAATTATATAAATTGAGGGTAATATAGTTTGAAGAAAATAGTGGGAGATACCAATTTAGAACAAGACCTAAATTATTTTGGTAATTAATAAAAGAATGTATGCTAAAATGTTGTTAAGAATAAATTCATTTACAGAATTTTATAATGTCTAAATTACTATCACTGCGTAGCATATTAGATGCTCAATTAATCGGACCGAATTAAACGGGTTGGTTAAGGAATTTGAGAATAGTTCTCACAGCTAAAAAACTATCTTATGTCCTTAATATGCATATCCCTGCAATATCCATTGGAAACATTTAAGGTCAACGGTCAAAGGCTGAAGCATTATTGTGGCGAGTCCAACATGGATGTCATCGCAATCACATTATCAGACGTACCATAAACAGGGAGTAGCCAGATTGAACGACTTAAAATCAAGCACTAATTGGGAGGCAACCCAATCGTCTTTTTATTCTTCATATTTTTATCCATGCTAGTAGATTATAGTTTAGAATAATATTTAGTATACATCACTTTTAGATAAATATTACCATCATGCTTAAAAGTGTTTAAAATCTACTCACATTTATGTTTCATGGTGTTGCAGGTACTTAGTATGATAATGGTTTGGAGTTGTAAGGAAGAAAGAAGGAAAACAAAGGCCTTTAACAGGAGGCAGGCCCTCCGGGGCAGGCCCTTAAAGCACTATAACCCCCACCGGGGCGGGGGTCTCCAAGTCCAGTTAACAGGAAGCAAGCCCGCCGGGCCGGGCCTTTTAGGCATACTACCCCCCGCCGGGGTGGGGGTCCTGGATTTCGAATATGCTTTGTTTCGGCAGTTACAACTCCCACTCCTTCTTTATGCCCAATACTTCTCCTTCTTCCTCCATTACAACTCCAACTCCCATCCATTATACACTCTCTACCCATGATTTTGGCAACTTACTCTCCATCACCCCACTTCATTAACACAATTACCCACTAACCCATTACTTCACACCACACCCTTACACCATCCTATCATATCTATATATTCACACCCTAATAACCCCAGTTCACCATATACATTTAACTCAAACTTAGAAGCCACGAATTAGGGTTCTTATTGAGGGAATTCATATTACACTTGAGAGTGAGTCACTTATCTGCAATTTCTTCATCTTCTATCACCATATTTCCACAAAATCATCAAGTTTGGGGGAAGAAATAAGTGTGCACACTAAGTGTTCGACAGATTATGTGAGTGAAGTTTGGGGGGAATTTTGTTGATAAAGCTTACTAAATTTTGATTTAATGGCATCAAAATGACAACGGGGAGAGAGTTTCGGCACCACGCCACCATCATGAACCTTCGACCGCCGCAAATTTAAAAGCGCCACCGCCGCCGACCGTTACAACTACATGGTGACAAAAACACTTACATCGGAGCGGGGGTTGGCACTGGACCACGTCGATGGTGAAATGATGCAACATATATATCAGAAAGGGTGGAACAAGTTCACAAAAGAGCTCGAGGCTACAGTTGTCAGTGTGGTCAAAGAATTTTATGCTAACTCCGAGGATAAGGCCCCTTTCAACGCGTTCGTGCGGGGTAGATTGGTTCCATTCAGTGCCAATGCCATCAACACGTACTACCAGTTGAGAGTACCGAGACATTGCCAGTATGCTCACTTATGTGACAACGATCCGGATTATGAGGCTATTCTGAAGGACATGACTAAACCGAGAACCACATGGATCAAAGGTCGAAAAAGAGGCACTGTGTTTCACAGTAAGTATCTCAGTAGGTATGAGAAAATATGGTACGTCTTCTTATGTGCAAAGCTATTTCCATCCACGCACACATCTGATGTGACCGGAGAAAAGGAACTACTCTTATATACAATTGTGCAAGATTTCATCATCGACGTCGGAGCTATAATAAAATTTTCAATTCGACGATGCTTACGAGGAATTTTCTCGGGCGACTTGCCACACCCATCACTCATTTGTGGGTTGTGTCACCAAGCGGGTCTAAGATGGTCTGATGATGAACCCACTTAGATGCCGCTTCAACTTCTAGATTCCAGAATGATTGCGTGGTATACGGTTTGGGCCGGGGGTGAGTCACATCCTAGAGGAGTAGGCTTTATATTTCCCTCAGCTTCGGAGGGCGAGGCTGATGCAGAAGACACCTTGGATGATGCCGAGTTTTAAGAGGATGTGACAATGGGGGAGCAAGGACTAGAGGCGGCACCACAGCCCGATATCATATCTAGTCCTCAATTCCTGAACTTTTAATGCCAAATGGATGCGCACAACAAGGAAGCACGAAGAGAGATGTGGCGACTCACAGCGAGACAGGACCACATATTTGAAGCCATGAATCTATCCTTCGCTTCATTGAATACGACACTTCAGAGCTTCAATCCCAATGCACAATTCTCGTACCAGCAGCCAGTTCCAATGCCAAGGTTTCCACCAAGTGACTCTGATGAAGAAGAACAACCACCACCACCCAAGACTTAGGTGATTACAGGGAAGTTCTCACACATTTATTGCTTAATCAATACAATGAGGACGTTATAGTTTTCAAGTTTGGGGGATTTAGTTTATTTTCATATTTGCATGTTTAATGTCATTAGTTAGGTTTACATTTGTTATTGCATGTTTAGTTTTAGGATTTTTACAGGTTTGCATACATATTGTGACGTAGTGCATAGTAGCTTAGGTGCATAAATTGTTCTTAGTTATTTTTGTTATGTTTGCATTATGTTATGTTATGTTATGTTTGATATATAAAAAAAATTAGTTAGAATTGTGTTGTTTTGCATATGTCCAACAGTCATTGTAATTCATTTTTATTTTGGCCAATGATGAGATTGGGATTAAGTAAACAAATACAGTACCCAGTATTAGAACTATGATGTAATTTTGAGTTGTGAATCGGATCTTGTGCTTGTTTGAAATTGGTATACAAAGGGTAGCATGTTAATAACATCTATGTCGACTTAATAGTTCAAATTGATACATAAATAGTTTCTAAAGGATAATGCTAGTGTAAATAAGAGAAAGACACGAATAGGCGGTGAAGACAAAGAATTAGGCAATAACCTAAGTTTGGGAGAATATTTGGGGTATATAAGCTTTAAAAAAATAATATATATATATATATATATATATATATATATATATATATATATATATATATATACGAATAAACACTGTGGCGTGCTTGTCTAGTTTTGTGGCCTTTGTTACTTGAGTAAATAAGCCCGAGGGGATTGTCTTTACACCTAGCGCTCTAAGGTCTTAATGGTCTGGGAGTCATTGGTCGAAAGTTCGTTAAGGTAGCATTTAAAAGCCTAAGAGAATAAAATATTGCATAGCTATGTGTATATAAACCAAAAGAAAAAAAATGAATAAAACGGGAAATAAGAGCAAAAACCCCCGTAGATAAAAAATAAAGCATAAGTATCCCATGTTGACCCTCGATATTGGTAATTGTTTGATTTTAGTTGGATCTAGCTTGTTTTTGGATTTCTTGAGTTTACACTGTAGATGCCTTCGAAGAGCTTGGTTATGTATTGAATTTGAATTTGTATCAGTTAGCATGGGTGTTGATCACACACACACACACACACACACACACACTATACCAGTAATAACGATTTAAGATTTGAGGAATAATAAGGAGTTATTGAATTGTTTTGATATGAAGTGTTGTAGTGTTTACTTGATTTCTCTGAGGCCTAAGGAATAATTTTGATTCTATGATACTGTTGGATTCGTAGACATATAGATTAGATACATCACATATCATTGCATTGCATTCCATATTATGTTAGTTTGTTTTGTGCTCGAGGACTATCACGTTTTAAGTTTGGGGGATTTTGATAAGTGGATTTTATACCCGCGAATCGGCTCCTAATTCAAGCTTAATCGATGTTAATTCCTTATTTTTATGTTCATTTTTATTTGTTTAGTGTTATTTTATTGTGTAGGTGTGGTGGTGTTGGAATTGATCAATAAGGATGCATTTAAGGTGCATTGTTGCAAGAATTGAGCAAGATTTGTGGTTCAAGCAAAGTCAGTTAACAGAGCCTACCCCCGTTGGGGCAGGTCTTATTAAGTCTTACACCCTCGCCGGGGCGGGGGGTCTTCACATCAGTTGATAGGAGCCTAGCCTGCCGGGGCGAGCATTTTCCAAGTATATACCCCCGTCGGGGTGGGGGGGTCCCGAAATCTGATTGTTCTAATTGGATTTCAACATTGATGAATCATGAGCTTAGGTGATTGCATGGCTTTGAAACTCTAAATAGCATGGGATTGGACTCAGATTATGGGTAAAAAACATATAACTACATCATCAACAAAGAGATTATTATCACGCAAGGCAATTAACAGAGATTAAGGACAAATTTCCATATTGAGCATTGGAGTGAAGATTTTGAAGTTATTTTCATATCGATTACGGGTTAAGGCTAAAGTGAAGGGTGTTCTACATTCTTCTTCTTCTTTAGTTTTATATTTGTAATTAAAAGGATGATATCTTTAATTTATTCAGTTATTATTTCATTTATGATGAACTAAATACTTTTTAGGCTTATGACGGATCTTTAAGAGGAACGATGGTTATGTAATCTTTGATTTCATTTTAATAAACTATTATCTAGTTTATCTATATTAATTTGAGCTTGAATTTATGAATTGCCTGATCAACAATTCTGTGTGAACTTGTATGAATTCGAGAGATGAAATACGAGTTTAGACTTAGTTAATATAGCATGTGTTCTTGAATTTTGTGAATGAACAGAATCTTGATGAATGTTAAGGTAAAGATATGCTTGACATCACATGTAATCATATAAAGTGCTTGAACTTAACCCTTATTTAATTGTAATTCACATAGAGATATAGTGAATTAGTTGATTGAGGTGTTTAACTTGTTTATATCTAATTTGTGAATTTGAGTTAATACGGTATTAGTACATCGAGAGGTGGCTAGTTCTACTTTTGTGTTCTTGATTAATAAACTGGAATAGTGAATTAAACTGGAATAAAGGTGTAATAATCAGAGTGATGCTTAGAGTGAAGTTGAAAGCCTAATTCTCCAATATTTGTTTGAAAATTCAGTTTTTAGGGTTTGTTGATTGTTTGGTGATTTTAATATTTTTAATACTTTTAATTTCAAACTGGACTTTGATTAGTTTAATAAAATTAGGATTAATAGAAAATTGGTAATTGTGAGAGTTAATTTCTTATTAAAATTCCTCGTGGGAACGATACTCTACTTTCACTTTATTACTTGTTGACCACGTATATTTGCGTGTTGTGCGTAACTAGATTTTACCCAACAAGGGGCAGCAGTGAGTGGATAATTATATAATTGCAGATGTTGAAAACACAACTCACAACTGGAATTAAGCTTTTCAATTTGAATATTGTTGCCAAAAAATCCATCTATTGAAGCTAATCACGAATTCTGTTTGATATTCTTTCTTCACGATGTGTACAGTAGTTAAGCTCACCATAGAATATGATCTTCAACCTGAGAAAATTCATGTTTTTCTTCCTCTGGCTCTGTAATTTCTTCCTCACTGTCTTTGCAGACCTAGAATAGTCAGTCATGCCTCTTCTAGGTCTTTTAGGCAAGGTTTATCACCAAGTTACCAAACCAGTTATTAAGTTTTTCTTACACAAAGGTTTATCACATCATGTACATACTATACAATATATGTTCATGCTTTAAAGAGCCTACAGAAAAAGGCTTATAGTTTTAGTTCAAAACTGTCCCTCATAGGCTTCAAATTGATACAAGGAAGCATAGTGAATACTTCTTCATCTTTTTCATTTCATTTCTGGCAATTGAAGCCTGAACATGATCTGCCGTCAGTTGAGCAGAGCTTAATTTACCTTCTTTAACCATAATGTGTTAGAACCAATCAAATTTAAGCACTTACCGCATCACTCTCGTAAAACCATAAATTATGTCTTAATAGTAAACTAAACTGTCTTTGCAAAACCACAATAATTTGATTGACTTAAAAGCAAACAAAATGTCAAGTGCTCCACATTCTGAGCATCATCCTGACCTCAAATATGTAGCAATTTGCGAATTCCATCCTAGTTGTTAACATAAGGTACATTCTATGATTTCTATCTAACCAATATGTGGTCAATTAAGAACTAAATTTCAGGTCATATTCAAATTTCCAACACCTAACCAGTAACACTAACCCCTGCATTTAAATACAAAAAACACTAATACTAGCAATTAGCATATCGAATCATTGAAATTAATAACAAGCCTGCACCCAAATATATAAAAATCCAAAATTTAGGTAGTGAAGTGATAGAAGCAAGTTTTAGATCAAAAATTAAACCTTTGAGAAGCTTAATAACAAGCTTTTTCGTTGGCTGAGGTGGAGTAGCCTTCTTCCTAGCCAAATTGGCGGTAACGCTGCCGGCGGAGGCTCGGGAACCAGCAGGCGAGGAGGGATCAACAATGTCGTTAGGGTTGGGATCTTCGATCACGGAGTCATCCTTTTTGGTGTTGAAACGAACGTGTTGGAGGCCGCTTTTATTGGTGGGGGAGGAGTCAAGAGAGGAAGCAACGACCTAAGACTTGGCCTTCTTCATCGCCGGAAAACGGGGTCATTTGGTGGTGTCGCCGCTGCCGGAAGTGGTGGAGGTTGTGTTGGTGTAGGATGAGCGCTTATTGGAGTTGGTGGTGGAGCTGGGTTGTTGAGACATAGAAGTGATAAATCTAAGAGCTCATTGTATAGCTAGGGAAGATGATGATGAAGAATAATAATAATAAATGAATGAGGGTCCATTGAGAAGTGAAGGGTGGAGTAGAGGATTTAGGGTTTAAGGTATTGGTGGTGGTGAAATTAGCAAGGGGAGGGTGTAGATTGGGATTTGGGAGAGTTGCTTTAGTTGTTCGAAGGATGGGAGGCAAGGGGACGGTTTTTAATTTCAAGTTTCACTTCCGCGCAATTTATTTTAAGCTCCGTGTTTTTGACATAGATAACGTTTTTTTAAAAACGTTATCTATTTAAAACTAAAAATTGCCCTTATAAATAGATAACGTTTTTTCATATGTATCTACAATGTTTTGTTAAAAAATGTTGTGAAAAAAATACCACAACGTTTTTTATAAAAACATTGTTGTTTAAGTGTTGTCTATTTACTGTTTTGTACTAGTGGTTCTCCACCATCCGAATCAATACCCGGCACTGTGGATACTACCACAGCCGATGAAATCTCTGTCCCCATCCACGCAGAATACTCTGACGAACAGCTCGGATGGCTAACAAAAAAATCAGCTCTCTCACGCAGATCCCAACAGGCATACACCCGGGATCGGTCCTTTGCTGATAAATGGCGAGAAGCCACACGCTGACCTAACGCCCTCTCAAAAGGATGGAAGTCCTGGAACTGATCAAACTGTGACATCATAGCTAATGGGTCGTAGATAGTCATGCCCCTCAAACCAGCCAGAGGGAGATAATCCATGCTCGGAGCGTGAGTAATGAAGCTATAGGGTGAACTGAGCCCTGTATATGGCAGATTGCCAAACGGATCTCTGATCCCTGCCAAGAATACCGACCAAGATATAGCGTCTATACACTCTGATGGCTGAAAGGAGTAAGACATAGCTATATCATGGGTAAAGCAGTACACGTGCCATTGGAAAGTGCTAATCGGTCTCAAGTATGACATAAACCACACATATAACATGACCGAGCTTCCTGTAAATACCCCTACAGGGTAGGTGCTGCAAAACGTGGCCAACCTCAACGTCTCTGCCACAATCATCGGAATGATGGTATGACCCTCCCTGAGAGCTCTCACTGCTATGATGACACCTATGTCCATCTCATCCATATACCGTGGCATGTACACATACGCCACTATACACATCACGAGTACATCCACTCTGGCCAAATGCCACTGATCCTCTGGTGTGGTAAAATCCCCGGAATGCCATGCGTAGCTGTCCAATGAGCCGAATCTGTCTATCGGGAAATGCTGGGACAATACATGGCCGGATGTAATCTCATCCTCAACTACTCTACGTCGCAACCCGGTGAGGGTCATGAACTATCGGCGCATATCTCCGACAGCCATCCGAGCACAAGGTCTGTCTAAGGGCAAAGCCGTCAACCGCTCGTACTCCTCTAATGTAGGAGTCAACTCCTGGGTCCAAAACTGAAAAACCTACCTCTCCGGTACCCAATGCTCCAGCATACCCTCTACAAAGCTTGCGGAAACCTAAAACATCAAGAGGGTCGAAGTAGACATCTGGAGGTGACATGCTATCATACCACGACCTAAGACGAGAGGCTATCAACACTGGTGAGGTGTGATCTATGCGGCTGACTGTCGAAGTAGACATCTGTGTAGGCTGTATCACAAGATCATCCAGGGGTCAATGCTGAATATCTTTGGACATACGTACATAAGCATAATGTGATATATACATGATAAAAAATAGATGACAATATGATGTAGGGAATGGAAAACAATACATACATTCCTAAGTACATCATCATCTACCTACATCGTCTCTGTACAACTAAAAATACAGGGAAATGGGGCACATAATCCCTACTACTAACAGAGGCCTATCAAAAGATATAGCGAGAATGGGGCACAAACGCCAAATACCTAACAGAGGCCTATCAAAAGAGATAATGAGAATACACATCAGAAGAAGACAATGGTGTCAATATCTACATCATCAATCCTGTCCACATGATGTAACTCCTCCTGGGTCACTAGATCTCTATCAATAGGGATGTCAGGCCTATACAGTGGAGGATATGCACCGACAAAGCCATATGGGTGACCTGATGGGCCAGCGCCTGAGCTGGAAGGATCAAAAGTATCTACCTCTGAAGGATCTCTGCCTAAGTGCCGGGTGAAAAAATTTACCCGGTCCAACTGCCGGGTCAAACTGTCAATCTGTGTCAAATGAATCAGATCTCGGACATAGGCCAGCCAATTCGTTATCATCACAGATCTAGGAACCATATCCCCCATAAACTGAGTGGCGTGGGTTTGGGCTCCAATGATATGAGGAGACCACCAGTGATAGAACGTATCCTGAGTATGTGAACCCACTGACAAAGTGTATCTGTCAATACCCATCAATGGGATATCATCGACTGGTGACTACAACACATGCCAATATCACCTGACAGGAGGCAAGATCGGTACACGAATCTCTACTATGGTGCTCCTAATAACACGCTCTTCTAAATAGAGCTCCCATCCTCCATCTGTGAAGAGAGGAATCCTACGGGTGGATATCACGTGCTCGACACCAGTCGGGAATCCATCCTCAAATCCAATGGTCAAATGTTCCCTAGAGTAGGGAACCCAAGTGATGACATCAGTTGTCAACAACTCCAACTGTAAGCGATAATGGGTGAAACCCTCAGCTACAGGAACCTCCACCAGTATGGAGTGATGCCATCGTTGTTCTCGTGGATAGGTCTCTAAACCTAACACACTCACAGGATGCAAACATGGAAGCCTTTCTTAGGCCCAAAACTACCAACACAAAGGCAAGCATCTACTGTCAGTAAACACTCTTAACCTGTACATAGGAAATCAAAAGGGAAATACTCACCAGCAGAAACGGGTAAAATCCTTGTCACGCCTCTGTCAAGCCCTGCGAACGCATGCGCATTCCCTTGAGAAAATATGCAAAGGTGTAGGAGCCCTAATCATACTCTCCAATATAGTTCACCTCCCAAATGGTGCTAATCAAAGTGAATGACACCGTGGAAGAGTTATCTACTATTAAACAACCCCTGATAATAACCAGGAACAATCGCCGAAGAATCCGATCCCTGACTCTCATATAAGCGGGAATGGGCTCACTCAACAGCCCACTCATAACAACTACACTCAAAGGACCTGTACGAATGGTCCTGGCCTTGATTGTCTCAGTTGGAACTCCCAACAAGGATCTAACGGCAGTCAGGGTAATATTCGCTGTACATGGCACTGACGCCCCTCTAAACTCCACACCGGTGATAAACCGCCACTCCATCGGTTTCATCATCACCTCATAATCCAACAAATAAAGAGATTAAGTCTGGTGAAACCAGTGCTCAAACAATGCCCTGAGGTAACCCCAGGGACAACGACGGGGAAAAATGGAAAAGAATGCCCCAAAGCCCCAACCATGCACAATACCTCGATAATCTGGATGCAGAGCCTGATACATGGAGTGTATGTTAAACCAGTTCCCTCGAGGCTGGGTAAAGCCGAGAACCTACATCATATGCAAATCAATGTCAAATCCTTACTCCTCCTCAATAGGTAAAAGGAAGATTAAACCCAGCTTTTACCTCATTTGCATGCAAGTAAACTGAGGGGTGGCGAATCAAATCACCTAGAAGCTCGGAATAGCCACCTGAATGCCTGGACAATCCCTACGGGGAGCATTAGTAGCAGGAGCTAGAGCCGCTACCGGTACATCCTCCTCCTCATCCTCGACATCTGGTACATCAACCAGAATAGGACGTATCACCGCCTCTGCCAGACGATGAGGATGTCTAACTTAACAGGGTCGAGGCACTTCAGAAGCTCTCCTCCGCATATCTGAAGTGGTCTTGCGGGAACTGCTCGGCTGATTCAGATCCATAATATCTGGACATAAGTCTCCAAATCACCTCAGAAAGGGTGTGGTAAATTCTAACCTGGAGCATTTTTTAGGCATTTTATGACTATATGCATGCATGAATTACTTTAACATACGCCTACAGTAGAGTTCAAAATTTATGTCTACCCAATGCCTAGACTTTTGGAAAAATTTTCCAGAGGCTCCTTTATAAATAAGACTATCCACATGCACGTAGGCATAACTAGGTGGCCATTTAGTAGTACACCTACCCACAGTCATAAACATCCAACATGCATACAAGTATCAAAGTTACAATCCATGACGGTAGACTAATTACCAGGATTAATTTATTTTCTTACCTTTGCTCATTTGTCCTCAAATAGGATAAGAAATAGCAAACGAAGGTACCAATTTGACTGTTTTAGAAGTCAAATTTTTTCACATCATTGTGTTCAGCATGGTTAAATACTAACATTTACTATATTGAACATTTTTTATCAAGGCATATGAGCATGCATATTCACTACTATGTGTTTAGACGCATTTAATATAAAAAGTCATTTTCCAACAGATAGAAACTGGAAAAGAAGACATGCATACATTACCAGGACAGTTTAGAACACTTGTACGGTGACAGAATTTGTAGAAAGTCGCCCAAACTTAGCAGATCTGAAGAAGAGCTCTCGAATTTCCTGTGCGGCTCAACTTGAAAATGACTTGTGAAAGCCACAGTTGCCTTAAAAGCCAACCACGGTACCTGCAGCACCCCTGGGTGGGGCCCCTACATGTCATTCATTGATATTCACCCGGACACAGGCTTACTATACCAATGATCATAACTATTGCAAACTACAGTCAGTAATACCTCACGAAGGTCCGATGCCGTCAGTTTGAGGTCGCAACTCCAAAGAACTTATCCCCAGCAAAAACTTCATACAATTTAGCCGTTGAGGCACATGTCAACGAAGGCCAAGCAACCTTCGTAACACTCAACCGATGGCAAATAAACACATCAAAGCATCAAAAATCATCCGATGATTTTAGCCATTGATGCACACGTCAACGAAGGTCGAGCAGCCTTGACATTATACCTAGCAGGGATTTCATCTGTTGATGTACATTTCAGCGAGGGTCAGGCAACCCTAACAAACACAAACTATTGGTAGTAACTCCAACAAAACACTAGAAAGACCTGGTGATACAAACCAGGGAAGAACATCCTCATTGGGGAGGACCGATGATGGAATATGTTATACACATCCTCAAAAGATAAAGTACATTCCCACATAGTCTATTGCACATGAGAGGAACATCTATGGTGGAAAATCTGTACCAAGGATTAAGGATTTTGGTGATAACCCCAACGTCAACATCCTTAAAGTTCCTGAGAACTTTGGAGCACACATCCAAGCCGTTCGTCAAGGTTATCAGTGATAACTCTAGTCCCCATTGGAAAACGGTCCAACAAAGCATATGCATCATACATTTGCATCATGCTGCATTACATTGCATCGTGAATATCTTGTTACATTTCAAGTGTCTAGTATTCTTTATCCTATCCATGATGTTACACTGCATGAATATGATAAAGAGGGTCATCTGTAGACACTCAAAATTTTTACATTCCTGTTACTAACCTTATAGGAGGGCAGAATCATCTTTCAGAGATAACCCAGGAGGACAACTCAACTTAGTCTCGGAGACAACCTCGGGATACCCACTCTTTTCCATCTCGAAGATAACCCCGAGATATTCCATCACAGTCCCGGAGATAACCCCGGGATCTTCAATTCAACCTCGGAGACAACCCCAAGGACTGCAGTCACAGTTTCGGAGATAACACCAGAGAAATTTGCCATCTCAGAGATAATCCCGGAGACAACCCTGGGATCTTCAATCCAACCTCAGAGACAACCCCGAGGAATGCAGTAGCCATTCTAAAGATAACCCCAGAAATGCTCTTTTTTGCTCCCAGTAATCAGCTTCAACACTCGGCGATAGCCCGGAGGCACTCATTCCCTAAGCCCGGAGATAACCTCGGGAGGTCAGGCACACCTCAGAGACAACCCTGAGGGCGATCAACACTTGCAGTAGTCTAATCTCAGAGATAACCCTGAGCAACGATCGCTAAATCAGCTCAAATCGGAGATAACCCCGGAGAGGGGCAGAATCAACATTTTGCCATCTCGATCCCACATTGCGCCGTCTCAACAACATTCAAACATACATTCTACACGAAAATGTCCTACAAAAACTAAAGAGCTCCAATCCCGAGTGACTACTACACAAGACAGCACACCGGGTATAATTTGAAGCCTGAAGACTAAGGGCATGATCCCATCTTCCTGACTTCGTACAACCTCTAATCCCATGCAATTGTGTAGCTCTCGACATTAGCATGCCGTGAAAGGTCTTATAAACCTCGATCGGATGCCCAGATTGAAGTTCTGAAAGTTCGAGCAGACAACACATTGTATGCGTACACGTACTTCGAGACGGCAGGACCCGCGAAGCCCGGGGCACCCCGGGCATCCATAGGTGCATCTACGGCTGCCGCAGGTACACCTGCGGCTATCTCCTCTATAAATAGAAGGCTTGGGGTGGCCATTTTGCATAGAAAAAAGGCGAGGAAGCCCTGTCCAATTTACTCTGTACACATTATAAACGAAGTTCTTCCTCATTTCTAAACACTTGAGAGCTTATACTTTGCTATATTTTACTGGCGGGAGCCGAGTGTTCATTCATTTAAAGCTATTGAAGTCTTCTTTGGCAGTCTACTGTAAGCCTTCTTACTTTTCTTAAGCCTTCATCACAAGTGCACACACTGTTCTTCACGTTGAGAGTTGTGTCGCGTGTGTATGCCCGAATTTCGGTCCGTGGCTTTTTATTTCTTTTGTATATATATATATATACTAACATTATCTAGTTATGTCTCGATTGAGCCTGAATTTTATATCCGGAGCGTTTATTACTTTTATATATATATATACTTATATATAAACTGTTGTCGGACTTTGTTCGATGAGCCTGAATTTTACATCTGGAGCGTTTACTACTTATATATATATATATATATATATATACATATATATATATATATATATATATATATATACATATATTTATATTTCTGTCAGGCCTGGAGGTGCTTCGTGGTGGTTGATCGTTTATATATATATATATATATATATATATATATATATATATATATATATATATATACAGCTTTTATATATATATAATTGCTTATAGCTTTCATATAAAGTGCGGCATCATGTGAGCCTAGGAATTATGTGATCACATATTTAGTTTTCTAAATCTAGATTCGGTTCCCGTGATGGACATTTTCACCTGTAACCAGCTTGTAAATTATTCACGGTGTTTGAATTTCCTTAGACGGCTCTCATGCCCATAAGGAGGTCGGCACTACTATGTATATTATTTTCTCGAAGATGTTTCGCATCTCCAAAATTAAAGCAATCAAGCCGAACATTTAGTAAAATGGAAGTATCAAATGCCTCAATTACTATTGAGCATAAGGGTTTGAAAAAATCTCTTTTTACAAAACATCATTGCTATATCTTGTTAAAATTGAATTTTAATACAGAAATTCCAACCCTTTATATATAGGTGTGAATGAGGCATATCACTACTTCTAGATAATTTCACATTGATCCACACACACACACGCAATCATATAATAGTTTAATTGAAAAGTGGCAGTCACCCTGGCAGCACGGATGTCGGGGGCTGCCTAACACCTTCCCTCTGCATAACCAAATCCCCGGACCCTAACGAATCTCGGTTTCACAGACCCCTTAAGCAGTGTCACATCACTGGGTCAATGTGCAAATCTTTTCTCGATTGTGTTGGTACAACCATTTAAAAAACCAACTGGCGACTCTTACAGTCCGCTCGTCGACATATACATGTCGGACCTTTTCACAACTTGTTCTTTCAAACATATCTCACTTAACATAAGAACACCAAAAGACAAGAACAAAAAAGAGACAAATAAAAATCTCGACGTCGACAGATATAAGAAAGAAAGTCCAACAAAGGGAGGAAACCATCTGGTCAATCAAAGGGATTGGAAACTATGGAAGTGTCACCTATTCAGATCTCTGCTTATTCCCAAGGGCTCAATATCCTGACAAATTCAAAGTCCTAGAGTTTGAAAAGTACAATGAGGCAGGCGATCCCTATACGCACCTAAAAGTATTTATTGGCGAGCTAGGGTCTTATGCTGAAGATGAAAGCCTCAGAATGCAGCTTTTCCAAAAGAGTCTCATTGGAGAGGCTAAAGCCTGGTATGCATAACTTGACTGTGCCAAAATCCACAATTGGGAAGAATTGGTCCACGCCTTTCTAAATCAGTACAAATTTTAGTCACAAATGGCACCAGATCAATACCAAGTGACTAAAGTCAAAAGGCAAAGTACTGAGTCTTTCTGAGAATATGCCGAAAGGTGGAGACATCTAGCAGCGCAAGTCATTCCATCAATGACAAAAACTGAGATGGTAATGACGATTATTGATATCCAAGAGGCTCCTTACTATGAGAGGATCCTTACTGGTATAGGAAATTAATTCTCAAAAATGATCAAACACGGCGAAATGGCAGAGATGGGCCAGAAAGTAGGCAAGATCAAAGGCTTTACTACCTTGGAAGCAGTCGCCAAGCTTATACATACTGGAAAGTATGTGAATGATCCCAAGAGGGTACTAGATAAAGGCAATGAAGATGTATCCCTCGTTTTACAGGGGCCAACTAGGAGACCAACCTACAGTCCCCCAATTTGGAAAAAGCAAGAAAATCTGCCATTTCAACAACAGGCTGCATTCAACCAATGCCAGGACAGAAAAAGAAATTTTGAAAGAACGGAAGATCAGGTGTTCACTCTACTAGGCGATCCCTTAAAAATGTTTTAGCGATATTAATGGATCACAAGAAAATTACCGAACTGGCTCCACCTCTGGAACTAGGGAGAAAAAGATACAATCCAAGCTAAAGAGGTGCTTACCACTCAGGGTCTCCAGGACACGATACACAAGATTGTTGGTCTTTAAAACATAAAATTCAAAATCTGATCGAAAGTCAGAGTATTATGGTCCAACAACCTGACCAACAAAATGTCAACACCAACCTTCCGTTGTAGCATGATACGGAGGGAGTAAACATGATCGGGTCAGGAAGCGCTGAAATGTATCTAAATCGTAAGTACCTACGAAGGATGGAGGAATACCCCCAAAGGCACAAGACAAATGTCCTAGAGTGGGAAAAATCGGAGGAGGGTATGCCAGTAATGAAAAAATTAGAGACGATCCAGAATCAAGTAAATCTGCTAGCTAAGATGATAGTGCGCCAACATCAGGATACGAGGCAGTTTTTCACTCAACTATCAGAAAGTAAAGAGAAAAAAGAGGTTAACCATAATGCAAGCCCATATCTCTCTATAATGAGCCAGCTAAATGAAGAAGATCAATGCAGGCTGAAAATTCACCCCTTTGAGCAAATCAAATGAAGAAATGCTACACTTTCTAATAAACGAAGGAAGGATTACTAAGATGATGCCTCCTATAAATCCCAAGATATATAGTTATGATTCCACCAAGATATGTCTCTACCATTCTAACTCACCTGGACATGCGACCGAGGAATGTTGGTCTTTGCGACATAAAATCCAGGATCTCATTGAAAATGAAGAGCTAAAGATAGAATTCCTTATGACCCAAAAAGGCAAAAAGGAAAGCTTAATATGTCCACTCGAGACTGGCAGTTCAGAGGAGGTGAAGGCTATGAGCACCAATTCTGGTAGAACACAAGGTGGACTGATCCTAATGTAAGGAATGAGAGAGGAGACAAGGGAATCCCCAAAGGAGATTCCTCCGCCATCATCAAACATCTTGTGGTCCAAAGATAGAAACCACATTCCTGATTTTATCACCTTAGATGATGAGGAGGAAATACTAATCCTTTCCAAGGAAGAAATAGCCAAGAAGGGAAGTTCCTTGCAAGAAATACAACAAAAGTTCGTGGGAGATTTCATGGTTGAATCCTCTCAAGCCCAGGAAAAAGGTGAAGGAATAGATAAAGAAAAAGGTGGTAAGGTTGTCGGGGAAACCAACCCATCGAAGAATCAAAAGTTCATACCTTTTTGTGATGGATCCAGTTCAAGTGTCCCTGAGGAATGTACTGAATCAGGAAGCGATAAAGTTATGGCTATAAGTGAAGATATTCAGAATAAGAGGTAACCTATATCGTGAGTCTTGAAGGCACATAACCACTGACAACTAGACTATCAAGCCTCAGCTAGCCAAGAAGACGTAGATCTAGAGGATAAAGTTATAAGTTTCAGGAGATGTTGGGACGGTATCACTTTCTTTGCAGTATGCCTTTTATTTTCCATGCATGTAAATATTAAAAAAAATTAAAAAAATCAAAAAATGAAACCAGTCAGGTCTTAGCCAAAAGTCTGAACTACGAAAGACCTGATCTCCCCTCATCAATGGGAGTACGTAGGCAGTCATTTATAATACGGTCAAACCATACAAAAACCCAAACAAACACTTCTAAGACCGTTCAACTCATCAAGCAGGAACTATGTAGACCTGATCTCTCCTCATCAATGGGAGTACGTAGGCAACCATTAGTGGTGCGGTCTGACCCTCAAAAGAAACATCCAAACTCAAATTTCAATCCCAAGACAACAAATCAAACCTTACAGATCAAATCAAACTTGGGTGAAGTCATCACCAACCAAGTTGAGATCTTTGGGCCAATTTAATGGAGTTTGAAGACCTCTCGAAATCAATCATCAAAGTTGTAACAACAACACAACGATATATCAAGCATGACCTGCAGCGAGGACCTTCAAATAGTCGACCCCCTCAATCACAAGTCTTCATCAAATCAGAAGAAAATCATCAAGGCCGATTGGGTGAACAAGTCACGAACAATGATTGAGGGCATCAAAGCCCAAGTCCACTACCTGTTCACCATATGGTACAGAGGTTAAAGCCTCTTGCGATCTCGGCATCTTATCAAGCGCATCTGTCAAAGCAACTATCCCAGAAAATAAGAAAGTGTGGGGCAATTTTAAAATCAGCGAGAACCCGATATTAGAACCCTTACAACAAGACTGGGGCAATATCTGAAACAGCTAACTAAACACTGGGGCATTTATCAACCATCCTAAAGAGGAAAATGCACCAGCCAGCACAATCAACATGGTCCATCATCATCAGAGCTTCCCTCATATCATCTCACTGATGATTCGATATGATCATTTGGTCTTTTCCAATCATACTGTTCTTAGAATGAATAATCCACATGTGTGGTATGACTCTTTCACCTTTTTGTGAGCTTTCAATCTCTATTTACATGCATTAGAGATAGTATACATGTTAAGAATGAGGTTTTTTCTTAACGTGTTATGAAGGGGATTAATTCTTATACGCGTCCGTGGGACAAGAATAACAGGAATAATTAGAGAATTAAGACTACTCAACCTTTTTGATTGGGCACGATATCCCAGTTCAAAGTGCTTTTTGGAATAGACTTGACCTCATATGCATGTCTACACTTTGCAATTGCCCTGACTCTTAGTTGTGGGGTATGAAGCTATGGCAAAATTAATGGCAATTAATGAAAAGATAAAAGATAAGTCACCAGCCAAATGTTTCGAATCGTGGCCTTGGTTGCTCAAGTTATTAAACCTGAGGGGTGTCTTTACACCTGGTACCCTAAAGTCATCTGGTTTGGGAGTCATCGACCCAACGCTCGTTACATTGGGTAACTTAGTGCCTAAGAAAACAAGCATTAAAAAAGAAAAGTTTAAACCTGAGCAGATCCGAATTGTGGCATAGGTTATTCGAGTAATTAAGTCCGAGGGGTGTCTTTACACCGGGTGCCCTAAAGCCATCTGGTTTGGGAGTCACCGGCCCAACGCTCCCTATATGGCTGACTTAGAGCCTAAGAAAATGGACCTATCAAATTCAGGTAAAGAAGCAAATAGAGTGATCGCCTGATTTGTCTCAAAGCGTGGCCTTTATTACTCGAGCCAATAAATCTGAAGGGGTGTCTTAACACCCAGTGCTCTAAAGCCCTCCAGTTTGGGAGTCATTTGTCCAAAACTCGATACATGGGTAATTCTGAATAGCATAAGAAAATGAGACAAGTTAGGTGAGAGGAAAAAAAAGCGAGAATTAAGAAAATTTACGAAGGCATAAAAATGAAACCCCTGTAAGAGTTGCGTCACTCATAGTACATGTATCATATGAAATCAAGTATGTGAATAAAAACGTCTAGAGTGAAGATGAAGTATCTCTGATATAGGGAGATAAGTCTTTTGAATCTAATCCTACCCATGAATAATTACCATGGATGTTTTCAAATTTCCGTGCGATTTCATAACTCATTCAATTTCATAAACTTTTACTTCAAATGCCTTATTCATAAGAGTATACAAATCTTGACGGCCAAGCTGTCAAGCTTTTGGTGCATTTTGCTCTTTTGATGTGCAGGATATTGCTCATTCGCAACTTGGTAAACAAAGAGAGTTTCTCATATGAATCCCTGACAACAACATGTAAAAGGACTGGGACATTTTCCAGTTCTAGGAAAGGGAAGGAGTCTAAGGCGGGATCAAGCCTCTCATCAAAAGAAAGGAGAGAACTCCTGAAAGAAATCATGGATGTAACACCCAGCTTCATGGATACAACCCTAACCAATGCAATCTTTGCCTCCAACAATGCAGAATACTCTGTACAACGGCCTGGATGGCTAGTAGTAAAATCAGCCCTATCACGCTGGGCCCAACAGGCATAAACCTTGGACAAGTCCTCTGCTGACAAAAGCTGAGATGACAAATGCTGACCCAATTCCCCGTCAAAGGGATGAACATCCTGAAACTGGTCAAACTGTGCCATCACAGCCAGTGGGTGATATGTGGTCACGCCCCTCAAACCAGTTAGAGGAAGATAATCCATGCCAGCTGCATAAGTGATAAAGCTGTAGGAGAACTAAGCCCTAAACACAGCATAATATCAAATAGATCCTCGATCCCTGCCAAGAAAACCGACCAAGAAGCAGCGTCTGTACACTCCGCTGGCTGAAAGGAGTAGGACATGGCTATCTTATGGGAAAAACAATACCCATGGCGTCAGAATGTGCCAATTGATCTCAAGTGTGTCATGAACCACACGTACAACAAGACCGAACTGCCTGTGAATACCCCCGCATAATGGGTATGGCAATACATTGTCGACATCAAGGTCTCTGCCACAATCATCGGTAAAATGGTATGTCCCTCCTGAAGAGCTCGCACTGCCATAATCACACCGATGTCTAAGTGGTACATGTACAATGGCATGTACAGATAAGCCATTATGCACATCATTAGTACATCTACTCTAGTAACACACCAATCGTCCTTCGATGTGGTGAAATCCCCAGAGTGCTGCAAATAACTATCAAAAGAGCCAAATCTGTCAATCAAAAATGCATGGACACTACATGCCCAGAGGAGATCTCATCCTGGGCAACCTTACGCCTCAAACTGGTGAGGGTCATAAACTGTCAGCTCATATCTCCTACAACCATCCGAGCGCAAGGCCTGTCCAGTGGCAAATCTGTCAGAAGCTCATACTGCTCCAAGGTAGGAGTTAACTCATGAGTCTCAAATAAGAACACTTGCCTCTCCAGTACCCAGTGCTCCAACATGCCCTCTACAAAACCCAATGGAACTTGGAACATCATAAGGGTCATGAAGTGATGCATCAGCTGATCTACTGTCACCCGATCTAGGGAGGACAAGCTGTCATACCACAATCTCAAACAGGAGACCACCAATACTGGTGGGGTATGATCTGTCCGGCTAACTGTCGATAAAGACATCTCATGGACACGTCATAAGACCATCCAAGATTTAATACTGAACTCATCTCTAGAAATACATATGCATTACATAATATATGCATGATAAATAAATAAATGACAATATGATGTAGGGAATGGAAAATAGTATACATACATTCCTAAGTACATCATTATCTAAATACATCATCTCTGTATACAGTTAGAAAATACAGGGAAATGGGGCACAATAACCCAATAACTAACAGAGGCCTATCAAAAGATATAACAAGAATGGGGCACAACTACCCAGTATCTAATAGAGGCCTATTAAAAGATATAGCGAGAAATATATTAGAAGAAGTTAATATCTCTACCATCTGATGTAACTCATCCTGAGTCACAATATCTCCACCAGTAGGGATATCAGGCCGATACAACGGAGGATCTGCACTGGCAAAACCATCTAAATATGGGCCGCCTGAAGGGCCAGCCCCTGAGCTGGAAGGATCAAAACAATCTGCCTCAGAAGAATCTATGCCGAAATGCCAGATAAAAAAATGTGCCCTCTCCAACTGATGCGTCAAGCTATCAATCTACATCAGATGAGTAGGCTCTCGAATGCAGGTGATCCAATCTGCCATCATGACGGAGCTAGGAACCATATCCCCCATACATTATGTGGCACGAGTTTGAGCTCCGAAGGTATGAGGGAACCACCAGCAGTAAAATTCCTTCTAAGTGAACGGTCCCTCTGACAAAGCAAAGCCGTTAATTCCCTCCAATGGGATATCACTGATCGACGGCTGCGATATAGGCCAATAACGCTTGGCAGGAGGACAGATCGGTATACGGATCTCTCATGTGGTGCTCCTGATAGCACGCTCTCCTAAATAAAGCTCCCATCCTCTATCTGTGAAGAGAAGAATCCGACGGGTGGACATCACATTCTTAACACCAGTCGTGAAACCACCCTCACATTCTCAACTACTTCAAAAGTCAATTTTTTTCACATCAATATGTTTAGCATGGTTAAATACTAACATTTACTATGTTGAATATTTTTTTATCAATTCATATGAGCATGCATATTCACTACTATGTGTTTAAAAGCATTTTATGTGATAACTTACTTTCTAACGGTCAAAACTAGAAAAAAAGACATGCATACGTTACCAGGATAGTGTAAAACACTTGTACGGTGATGGATTTTGTAGAAAACAACCCGAACTCAGCAGATCTGAAGAAGAACTCTCAGATTCATTATGGGGCATCAATTGAAAAGACTTGTGAAAGGGAAAGCTACCCGAAGTAGAACCCATGGATGGCCTCGAGTCTACTTGCAGCTGCCGTAGGTTCACCTGCAACTATCCTGGGTGGACCTCACCCCCTCCAGCTCGATCAAATTTGAGTTGCAAAAGAGGTCCCACAAGCTGAAAGGTTAAATTAGGAAAAAAGACGCTACACGATTAAGCAGAAAAGCCTAAAATCCTAATTTTCAAAGACCAAACTGCGGGTCTACATATAAATCATGGGTATTCGCCCAAACACAAGGTTCACAAGACCGATGATCACAGCTGTTACAAACTAACTTTGGCAATACCTCACAAAGGTCCAATGCCATCAACTTGGGGTTGTAATTCTAATTGCAACCATACGTTTGGTCAAAAATCTCTCCCCAATGGGATTTTATACATGTTCTCCGTTGAAGTACATTTCAACGAAGGTCAAGCAGCCTTGACATCTTTTAGTCGTTGGCAAGTAAATCTAACGAATCATCCGAGGTGGTCAGATGATGTTCAACCGTTAAAGGACATTTCAATGAAGGTCAAGCAACCTTGACATATTTTAGCCGTTGGTAAGTAAATCCAACAAAGCATCGGAGGTGGTCCCATGATGTTCAGCCATTGAAGGACATTTTAACGAAGGCCAAGCAACCTTGACATGTTTTAGCCGTTGGCAAGTAAATCCAATAAAGCATCGAAAATGGTTCGATGATGGTTATCCAGTGAAGCACATTTCAATGAAGGTCAAGCAGCCTTGACATTTTCAGCCGTTGGCAATTAAATCTAGTGAAACATTGGAAATGGTCCGGTGATGGTTAGCCATTGAAGCACATTTCAACGAAGGTCAATCAGCGTTGACGTTTTCAGCCATTGGCAATTAAATCCAGCGCAGCATCGGAAATGGTTTGATGATGGTTAGCCATTGAAGTACATTTCAACGGAGGTTAAGTAGCCTGACATTTTCAGCCGTTGGCAATTAAACCCAGTGAAGCATCAGAGGTGCTCCGATGATGGTTATCCGTTGAAGCACATTTCAACGAGGGTTAAGCAGCCTTGACATTTTCAGCCGTTGGCAATTAAATCTAGTGAAGCATTGGAGATGGCCTGATGATGTTCAGCCGTTGAAGCACATTTCAATGAAGGTCAACCAGCCTTGACGTTTTTAGCTATTGCTAAGTAATTCCAATGAAGCATCGGAGATTCTCCAATGTTATTAACCGTAGAAGCACATTTCAACGAAGGTCAGGCAGCCCAGAAAACACAGATGGTTGGCAGCAACTCCAATAGAATACTGGAAAGAACTGGTGATAAAAACCAGGAAAAACCATCCTCATCAAAGAAGACCGATGATGGAATCTATTACACAAATCTTCATCAGACAGGGCACAACTTCCCAAGAGTTTCTCGCACATGAGAAGAACATCTTCGGTATAAAGTTTGGGATGAGGGTTAAGGACTTTGGTGATAATCCCAATGTCAACATCCACTGGTCTCATTTCATGGAGCAGCCTCCATTCCATATACTCAACATACATTTGCATCATACTGCATTACATTTGCATCATTATTATCCTATCACATTTTAAGTGTCTAGTGATCTTTATCCTGCCCATGCCATTACGTTGCATGAATATGATAAAGAGGGGCATTTGTACACACTCAAAATTTTATATTCCTGTTACTAACTCTGCAGGAGGGTAAAATTGCCTTCTAGAGACAACCCTGAGAGTCAAATCAGCTCAATCTCAGAGACAAACTCGGGATACTCAGTCTTTAATTTCAGAGACAACCACGAGATACTCAGTTTTAATCCCAGAGACAACCCCGGGATGCTCAGTTTCAAACCTCAGAGATAACCCCGAGGGATGTAGTTCTAGTTCCGGAGATAACCCCGGAATAGTCAGTTTCAACCCCAAAGACAATCTTGGGAGGCTCAACTCCAACCCCGGAGACAACCCTGAGAGGTCAAAGTAGCCCAGAGATAACCCTGAGGACATTCAACACTCACAGCGGCCTAATCTCAGAGATAATCCTGAGCAACGATTGCTATATTGGCACAAAGCTGTAGATAACCCCGGTGAGGGGTAAAATCATCATTTTACCACCTCGATACTAAACTCACGTCATCTCAACATCATTTAAACCCACATTTCATACCGAAGTGTCCCACAAGAACCATCGCTCAAATCCCGAGTGACTACTACACAAGACAGCACACCGAATAGAATTTGAAGACTTGAAGATCTGGTTATGGACCCATCTTCCCGACTTCGCACAACCTCTTATCCCATGTCATTTTGTATCTCTCAACAACAGCATTTCGAAAAGGTATAGTGCGCCTCCATCGAATGCTCGGATTGAAAGTTATGAAGGTTCGAGCTGACAGCGCGTTGCACGAGTACATGTACTTCGAGACGGCGGGACCCACATGGCCCGGGGCAACCCGGGCATTCGCTAGTAGACCTGCGATAGCGGCTGCCATGGGTAGACCCGTAGCCATCTGGTCTATAAATAAAGGCCTTTGGTTGGCCATTTGAAGAAGAGAAGAGAGAAAACTCTGTCCATTTCAACTCATAAACACTTTCAGAGTGCTCTAAATTGAGTGATTCTTCTTTCTAAACACTTGTAAGCTTGTGTTTTGCTACATACTAAAATTTAACCAGTGGAAACAGAGTTTTTAGGCGTCAAAAGCTATCTGAAGTCTTCTTGGCAGCCCACTATAAGATATTTCAGATTTTTAAGCTTTTTATCACTTTTGTATATATATATCTACTGACATTGAGAGTCGCGTCGTGTGAGTATGCCCGGATCATCGATCCGAGGCTTTTCATTACTTATATATATATATATATATATATATATATATATATATATATACTGATATATATTATTATCGAACTATGCTTCGATTGAGACCGAATATAATATTCAGAGCGTTTACTGCTTTTGTATATATATAAATACTTATGTATATACATCTTTAATCAAACTCTGTTTAATTGAGCCTAGATATATATCCGGTGCGTTTACTACTTTTATACATACATATATATATATATATATATATATATATATATATATATATATATATATATATATATAACTGTTATTCAACCTGCGGGCTAGATTCGCCTAAATCTGGCCATTTCTCACTTTAATCGGTTCATGGTGACTAAACTTGAACCGTTGAAGCTGGAATGGTTTAGATTTATTCAAATCTAGTTCTTTTTTCTAGCTTTTATTTTCCTGCAGGTTAGATTTGCCCAAATCTGGCTATTTCTCACTTTAACCGGTTCATGGTGACTAAACAGGAACCGTTGAAGCTGGAATGCTCATATTTATTCAAATCTAGACCGTTTTCTAGCTTTTGTACATATTGCTTTTTCATGTGAGCCTGGGAATCTAGTGATCACGGATTCAGTTTCTTAATCTAGATTCGGTTTCTGTGATGAATATTTTCAGCTGTAGCCAGCTTGTAAATTATTCACGGTGTCTGAGTTTCCTTAGATGACTTTCATGCCCACAAGGAGTTCGACACTGCTACGTATATTATTTTCTGGAAGATGCTTCACATCTCAAAAATAAAAGCAATCAAACCAAACACATAATAAAATGGAAGTATCAAAGGCCTCAATTACTATTGTAGACAAGGGTTTGAAAAACCTGTTTTACAAAACATCACTGCCATATCTCGTTAAAATTAAACTTTTATACAAAAGTCAAACCCTTTGTATATAGGTGCAAACGAGGCATAACACTACTTCCAGACAACTGAACATAGACCTACACACACACATTCAGATAAAAGTTTAAATCAGAAAGTGGTAGTAACCGTGTTATCACAGAAGTCAGGGGGTGCCTAACACCTTCCCTCTGCTTAATCAAGCCATCGGACCCTAACAAATTTCGGTTTTGCAAACCAGTTAAAACAGTGTCACATCACTAGGTCTTTGTGCAAACCTTTTCTCGGTTGAGTTGATGCAACCATTTAAAAATACCAACTGGCGACTCTTACAGTCAAATCGTCGACATATACATGTCGGACCTTTTAAAACTTATTTTTTCAAATAAATCTCACCTAACATGAGAACACCAAAAGATAAGAATAGAAAGGGGCATATAAAAATCTTGACGTCGACACCAATCTTTCACTAAATAACTATATTCTATTACCAAATACAATTTGTGAATAAAAATGTTATTCACAATATATCCTTCACAAAAAACATTTAGTTACTACTTAGCGAAGGATACCTAATTGCAAGGAGGTCTAATGCGAGCAATCATGCGAAGGAAATATTTCTTCGTAATAAATCACTTGTGAGTGATATAGTATGTCTTGTGAAAGATTTGTCCTTTACTAGAGGTTATTTTTGGTGTAGTGACATATATCACATAACTTTTAACCCTTAGGGTTTTATACTTAGCATTTGAGTTCCTAAATTAGGGTTTAGAATTCCTAATTAGGGTTTAGGATTTCCAAAACTAAAATTAAGGTTTCTAAAGCTGGAATTAGGGTTTCTAACTGGTCGTTAGGGTTTCCTAGTTGAACATTAGAGTTCTTAACATAACATTAGAGTTTACCAATGTTGCACTTTATCTGATCAATACTTAACTCTTAATCACATACTGCACATACACATAATCACAAACTCCAAAACCATATACCTCGCTATCGGATCATCACTTTCAGTTTATAATCCATATAAATCCTTCACAAAATTCTTAATCAATACTCTATTTCCCAATCTAGGTTTTATTATTTAACCTTAATTTAATCATTTAAGATTGTATTAATCTTCTAAATTCTCGGGTTGTCACATTAAGTATGGCTCGTGTGTTGTCTTTGCCAAATAGTATGGAAAATTTTATGGTGTATAGCGACGCAGCGCATAAAGGACTGGGCTGTGTGCTTTTATAAAACGATAATGTCATTGCTTATGTGTCACAACAGTTAAAGGATTATGAAAAAAGATATCCGACCCATGATTGGAATTAGCTGCTGTGACGCCCCCAAATTAAGATACTTATACCTCGAATCTGGTGCTCCACGATCTAACTTATACAACATACTTGTCGACGTCGAGATTTTTATTTGTCCTTTTCTGTTCTTGTCTTTTGGTGTTCTCATGTTAGGTGAGATTTGTTTAAAAAAACAAGTTTGAAAAGGTCTGACATGTATATATCGAATATTGGACTGTAAGAGTTGCCGGTTGGTATTTTTAAATGGTTGCACCAACTCAACCGAGAAAAGGTTTACACAAAGACCTAGTGATGTGACACTGCTTAACTGGTCTGTGAAACCGAGATTCGTTAGGGTTCGGGGGGCTTGATTAAGCGGAGGGAAGGTGTTAGGCATCCCCCGACTTCCGTGGTGACACGGTTACCGCCACTTTTCTATTTAAACTTTTATCTTAATATGTGTGTAGGTCAATGTGCAGTTATCTGAAAGTAGTGTTATGCCTCGTTTGCACCTATATACATAGGGTTTTAATTTTGTATAAAAGTTCAATTTTAACGAGATATGGCAGTGATGTTTTGTAAAACAGGTTTCTTAAACCCTTGTTGTGACGCCCCCAAAATAGGTATACATCACCTATTCTGAGTCGCTAAATACATGGTACAGAATACAAATAGAATCGTTAATATACGACAAGAGAGCTGTGAGTTTTAATACAAGTATTGTCAGATAGACAATATATAAACTCAATGGGGTCCTCATTACATTTATTATCACACTATTACATAGAATAGTGAGGAATACTAATGCTATCATCTGGACTGTCACTCCGTCCCCCGACTCATCCCAGCTATATTCTCATTTACTGAAGAGAACAGTGAAAGAAAGGGTGAGCTCAACTAGCCCAGTAAGAAATATTATGACTAAGATAATGCAGAATAAATTATCATTAGTCTTCAACAATGTTAAACTGATAAAATACAATAGACATCAAGTTTAACTACAGCGGAGCAAGCAATCCATTAAAAGAGTCAAGTAGAGAATAAAATCTACTATCTTTTATGGTTTAAAAGGTTTTTCATCACTTTTATCGCTGAGACTCAGCTCAATAAATAATCCACATCATTAAATTATCCCTGCACTACAGGCCAATGATATTCTTTAGTATCATGACCACGAATTATTTATGCACTACGGGCCAAAGATAATCGTGTTTTCATCAACTGTCCTGATCATGCCATAAAATAATTCATCTTTGCACCCTTGGCCGAAGAGAATCCATACCCATAATCATACCAAAAACTGTCCATCAATGCATTACGGGCCAATGAAGACTTTTTCCACATCATTTGTAACATTACGGTCATGCTTATACCGAATAATCCCTGGTCATAATCATACCAAGTCCATCTATGCACTACAGGCCACAGATGACTTTCAACATAATATAAACATGAGGATGATGACAATGACATAATAATTCAATAAAACAAGTTCAAGAATTAATTTATCCAGGAACCAATAGCATCCAAATTGTCAACATGATACTGCTTTATGGAGTAAAATTCAAGAATGCTCAGAAGAATATTTCCATGAAAAGATATTTGATGAAGCACAAATATCAAGGATATTCCACTAATTTTATGGAGTATAGAAGCTAAAACTTTAACCAACTGAGTATAATAAAGAATGAAATAACAAAAGAAATCACCAGGCATGCGATAGACCGCACAGGCAGGTTATTCCAACAGACTAATAAATAATGGAACTAGGTCCGACGTAAAACGCACAGACAGGATATTCTAACATAATAATAAAGGCGGAACCAGGTCCGACGTAAAACGCACATACAGGATATTCCAACAGAATAATAAAGAATGGAATAACAGAAGAATTTCACCAAGTATAGGGTAGCCCGCGTATACAGGTTATTCCAACAGAATAATAAATAATGGAATAACAGAAGAATTCCACCAAGTATAGGATAGTTCGCGTATACAGGTTATTCCAATAGAATAATAAATAATGGAATAACAGAAGTTCTCTTCATGAATACAAAAGAAATAATACCCCTTACGAGTACAACAAATAATATCCCTTACCTTAGAAAGAAGAGTACTGGATATAGGAGTAATGAAGTAGCAAAACACTTTTATTCTTTCTCTCTATAGTTTCTCTATCTAGAGTTTCAGTGAATTCGTAAGAAATAATGAAGGAATGAGCTTCTATTTATAGAAGAATGGACTGCATCGTAACTAATTCATGAACGGTCCAGATTGATTTATTTTTAATCTGACGGTCCATATTTTAAACAAAATCTTTTAAATAAAATATAATATATTCTATTTATAATCTAATAAAATGAATAACTTTATAAAAGTATTCTGTTTTATATAAAAAGATTTTACTATGTAAAACACTATGCAGGCACTATGCAACACTATGCATAATAAAATATAATATATTCTAATTATTGTCTAATAAAATAGATAACTTTATAAAAGTATTCTATTTTATATAAAAAGCTTTTCTGTTTTATTTCATTAATAATACTAATAAAACAAAACTTATATATATATATATATATATATATATATATATCAACAATAATTGAATCAAATAACATGATATACTATGCAGCAACTACTGTAGCAATAATTGAACAAAACTGAGTGACTTCTCATGTAAACAACAATACTCAATATCGTGTGCTACTATGCAACCCCGCGTATTATTGTACTTTTACTACCGAGTAGTTCAACAGTTTTAACAGTAAAACTTCCGCGATTATTTTTATAAAAATATTTTTGTCGTTTTCTCAATTCGACAATAATTCCGTTGTGGGGTCCACCAATAATTGTTCCGTCGTACGAATATTCCATGTTAAAACGAATATTCCCCGACCAATCGAATATTATATAACAACTTGCATACTTTGTAAAATTTATAAATACTACCCACAACTATAACATTATATCAAATCCACACCATAATATTAAAAAATTTTATTTCGAGAAAATTAAATCTTATTCATAAAATTTGGGGTTTTACAATCTCCCGTCCTTATGAAATTTCGCCCTCAAAATTTACGTACGTACCTAGTATGCCGAACATGTGAGGATACCTTGACTTTATTTCAGATTCTAACTCTTGAGGTATAACCTTTGAGTGTCGAATATAATCTTTCTTATCCAAGATTTTAACACGTATCTCCTTATACGTTAAATCATCCGCTATTTCGTCTGGTTCTAAATTAATAATGTGGTTCGGGTCGTCCACATATTTACGTAACATTGATACGTTAAAAATGTTATGAACACGCGACATACTTAGCGGTAAAACGAGTCTATAAGCCACAGTTCCTACTCAATCGAGGATTTCAAATGGGTTAATTAAATCGAGGGTTGAGATTCCTCTCTTCATCGATTCTTGCTTCTAGAATAACGCCATCTTGAACCTTCTTCTTCACATTCATCAGCTCTGAGTATGTAGCTTGAGCGGCTTTAACTTTATCGATTAAAGTCGATTCTAATCGTATATTCGTTATCTTCACGTGGGCCCCTAAAGTCTTTAACTCTATCTTCATCATTTGTAAGTTATACGAAATGGGTCTTTGTGTTAACAACATCTCACTCGCATACGATCTTCTACTCAACTCGTCAGCTATCACTTTCGTTTTTCCATGATGATATTGAATGATACGGTTATAATCTTCAACAGCTAGAGCCAACGTCTTTGGCGCATGATACGTTCGCTTTAGTTGAAGAAATATTTAAGGGTTTAAGAAATAGGTTTTGTACTGGGGTCAATACAAAATTCGATTTCACGCTCTGGAGTAGGCTAAGAAGTCTTCAAGAATACGTCAGGAACTTTATTAATAATAGAAATATCGTTCAAAATTGTGACCCTCATCCATGACTTGGATAGTACGTCACATTGATACCTATCAACTTGCCATCATCATTCACGACGTCGCCTACAGAAAGTCTGGCTTCGGTGCATTCCACACAAGAAAGTCAACAATGAAAGGACCGGGGCTCTTTACTTATGGCTTGATATGACAATGATTGACTTTAGTGGTTTGGTTGCTTGAATTCGTATAACATGTTGGTTAGGAGTATGAAAGCTAACAACCTTACGAAAAGTATGAGGAGTAGTTAACCAATCGTTTCCAAAAATCACATCAAATACAAGTATTTTCAAAGAGATAAGATCGACAAGTAACGTTACAGTGTTGATTTGAATAAGATTTATAAATAGTGGAGGTAACAAAGTTTCTCCCAACTGAGTTTAAATAGATATATCAAAGTCTAACTTCTCCGGAGTTAACTTGAAACATTGAACACAACTAGGTGAAATAAAAGAGTGAGTAGAACCAGTATCTAACACGGTATAGACTTCACAAGAGTTTATTACTAACATACCCGTGATAATTTTATTCAGGTTCCTTGTCACAAAAAAAAACGCTCTCTCTTAAACTACCGGCTATGACTTTTTTGGGACGGCCTTTGGTACCTCCATCTTAGCTGAACTTGTCTTCGGTGAACGACAAAATCGGGCTAAGTGACCTTCTCTTCCACAATTATAACATGCTTTGGACGGCATCGCGCAATTTGGACTGATGTGTCCCTCCCCTCCGCATTTGAAGCATATGATAGGTGGTCGTTCTCCTTCCTTAACAATGGGTGCTAGTGCTGATGTCTTTCCATCATTATTGAATCTCCTCTTCTTGAAATGTCCATTCTTATTATTTTGACCATGATTACCACCGAAGTGGTTATCATTTCTGGCATGTTGATTCCCTCCATGTTTGTTTATTGCCACCACTTTGATGACTATTATCACAGGTATTATCATTTTGTCGGCTGCTCTCTTTTGGTTGTGTTGACTCGTTATCACGCTCCACTAACTGAGCCCTATTTACAATATCTGAATACAAATACAGTTTATGAGAAATAGGATATTGACGTATCTCCGGCTTCAAACCTCTTAAAAACATCCGCGACATTCTCTCTTCATTATCAACTAAGTGGGACACAAATCAGGATAACTCGACAAACATGGCTTCGTACTGCGACATGGTCATGTTGTTTTGCTCCAACTTGATAAATTCCACCTCCTTCATGTGACGAATGCTTTTGGGAAAGTACTTGTCATTGAACAGCTCTTGGAACTTCTCCCAAGACATCTTGAGTGCGTCAGGCTGGGTACGTTTTACAGATTCCCACCAATAATCTGCCTCTTCACGCAACATAAAGGTGGCATAGGGAACCTTTTGCTCCTCTGAGTATTCCAAGACATCAAATATCTTGGTGATCTGCTTTAACCATGTCTCTGCCTTAAGTGGTTCTGGCTTTCCCAAAAACTCCGGTGGTCCCAGCCCCTTGAACTACTTAGCAGTGACCAACCGTGGGTTGCCATTGTTTCCTCCTGCATTATGAACAGGAGCCGCCTTCGCCTGATGTTGCATGAATTCTAAAAAACTCCTAAACGTACCGTCATTCGTCATTTGATCAGTGTTGTTGTTTACAAGAGGATTATCGCCATCCTGTTGCACATTGTCCTGATTATTGATCTGTGGAGATTCAACGGTCTTCTGTACTCCATTGCTTTTCTCAATATTTTCAGATGCCATTTTTAAATACTGCCACAAAACAAGGGTTAATTAAAATATCACATATTATCTCTATACTCTGACCGACTAATTAAATAACAAGTAAACTTAGGTAGGTCATACTAGCGAAGGAATTTCTCATCTCTCCCCTCCTAGTTCTTATCTCACATCTCAGCTAGGGATCATATCCCTAAGCTCTGATACCAACTGTGACGCCCCCAAAATAGGTATACATCACCTATTCTAAGTCGCCAAATACATAGTACAGAATTCAAATACAATCGTTAATATACGACAAGAGAGCTGTGAGTTTTAATACAAATATTGTCAGATAGACAATATACATACTCAATGGGGTCATCATTACATTTATTATCACACTATTACATAGAATAGTGAGGACTACTAATGCTATCATCTGGACTGTCACTCCGTTCCCCGACTCGTCCCAGCTATATTCTCATTTCTTGAAGAGAACAGTGAAATAAAGGGTGAGCTCAACTAGCCCAGTAAGAAATATTATGACTAAGATAATGCAGAATAAATTATCATTAGTCTTCAATAATGTTAAACTGATAAAATACAATAGACATCAAGTTTAACTGCAGCGGAATAAGCAATCCATTAAAAGAGTCAAGTAGAGAATAAAATCTACTATCTTTTATGGTTTAAAAGATTTTTCATCACTTTTATCGCTGAGACTCAGCTCAATAAATAATCCACATCATTAAATTATCCCTGCACTACAGGCCAAGGATATTCTTTAGTATCATGACCACGAATTATCCATGCACTACGGGCCAAAGATAATCGCGTTTTCATCAACGGTCCTGATCATGCCATAAAATAATTCATCTTTGCACCCTTGGCCGAAGAGAATCCATAGCTATAATCATACCAAAAACTGTCCATCAATGCATTACGGGCCAATGAAGACTTTTTCCACATCATTTGTAACATTACGGTCATGATTATACCGAATAATCCCTGGTCATAATCATACCAAGTCCATCTATGTACTACAGGCCACAGATGACTTTCAACATAATATAAACATGAGGATGATGACAATGACATAATAATTCAATAAAACAAGTTCAAGAATTAATTTATCCAGGAACCAATAACGTCCAAATTGTCAACATGATACTGCTTTGTGGAGTAAAATTCAAGAATGCTCAGAAGAATATTTCCATGAAAAGATACTTGATGAAGCGCAAATATCAAGGATATTCCACTAATTTCATGGAGTATAGAAGCTAAAACTTTAACCAATTGAGTATAATAAAGAATGGAATAACAAAAGAAATCACCAGGCATGCGATAGACTGCACAGGCAGGTTATTCCAACAGACTAATAAATAATGGAACCAAGTCCGACGTAAAATGCACAGACAGGATATTCCAATAGAATAATAAAGACGGAACCAGGTCTGGCGTAAAACGCACAGACAGGATATTCTAACAGAATATTAAATCGGAACCAGGTCTGGCGCAAAACGCACAGACAGGATATTCCAACAGAATAATAAAGAATGGAATAACAGAAGAATTTCACCAAGTATAGGGTAGCCCGCGTATACAGGTTATTCCAACAGAATAATAAATAATAGAATAACATAAAAATTTCACCAAGTATAGGGTAGTCCGCGTATACAGGTTATTCCAATAGAATAATAAATAATGGAATAGCAGAAGTTCTCTTCATGAATACAAAAGAAATAATACCTCTTACGAATACAACAAATAATATCCCTTACCTTAGAAAGAAGAGTACTGGATATAAGGGTAGTGAAGTAGTAAAACACTTTTCTTCTTTCTCTCTATAGTTTCTCTCTATAGAGTTTCAGTGAATTCGTAAGAAATAATAAAGGAATGAGCTTCTATTTATAGAAGAATGGACTGTATAGTAACTAATTCATGAACGGTCCAGATTGATTTACTTTTAATCTGACGGTCCATATTTAAAGCAAAATCTTTTAAATAAAATATAATATATTCTATTTATAATCTAATAAAACGAATAACTTTATAAAAGTATTCTATTTTATATAAAAAAATTTTACTATACAAAACACTATGCAGGCACTATGAAACACTATGCATAATAAAATATAATATATTCTAATTATTGTCTAATAAAACAGATAACTTTATAAAAGTATTCTGTTTTATATAAAAAGCTTTTCTGTTTTATTACATTAATAATACTAATAAAATAAAACTTATAATATATATATATATATATATATATATATATATATATATGTCAACAATAATTGAATCAAATAACGTGAGATACTATGCAGCAACTACTGTAGTAATTATTGAACAAAACTGAGTGACTTCTCACGTAAACAATAATACTCAATACCGTGTGCTACTATGCAACTCCGCGTATTACTGCACTTTTACTACCGAGTAGTTCAACAGTTTTAACGGTAAAACTTTCGCCGTTATTTTCATAAAAATATTTTTATCGTTTTCTCAATTCGATAATAATTCTGTTGTGAGGTCCACCAATGATTGTGCCGTCTTACGAATATTCCCTGTTAAAACGAATATTCCCCGACTAATCGAATATTATATAACAACTTGCATACTTTGCAAAATTTATAAATACTACCTACAACTATAACATTATTATAAATCCACACCATAATATTAAAAAATTTTATTTCGAGAAAATTAAATATTATTTGTAAAATTTGGGGTTTTACACTTGTGCTAAATAGTAATTGAGGCATTTGATACTTTTATTTTATTATGTGTTCGACTTTGTTGCTTTTATTATTTTCGAGATGCGGGGCATCTTTGAGAAAATAAGGTACATAGCAGCGCTGAACTCCTTGTCGGCATGAGAGCCATCTAAGGAAATTCAGACACCGTGAATAATTTACAAGCTCACTGCAGCTGAAAATGTCCATCAGGGGAACCAAATTTAGATTCAGGAACCAAATCTGTGATCACATGATTCCTAGGCTCACATGATGATGTAATATGTACAAAAGCTATAAAGAGTTATATATATATATATATATATATATATATATATATATATATATATATATATATATAAGCAGTAAACGCACTGGAGGTAAATCCAGACTCAATCGAGCTCACCCCTTATCTAGCTCACCTTGCTCACCCCCCTTTAGCGACGTACCGGGCGACGATTCGGTCTGTCGCTATATGTAGAACCGTCGTCTTAGCTTTTAGCGACGATCAACATATAGCGACGGATAACATATAGAGATGGACCGAATCGTGGCTCAGTCCGTCACTATAGGGTGTGAGCAAGGTGAGCTAGATAAGGGCTGAGCTTAAGATCCAAATCGTATATATATATATATATATATATATATATATATATATATATATATATATAGTCCGGTTCTGGTCCGAACGCCCGCATTTTAGTACCGTCCGGGCCATTTTTTTTTGCGTTTTGTTAAACAACTAAAAAAAAATATTTTATGGAACTTGAATTTTTACATAAGACTGTACAAACATATTTTGTTATATGTATCCAAATCACACCCAAAACACTATATTATGTAAAAATTTAAGTTCCATAAAATATTATTTTTTTAGTTGTTTTAAAAAAAAGCAAAAAAAAAAAAAGTCCGTCGTTTAAGAAAATCCGGGATCCCTTGTAGGATCCTGGTTCTTATATATATATATATATATATATATATATATATATATATATATATATATATATATATATATATATATAAGCATTAAACGCTCTGAATATTATTTTCGGGCTCAATCGAAGCATAGTTCGATAACATATATAAAAGTAATAAAAGCCACGGATCGACGATCCTAGTATACACACACAACACGACTCTCAACGTGAATAAGTATGTGTGGATGGAAGTGGAGAAACGCTGAAAGAAATCTGAGATGTCTTACAGTGGGCTGCCAAGAAGACTTCAAATAGCTTTAAATGAATGAATACTTGGTTTCCACCGGTAAAATATAGCAAAACACAAGCTCACAGGTGTTTGGAAAAAGAAAGCACTCAGTTTAAAGTGTGTACACAGCAAAATGGACAAGGCTTCCTCGCCTTTTCTCTTCTTAAAATGGCCACCCCAAGCCCTCTATATATAGAAGGGGGAGACGTAGGTGTACCTGGGGCTACCTGGGGTGCCCCAAGCTTTGTGGGCCCCGCCATCTCGAAGTACGTGCATGCATGCAATGTGTTGTCCGTTCGAACCTTCATAACTCTCAATCCGGGCATCCGACTAAGGCGTATAATACCTTTCTAGAATGATGTTGTCAAGAGCTACACAATGACATGGGATAAGAGGTTGTACGAAGCCAGGAAGATGGGTCCATGACCAGATCTTCAAGTCTTCAAATTCTATCCGGTGTACTGTCTTGCATAGTAGTCATTCGGGATTTGAGCTAAGATTCTTGTAAGTCACTTCAGTGTAGAATGTGGTATGAAATGATGTTGAGACGACGTGAATGTGGGATCGAGGTGGTAAAATGATGATTTTGCCCCTCATCAGGGTTATCTCTAGCTTTGGGCTAATTTAGTAGTTGTTGCTCAGGGTTATCTCTGAGATTGGGCTGCTGTAAGTACTGAAAGTCCTTAGGGTTATCTCTGAGGTGTGCCTGACCTCCCAAGGTTATCTTTGGGGTTAGAACTGAGCACCTTGGGGTTGTCTCTGAGGTTGAAACTGACTTATGGGGATTAGAACGGACTTCTCTGAGGTTAGAACTGAATCTCCCAGGGTTGTCTCTGGTACTGGAACTAAGTATCTTTGGGTTATCTTCGAGATGGAAAACTAAGTATCCCGGGGTTATTTTCGGGATTGAGCTGATTTGACTTCAAGGGTTATCTGCAGAAGACGATTTTGCCCTCCTTCAAGGTTAATAATAGGAATGTAAAATTTTGAGTGTCTACAGATGCACCTCTTTATCATATTTATGTAATGTAATGGCATGGATAGGATAAAGAATACTAGACACTTGAAATGTGATAGGATAATCATGATGCAATGTAATGCAGCATGATGCGAATGTATGTTGAATGTGGCCTGTTGGACCATTTTCCAACGGGATGTGATGGATGTTTGCTCCCACGACTTTCGTTGGGGACTGGGGTTATCACTGATGTTCCTGATAAACTGCTTGGATGTCTACTCCAAAGCTCACAGGAGCTTCCAGGATGTTGACATTGGGGTTGTCACCAAAGTCTTTAATCATGAGTACAAACTTCCCACTGAAGATGTACCTCTCATGTACGAGAGACTCGCGTGGAATTGTGCTCTGTCTGATGAAGACTTATATAACATATTCCATCATTGGTCCTCCCCGATGAGGATGGTTTTCCTTGGTTTGTATCGTTAGGTCTTTCTAGTGTTCTGTCGGAGTTACTGCCAACAGTTTATGTTGTCAGGGCTGCCTGACCTTCATTGAAATATACTTCAACGGATACCATCATCGGATCGTCTCCGATGCTTCGTTGGGTTAATTGCCAACGGCTGATGCTATCAAGATTACTTGACCTTCGCTGAAATGTGGTTCAACGAATGAGATCATCGGAGCACCTCCGATGCTTTACTGGATTTACTTGCTAACGGCTGAAGAACATCAAGGTTTCTTGACATTCATTAAAATGTTCTTCAACGGCTGAGATCATCGGATCACTTTCAATGCTTCACTGGAATTACTTGCCAACGGCTGAAGAACGTCAAGGTTGCTTAACCTTCGTTAAAATGTGTTTCAGCGGCTGGGATCATCGGGATCACTACCGATGCTTCACTGGATTTACTTGCCAAAGGCTGAAGAACGTCAAAGTTGCTTGACCTTTGTTTAAATGTGCTTGAACGGCTGATGTTGTATGAAGTTTTCGCTGGGGAGAGGTTGTTACTGGAATCACAACTTCAAGTTGATGGCATCGGACCTTTGTGAGGTATTTTCGAGCATAGTTTGCAACAGCTGTGATCATCGGTGTTGTGAACCCTGTGTCTGGGCGAATACCAATGAGTGATAAGTTGACCTGCAGTTTGGTTTTTGAAAATCAGGATTTTAAGATTTTCCACTCAATCGCATAGCATCTTTTTTCTTGATTTTGACTTTTCAGCTTGTGAGACATCCTTTACAACTCAAATTGGACTGAGCCGGAGGGGTGGGACCAAACTAGGATAGCCACAGGTACACCTGCGACAACCGTAGATACACCTGGGCCATCCGTGGGTGTATTTGTTGGTCATTTCCCTTTCACAAGTCATTTTTAAGTCGTGCCACACAGAGAATTCGAGAGTTCTTCTTCAGATTTGCTGAGTTCAGGCCATTTTTTGCAAAATCTGTCACTGTACAAGTGTTCTGAACTATTCTGGTAATGTATGCATGTCTTCTTTTCTAGTTTTTATTTGTTGGAAACTGAATTATCACATGAAATGCTTCTAAACACATAGTAGTGAATATGCATGCTCATATGACTTGATAAAAAAATATTCAACATAGTAAATGTTAGTATTTAACCATACTGAACATATTGATGAGAAAAAATTTAACTTTTGAAATAGCCAAATTGGCACCTTTTTTCTGCTATTTCTCATCCTATTTGAGGACAAATGAGCAAAGGTTGTAAAGCAAAGTAATCCTGGTAATTAGGTTACCCTTACGGATTATGACTTTAATATTTTTATGTATATTGGATGTTTATGACGGTGAGTTGGTGTGCTACTGAATGGCCACCTAGTCATGCCTACGTGCATGTGGATAGTCCTTTTTACAAAGGAGACTCTGGCAAAAAAAATTCATGAGCCTAAGCATTGAGTAGACATGTATTTCTAACTCTACTGTAGGCGTATGTTAAAGTAATGCATGAATGAATATAGTCATAAAATGCATTTGAAAAGTTCCTCGTTAGAATTTATCACACCCTTTCTGAGGTGATTTACAGACTTGTGTCCAGATATATGGATCTGGATCAGTCAAGTAGTTCCCGAAAGACCACTTCAAGTGTGAGGAGGAGGGCTTTTGATATGCCTTGGCCTCGCGCAGTTCGACAACCTCGTCGTTTGGTGGACGTAGAGATTCGTCCTATCCGGGTTGAAGTACCGAATGTTGAGGATGAGGAGGAGGATGTACAGGTTGCGGCCCCCGCTCCTGCTACTCATACTCCCCGCAGGGATCTTTCAGGCATTAATGTGATGATTCTAGAGCTTCTGGATGATTTGAGTCGCCACCCCTCAGTCTACTTGCATGCGAACGGGGTAAATGCTGGGTTTGATCTTCCTTTTTCCTATTGATAAGGAGCAAAGGTTTTGATGTTGATTTGCTTTTGTGATGTAGGTTCCCGGCTTTATGTTGCCTCGAGGGAACTGGTTCAGCATACACTCTCTATATCAGACTCTTCATCTAGAGTATCGAGAGATTGTGCATGGTTGGGACTTTGAGGTATTCTTTTCCATCCTCCCCTGCCATTGTCCCTGGGGTTACCTCAGGGTGTTATCTGAGCGCTGATTTCACTAGTCTCAGTCTCTTCATTTACTAGACTGTAAGGGGATGATGACGCCGATGGATTAGCGGTTTATCACCGGTATGGAGTTTGGAGGGGCGCCAGTGCCTTGTGTGGCGAACATTACCCCGATTGCCGTTAGATCCTTGCTAGGAGTCCTGGATGAGGCGCTCAAAGGAAGGACAATCCACGCTGTTCCTTTGAGTGTAGACGCTATGAGTGGGGCATTGAGTGAGCCTGTACCCAATGATGTGAGAGTCAGGGATCGCATTCTTCGGTGATTGTTCCTGGTCATCCTTCAGGGTTGTTTCATAGCGGATAAGTCTTCCACGGTGTCGTTCGCTTTGGTCAGCACCACATGATAGGTGGACCTTATTGGAGAGTATGACTGGGGCTCCTATACCTGTGCCTATTTCCTCAAGGGAATGCATATGTGTTCGCAGGTCTTGACAGAGGCTTGGCTAGGATTTTACACATTTCTACTGGTGAGTATTTCTCTTTTGATTTCCCATATACAGGTTAAGAGTGTTGACTGACTGCAGATATTTGCTCTTGTATTCGCAATTTTGGGCCTATGAGAGGCTCCAATATCTGTATCCCATTAGCGTGTTAGGTTTAGACATCTACCCACGTGGACGACGATGGAATCACTCCACATTGGAGGAGGTTCCTGTAGCTGAGGATTTCACCAATTGTCACCTACAGTTGGAGTTATTGACAACCGATGTCATTATTTGGGTTCCCTATTCTGGGATCCATTTGACAGTTGACTTTGAGGATGTGTTCCCGACTGGTGTCGAGCATGTGATGTCCACCCGTCGGATTCCTCTCTTCACGGATGGAGGATGGGAGCTCTATTTGGCAAAGCGTGTTATCATAAGCACCACAAGAGAGATTCGTATACCAATCTGTCCTCTTACCAAGCATTATTGGCCTGTGTGGTATTCGTCTGTCAGTGATATCCCGTTGATGGGAGTTGACGGCTTTACTTTGTCAGAGGGTCCATTCACTCAGGAGGTATTATACCGCTGGTGGTCCCCTCGTACCATCGGAGCCCAGACCCGCACCACTCAGTTCATGGGGGATATGGTTCCTGGATCTGTGATGATGACGGATTGGATGGCCTGCGTCTGAGATCCTACTCATTTAACGCAGATTGATAGCTTGACCCGACAGTTGGATCGGGCACATTTTTTCATCTGGCATTTGGGCAGAGATCCTTTCGAGGTGGATACTTTTGATCCTTCTAGCTCAAGGATTGGCCCTTTAGGTGGCCCATACAGTTTTGCCGGTGCAGATCCTCCATTTTATCGACCTGATATCCCTCTTGGTAGAGATCCAGTGACTCGTGAGGAGTTACATCAGATGGATATGACAGATGATGTAGACATCATTACCATTGACTTCTTCTGATGTATTTCTAGCTAGATCTTTTGATAGGCCTCTGTTAGATACTGGGTGGCTATGCCTCATTCTCGTTATATCTTTTGATAGGCCTTTGTTAGTTGTTGGGCAGATGTGCCCCATTTCCCTGTATTTTCTAGTTGTATACAGAGATGATGTATTAGATGATAATGTACTTAGGAATGTATATATATACTATTTTCCATTCCCTACATCATATTCCCATCTATTATTTATCATGCATATATTATAGTATGCATATGTATGTCCAGAGATGTTCAGCACTAACCCTTGGATGGTCTTATAATACGGCCCAAAAAGATGTCTTTCTCGACAGTTAGCCGCATTGATCACACCCCACTAGTATTGGTAGCCTCATGTTTGAGATCATGGTATAATAGTTTGTTGCCTCCAGATCGGGTGACCGTAGATCAGCTGTTGCATCACTCCATGTCCCTCATGATGTTCTAGGTTCCTGTGGGTTTTGTAGAGGGTATGCTGGAGCACTGGGTACCGGAGAGACAGGAGTTCCGGTTTGAGACCCAAGAGTTGATTCCCACCTTAGAGGAGTATGAGCATTTAACAGCTTTTCCACTGAACAGGCCTTGCGCTCAAATGGCTATTGGCGATATGAGCCGACAATTTATGACCCGCACTAGCTTGAGGTGTAGAGTAGCCCAGTATAAGATCACGTCTGGGTATGTAGAGTCTCTGCATTTTCTGATAGACAGATTCTACTCCTTGGACAGTTATGCACAACACTCTAGGGATTTCACCACCTCAGAGGATGAGTGGCGTGTTGCTAGAGTAGATATACTCATGATGTGTGTAGTGGCCTATTTGTACATGCCACTGTACATGGATCATTTAGACATCGGTGTACTTATGGCAGTGCGGGCTCTCAGGGAGGGACATACCATTATACTGATAATTGTGGCAGAGACATTGAGGTCAGCCACGTATTGTCACACCCATTATGCAAGGGTATTCACATGCATCTCGGTCTTGCTGTATGTGTGGTTCATGTCACACCTAAGACCGATTGGTACCTTCCGACGCCATGGGTATTGATTTTCCCATGAGATTGCCTTGTCTTACTCCTTTCAGCCGACAGAGTGTACAAACGTTGCTTCCTGGTCGGTGTTCCTAGAAGAGATCGAGGATCCATTTGATATCTTGCTGTGTTCAGGGCTTAGTTCTCCCTACAGCTTCATTACTCATGCAGCTGGCATGGATTATCTCCCTCTGGCCAGTTTGAGGGGCATGACCACGTATCATCCACTGGCTATGATGGCACAGTTTGTGTGACGACCCGGAAATTTGGATCGTCCAGAATTTAGGTTTAAAGAATTAGTTATTAATAAAACTAATTTTTATTAATAATATTATGTGTTATGTGTTTATTAATCGTTCTATAACCTAGGATGATTATAAGTTGGGAGTATTCTGGCTGCGAGCTAGTTGAACGAATAGGAATTTTCAAGACGAAAATAAAAAATTTCCGGGAACAAAAATATTTCTGGGGAAAAAGACGAAATAGACACTATTCATCCGTTTCTGCTCGGAGATTTATTTTGAAATTCTGAGAAGTTATTGATTACGTAAAATGTTTCGACGTGATGGAATATTCAATAATATTTCAGTTATGGCAAAAAAATTAATTTTTCAACTGCGGACTCAAAACCTAAGTGTTAGGAAAAGAGAGTTCCGAGAATTTTATGAGTACGTATAATAATTAGGGTTATTATGCATGAGAGATACGAGTATAATACTAGTTATTATACGAGTATAGTACGAAGATTATTACGACATATAATATGAATATCGTACGAAGATATACGAAGAGATTACGAGAATATGAGAATGTAAAGCATAGAATGCGATGAGTCTTAATGGACCTTGAGTGCATGGACTTTGTAAGATCCAATTGGACTTGGATTATGTCAAGCCCAATGTTTTGTGAAATCAAGCCCAAGCTAGGCCCAAAAAGAATTAGGGTTAAGGCCAAAACCAAGAAAAGAAACCGCGGATCGAACTGATGGGTAAATGGATGGGTAAGAACCATGGGGCAACCCATGAATGACCCAAAGTGGTGGCCAAGTAAAGTACTTGGTGGCCAAGTTAACTTATGGCTTAAGCCATGAATAGTAAGGAGGTTAAGGGGGGCAAAATGACTAAAATACCCCTAGCTTTGAAAATCTATAAATAGTAAGCTCATTTCATTATTTTTGGATTTTGAAAATCCTACACCTTAGAGAGAGAGCTTGAGAGCTTGGAGAAGAAGAAGAAGGAAGAGATTGAGCATGAATGCTCGGATCAAAAGTGATCGTGAAATAGAAAAGCTTGTAAATCGCCGGTTTTGTATAGTAGAAGAGAACTAAAGAGGAAAGATATTAAAACCTAATTCCTAGGTTAGTTTTCTTTAAGTTCTATGTTCAAAAACATAACTTAATGAGAATAATAAGTAATCGGTGATAAGAATGATTTCATATGGTTGAAATCATGAGAAAATAAAGAAATAAGAATTAGAAGTTTAGTTTGTAAATTTCTTAAGGAAGTATAAGATTCGTGAGGATTTTGAGCGATCCGAATGAATATTATGAATGAGTAGGTGAAATAAGTAAGGAATGGTGTTCTATAACATCAAATTCCAATAAAAAGCAAAATCGTAATCCAAAATATTGATTAAAATGAAGAATGAACGAAGAACATGAAGAACACACGAAGAACACGAAGAACGTTATTGATGGACAAATGTAAAACCATCACGTATAAGTTAGATGCTTATTGCTTGGGTAGGAACGGTAGAAACGTTCATGAAGAACGGATTAAAACGTAGCTATAAAGAAGTTATGGCAAAATTTTTGTAAAAGACGAACGAGAATTAAAAAGTTAGTAAATGAACCCGAACGTGTAGGGTTTCATAAGGAAGTAAGGGAAGATAAAAAACGTGAGTCGTGGACTCAAGAACGAACGAGTTTCGAGTTCAGAAGACCGAATTACGGACGAGTGAACGAAGAACATTAAAAGTGTAAAAATGAACGAAGGGTGAAGATCAAGCCAATCGAATGTCACATTAACGGATTCAGAATGAAGTTCTGTCTAAGGGGGATTGAAGTACGTAAGATAAGGAAGGGAATAGCTTTGGAATGACCTCGTTCTGAGTTATAACGAATAAGTTATGAGATCGGGAAGTAAGCATCTCAGAACAATTAAAGACTTAGAAAAAATTTCAAGAATTAGGGCTTGGCACCGCGGCGCCAGTCATGCCTTGTAATGTGGCGCTGCAGCGCCAGACCGGGAAGCCAGATACTGTAAACTTACGCCGCAGCACCAGAGTTAAAGGAGAGGGTGGCGCCGCAGTGCCAATGTGAAGGAAATGCTAGAGAAGAGCTTTTATTTGCTCAACTCTTGGGGGAACGTAAGGGAAGATAAAGAACATAACGTTCAAATAATGTAACACTTAATCAAGTGAATTAAACATATAGTAAAGATTGAACGGAAAGATTAAACGTAATTAAAAGACGAAGGATATAAATGCGAGTTACGTAATCGATGTACGGGGACCGTAGTCGCAATGAACGAACGTGAGGGATTGCTATGGTTATGATTCCTTAGACGTTGAGTGACAAGGGTAATGAATAACATTTCGATGTTAGGTCATGATAATGAGATATAAGTGTGAAGCGTATAGAAGCTATGAATGCAATGTTGTTGCGATGGACGATCGGTCTTAGCATACAATGATCGGTATGGCTTCGACACTAAGAACGAGTAATGAACATGGGGTTCATGTAATGAATAATGAAAGTATTAAATAAGATATGAATTATCAAGTAAGCCGTAATGAACGGTAATAAGATTAATGAAAGTCGAATGTGAGTCAGATAAGAATATAAATCATCAAAGATGATGAACGTATGAGTAAGACATCTCTGTATGTCATTAAGCTGTAACCTAGTAAAGGAAGTTAGTCGCGTAAACTTATATTGCAAAGAATGCAAACCCTAAGAAGTAAAGTTAAGTTAACCAATGCGTAAGTTCAACATATAACTAATTGGTGTTTATGTTTTCTCCTTATGTGTTATATAGGAATTGGATGAGCAGTTCAGCGTAAGCTGTAGCTGGGCGTAAGGCAAGTTTCCTAACTTCAGTCATATTCTAATTGAATGCTAGTTTCTTAAACTTCTTAGATGTTGAACTTGAGAAGTCTTGTCTATGTGCATATGTGTGATGTATGTACAAGGTGGTAGTATGTATGAGGCCTTGTGCCACAATTTGAACACTTCGGTGTTTTTATGATATAAATTATTCTGTGATTGAGCTATTCAATACAAGTATGTTCTATTTATACATGAACCGTTATTGTTAAGTTTGTGCTAATGATTCTAGCCAGACAGGATGTGTATGAAAAAGGTAGAGGAATGAAAGTATTTCAAAGTAAAAGTGACTGATGTTTTAAAATGATAGGAATCGAGACTATTCCTATTATTCAAGCTGCTTCATAACCATTGTTCAGTTATAGAAGTTCTAAAGAAATGTTTTAATTCTGAAGTTGTTTGTTCAACTGTTATGACTTGCTTGGAAATTAAATGCTCACTCTTGCTTTAAATGAAAAATAATTGTTAGCGAACAAAGTTAGAAGAACTGAAGGATCCCGTAAAGATCAAGCTGACGGTATCCAGATAAAGTGTCATGCAGAATGTGAATGAGTGAGAAGATCAAGTGAAGACTTGTAATGTAGAAAGATGAAACTGAACGATAGACTAGTTTAAGGAACTGTTATGTATCCTTGGTGGCGGATAAAAGTCACTCTTGTAAGATGAAATGAATAATGTATTATTATTATTTGTAATGAAAGAGGTTATAAAGTTTCCAGAACCTGGGATTTGAGAGTGTACGTTGTTATATTTCAGTATATAATGATGTATGCTAGATGAATGATGTACTCGTGACGTACGGAATCCGGATGTGAAGATAGACTGGATTTCGGGGCGATACAGTTTGACCAGTTTCAGGATGTTCATTCCTTTGAGGGAGCATTGGGTCAGCATTTATCTTCTCAGCATTTATCAGCAGAGGATAGATCAAGGGTTTATGCGTGTTGGGCTCAGCGTGAAAGGGATGAGTTTACTATTAGCCATCCAGGCTGTTCTATAGAGTATTCTGCATGGATAGAGGCAGAGATTACATCGGCTAGGGTTGTATCCACCGAGCCGGGGATTGATTCTGACAGTGAGGTAGGATGTTCATTTCTTGAAGACTCTTCCAGAAGTTTGACGTGAATCGCAGATCCCTATCTGATGCAATAGATACCGACACCTTATGCCTCGAGATAATTTTCTTGACATACAATTTGGCTAACTGGTCCAAACTATACTTAATCTTAATCAGCAAAAAGTGAGCTGACTTAGTCAGACGATCTACAATCACCCATATGACGTCGTGCCCTTTCTGTGTTGCCGGAAGTCCCACCACAAAGTCCATTGTGATGTGCTCCCATTTCCATTTTGGAATTTCTAATGGTTGTAATAACCCGCTTGGTTGTTGGTGCTCTACCATGACTCTCTAACACGTTACGCATCTACTTACGCATTTCGTAACCTCTCTCTTCATGTTTGGCCACCAGAAGTGGTGACACAAATCTTGGTACATCTTCGTGCTTCCTGGGTGTATCAAGTATCTCGTACTGTGTGCTTCTTACAAAATCTCCTCTCTCAGTTCTGGTACTAACAGTACCCAAATTCGTCCTTCAAATCTTAACAGTCCAATGCTATCAATCTTAAATTTCAATTCATCACCTTCAGTTAATCGCTTCTTGATGTTATTGCAATCTTCATCCTTCTCTTGAGCCTCTTTAACCTTATCCAATAAGGTCGGGCTTGTTGTCACCGTAAATAATTGTTCGTTGGTCTCCATCGGATACTTAATCTCCAAGCCCAGTCGTTCGAAATCTTTCACGAATTCTTCTTGAATGGTCAACTTCAATATCTTCTCCCTGCCTTTTCTACTCAAGGCATCTGCCACTACATTTGCTTTGCCTGGATGGTACAGAATCTCACAATCATAATCTTTGATTAATTCTAACCATCGGCGCTGCCTCATGTTTAACTCTCTCTGCGTGAAGATATACTTCAGACTCTTGTGATCTATATATATCTCACACTTCTCGCCATACAAATAATGCCTCCAAATCTTCAAGGCGAAAACTGCTGCAGCTAACTTCAGGTCATGAGTCGGATATCCCTTCTCATAATCTTTCAGCTGATGCGAAGCGTACGCAATGACCCTGTCGTGTTGCATCAGTACACAGCCAAGACCTTTGTGTGATGCATCACTATACACTACAAATCCTCCCGTGTTGTCTGGTAAAGCTACAAACATGTGCTTGACTAAGCCTCTTCTTCAATTCTTGGAAACTTTCTTCACACTTCTCCATCCAAACGAACTTAACTGTCTTTCTGGTAAGATTGGTCAACGGTGATGCTAATTTCAAAAAATCCCAAATAAATCTTCGATAGTATCCCGCCATTCCTAAGAAACTCTGTATTTCTATCGGCGTCTTCGGCTGCTCCCAATTGATAATCGCTTCTACCTTCGTTGGATCCACTGAAACACCATTCTTGTCGATAACGTGCCCCAAAAACTGCACTCTCTACAACCAAAACTCACACTTGGAGAATTCTGCATACGGCTTCTCCCTCCTTAATGTCTCTAACACTATCCAAAGATGCTCGGCGTGTTCTTCCTCCGTCTCTGAATACACTAGAATGTCATCAATGAATACGATAACAAATTTATCCAAAAACTATTTGAACACTTTGTTCATCAAATTCATAAATGCTGCTGGCGCGTTCGTCAATCCAAATGACATTACCAGAAACTCAAAGTGTCCATACTGAGTTCTGAATGCCGTCTTTGGAATGTCCTCCGGCCTCACTTTCAGTTGGTGATAACCGGTCCTCAAGTAAATTTTTGAAAAGTACTTTGCCCCCTTCAACTAATCAAACAAATTGTCTATCCTGGGCAACGGGTACTTGTTCTTAATGGTGAACTTTTTCAACTCTCGGTAGCCGATACAAAGTCTTAGCGACCCATCTTTCTTCTTCACTAATAAGACTGGTGCTCCCCACGGCGATACGCTCGGTCGAATGTATCCCTTATCTAACAACTCTTGTAATTGAGCCATTAGTTCTTTCATCTCTACTGGTGCCATACGATACGACACTTTGTATACCGGTGTTGTCCCCGATGCCAAATGAATAACAAACTCAATTTCTCTATCCGGTTGCAATCTCGAAATCTCGTCTGGGAAGACATCAACGAAATCCCTTACAATTGGTATCTGACTCAGTTCACCCTCGACTCGTCGAGTATCAACCACGTAAGCCAAATAACCTATACAACCCTTCCTAAGCAATCTCTACGCTTGCACCATCGTCAGACAATGAGATTATCTCAACGATTTACTACCATAAAATGCCACCTTCGACTTATTCAGAGTCTTACGGTGTACACACTTCTTCTTCTAGTCTATCACTATTCCGTGAACTGATAACCAATCCATCCCAAGGATTACATCGAACTCCCCCAAACGAATCGGTATCAAATCCACTTTGAGCTTAAATCCTCGCAATTCGGTATAACAATTCCTATGAATGTATTCTACAGGGATAATTTCCTTGTTCACTACTTCTACGCTTATTGGGTGTGCTAATTTCTCACGGGGTAAGTCTAAATGTTTAGCAAATTCTTCAGAAATAAAAGAGCAGGTAGCACCCGAATCAAATAACACGTATGCATCTATATCATTGATCGGAATGATACCTGATACCACGTCCTTAGACTCCACCGCATCTTGTACGGTCATGTTGAACGTTCGTGTCGTTGGTCTATTGGCTTGACTGGCTGGCCCTCCAATGTTCAACCCATTGTTGTTGTTGTTGTAGTTGCCGCTCGCTGCATCGCCCTTTCTCTTCAGGTAGTGCTTAATTTAATGGTATGTGGCTCCACACAAGAAACATCCTCCCTTCTACTTATTCGGACACTGGGGAGCCATATGCCCCGGTTGTCCACAAAGATAACAAACACTCTTTCCCTTCATGTACTCCCCCGAGTGATTCCTCCCACAATTGTTGCACTTCATACTTTTCTTGGCCTCCCCCCCCAGACTTATTACCTCCAGAGGATTGGCTCTCCGTCCATTTATGCTTGTTGGGGTTGCTTCCTCCGCTACTTCCCCCTTTCTGTCCTTCCTAACCGGTCTTCTTTTCTTGTTTAAATCGAGCGATGGCTTCATTGCCTCCTTCGGCAATGATAGCCCTTTCCAATAGATCAGAGTAAGTCTTAATCTTATATACAGCCACTGCTTTATGCACCCATGGTTTTAGTCCTAATTCGAACCTCCTTGCCTTTCTGGCCTCCGTGTCAACCTGATGCGAAGCAAATCGGGCTAACTCATTAAATCTTGCCGCGTACTCTGCGACAGACATACTACCTTGCTTTAGTTCCAGAAACTTAGCCTATATATCCTGTTCCGTATTCTTCGAGAAGTAATTCTCGAGGAATAGCTCCTTAAATCTGTCCCAAGGAATAACTCCTTCGTCTGCTCGGCCCTTATTGGCTTTCCACCAATAATTAGCTTCGCCCTTCATCATGAAAGTGGCAAAACTCGTCTTCTGTGTTTCGGCTACTCGTGTGACTTCAAACACCATCTCCATTTCTTCTATCCATGTCTGGGTTTCAATTGGGTCCAAGGTTCCCTAGAACTCTGGTGGTCCTATCAATTTAAAGTCCTTAAATCTAGCCAAGTGTTGTCCTGGCTACCCTACTGCTGGCGGGGGTCTATTTTGTATTGCCTCATTTAATAGGTTAACAAAGTTAAGCATCGGTGTAAGGTTTTGTGAAAATCAAAGTAGCAATCAAATTGCAAAAATAGCGGAAGCAAAGTAAAATCAGATTTTAAAATTTTTCACAAACCAATTACCCAGATCATCTTTTATGCATATTATTAATTAAAACGAAGAACAAGAAGTTATGGAATCATACCCTTGTAGATACGAGCTTCCACAAGTACGAGTTCACCTCCTACTTCTCCGCGATCTCCTTGAATCTCAGGGTAGATTCATTCCTTTGATCAATGTTAGCCACCCAAGTGTATGGCCTCTAGAGGTGATCCACTAAGGAAGAACAATTTTTAAGAAGAAGGGTGTATTGGCTCAAACCCTAGTTTTTCCTATCTCTCTAGAAAAAGGGGCGTACTCTCCAACAAATTGGAATTACGTATATTTTGATATCTGATATAAGACTCCTCTTATAAAGATATCAGGTAACCTTATTTAATTAAAATAATGTATTATTTATTTAATTAAACTCCTTTAATTAATTGGGCTCCCTAATCTTAGTAGGGATAATTAATTAAACTCCTTTAACTAATTTTCCCTCATAATCCCATTATGAATAAATAAGAGTACTTATATTAAATTAATTCCTAAATACTTTTAGAAATTAAAATAATAATAATTATAATAATATTAATAAGACTCCTCTTATTAATTTATATTTAATATTTCTAAAATATTAAATAATAAATATTAAGCTATTTAATTTATTCTATCACCATAGATTAAATTAAATATACTTAATATATTATTACGATTATGCAATTAACTTCTTAAACAATTATTCTTCCTTTTATGGTGTGACCCTTTAGGTTATCCATATTAAACCGGTTGTGAATAAATCAATTAGAACAATTCTAATCTTATTTAAATAAATAAATTAAACTATTAATTTATTTAAATAAATAATATTTATTCTATAATAGGGATAAGCCTCCCTAGCGATCAACGACTTTCCAGATAATATAGATTTCAACATTAATCATAAAAAAACCTTTGAGTAAATAGTTACCGTATAATTTAATCCTTCTACCATACAATGTCCCAGTTAAAAATATAAGACATGGAATTACTATCAAGTCTTATTTTATTTAATTATATGTATTTCGATTCCTAAATGTACAACTCCTAATGAATGCAAATTAGAAACTACCTTCTAATTTCATTCCACCTTGGCCAAGGATTCCTGTGTTGTCATTTATCGAATCACATAGGACATTTCTCTTCTTTTACTAGAAGTGGTAGATTCTTTATTAATCATTCATTCTCTCCATATATAACTTATTACACCCAAGCATACCCTTTGATATTGTGACGCCCCCAAAATTAGGTATACATCACCCATTTTGGGTCGTCAGATACAAAGTACAGAATACAAATACAACTTACTAATACAACTGTCGTGTACAATACGACAAAACATAAACTGTGAGTTTGAATACAAATATTATCTTCTAGAGAGTATTCATACTCAAAAGGAGTCCTCATTACATTTATTAACACACTATTACATAGAATAGTGAGGACTACTAACTAATACTATCATTCGAACCATCACTCCGTTCCCCGACTTGCCCCAGCTACGTTCTCATTTCCTGAAGAGAACAGTGAAAGAAAGGGTGAGCTCAACTAGCCCAGTAAGAAATATTATGACTAAGATAATGCAGAATAAATTATCATTAGCCTTCAACAATGTTAAACTGATAAAATGTAATAGACATCAAGTTTAACTGCAGCGGAACAAGCAATCCATTAAAAGAGTCAAGTAGAAAATAAACTCTACTATCTTTTATGATTTAAAAGGTCTTTCAATACTGTTATCGCTGGGACTCAGCTTAATAAAATAATCCACATCATCGAATCACCCCTGCACTACGGCCAAGGATATTCGTGTATTCATTAATGGTCATGATCATGCCAACAACTGTCCATCAACGCACTACGGGCCAATGAGGACTTTTACCACATCATTTGTAACATTACGGTCATGATTATACCGAATAATCCCTGGTCATAATCATACTAAGTCCATCTATGCACTACAGGCCACAGATGACTTTCAATATTTTATAAATATGAGGATGATGACAATGATATAAGAATTCAATAAAACAAGTTCAAGAATTAATTTATCCAAGAATTAACAACGTCCAAATTGTCAACATGATACTGCTTTGTGGAGTAAAATTCAAGAATGCTTTGAAGAATATTTTCATGAAAAGATACTGGATGAACCGCAATTATCAAGGATATTCCACAAATTTCATGGAGTATAGAAGTCAAAACTTAACCAACTGAGTATAATAAAGAATGGAATAACAAAAGAAATCACCATGCATGCGATAGACCGCACAGACAGGTTATTCCAACAGAATAATAAATAATAGAACCAGGTCCGGCGTAAACGCACAGACATGATATTCCGACAGAATAATAAATAATGGAACCAGGTCCAGCATAAACGCACAGACAGGATATTCCGACAGAATAATAAATAATGGAACCAGGTCCGGTGTAAAACACACAGACAGGATGTTCCAACAGAATAATAACAATACGAAACCAAGTCCGGTGTAAAACACACAGAGAGGATATTCCAACAGAATAATAAAAGAATGTCACCAAGTATAGGGTACACCGCGTATATAGGTTATTCCAACAGATTAATAAGAAATGGAATAACAACAGTTCTCTTCATGAATAAGAAAGAATAACACCCCTTACCGTTTTAAAGAAGAGCTGAAATAAGGAAGTAAGTAAGTAGCAGAATACTCTTCTTCTCTCTCTCTATAGTTTCTCTCTATAGTTTCTCTCTCTAGAGTTCAGTGAATTCGTAAGAAATAATGAAGGAATGAGCTGCTATTTATAGAAAAATAGAATGCATAGTAACTAATCCATGAACGATCCAGATTGATTACTTTAATCTGACGGTCCATATTTAAAGAAAAATCTTTTAAATAAAATATAATATATTCTATTTATAGAATAACTTTAATAAAGTATTCTGTTTTATATAAAAAGATGTTTCTATTTTATTACGTTAATAATACGAATAAAACAAAACGTCATTATTGCTAAATAATTCATATTATTAACTGACAATAATTGAATCAAACTGAGTGACTTCTCACATAAGCATTAATAATCAATACCGTGTGCTACTATGCAACCACACATATTACTGTACTTTTACCACCGAGTAGTTCAACAGTAACAATGGTAAAACTTCCGCCGTTATTTTTAATAAAATATTTTTGTCGTTTTCTCAATCCGACAATAATTCCGTTGTGGGGTCCACCAATGATTGTGCCATTGTACGAATATTCCCTGTTAAAACGAATATTCCCCGACCAATCGAATATTATATAACAACTTGCGTACTTTGTAAAATTTATAAATATTACCCACAACTATAACATTATATCAAATTAACTCCATAATATTCAAAAATGATATTTATAGAAAATTCATCTTTATTTATAAAAGTTGGGGTCTTACAACCTCCCCTTCTTATGAAATTTCGCCCTCGAAATTAGGGTACGTACCTGGTATGTCGAAGAGGTAAGGATACCTTGATTTCATTTCAGATTCTAACTCCCAAGTCATTTCCTCAACATCGTGGTTTCTCCACAAAACTTTGACTTGAGGTATAACCTTGGAGCGTAGAATATGTTCCTTCTTATCCAAGATTTGAACAGGAACTTCTTCATACGTCAAATCCTCCGCTATTTCGTCCGGTTATAACTCAATAATGTGGTTCGGGTCTTCCACATATTTGCGTAACATGGATATGTGAAAAACGTTATGAACACGAGACATACTTGGCGGTAAAGCGAGTCTATAAGCCACAGTTCCTACTCGATCGAGGATTAAAAATGGACCGATGAATCGAGGATTGAGCTTTCCTCTCTTTCCAAATCTCGTAACTCCTTTCCATGGAGCAACACATAAGAACACATGATCTCCTACATCAAATTCCATGTCCTTTCGATGAAGATCAACATAACTCTTTTGTCGATCTTGTGAGGTTTTTATACGTTGTCGGATCATTTGAATCTTCTCTGTAGTCATACGTACCAACTCCGGTCCCAACAACGTTGCTTCACCCACCTCATCCCAGCATACTGGAGAACGACATTTTCTTCCATACAATGCTTCGAATGGAGCCATGCCAATACTTGCTTGTTAACTGTTGTAAGAAAACTCCACCAATGGTAAGAACTTGTCCCAACTTCCGTTGAAGTCAAAGACACAGAGTCTTAATAGATCTTCAAGAGTTTGAATAGTCCTCTCTGATTGTCCGTCCGTCTGAGGATGATATGTTGAACTAAATCGTAACTCCGTGCCCATAGCTTTTTGTAAACTAACCTAAAATCGTGAAGTGAATCTTGGGTCTCGGTCAGAAACTATGGATACTAGCATACCATGCAGTCTGACAATCTCGTTTATGTGCATACGAGCAAGACGTTCAAGTGTATAAGTTTCTCGTATTGGTAAGAAATGAGCAGACTTGGTCAATCTATCAATAATGACCCAAATCGCATCAATACCTTGAGAAACCCTAGGAAGACCGGTAACAAAATCCATGGTAATGTGCTCCCACTTCCATTCTGGAATTTCAAGTGGTTGCAATGGACCTTTTGGTACTTGATGTTCCGCTTTGACTCGTTGACAAGTTAGACACCTTGAGATAAACAACGCTATCTCTCTCTTCATATTGCTCCACCAAAATGTATGACGAAGATCATGATATATTTTGGTACTTCCAGGATGGATTACAAACGGTGTGTTATGCGCCTCCATCATGATTTCATACTTTAAATCAGGGTTGTTAGGAACACATAGTCTGGAGTTGACTCGAAGTATTCCTTCTTCATCGATTCTTGCTTCCGGCATAGCACCTTCTTGCACTTTCTTCCTCATACGCATTAGCTCAAGGTCTGTAGCTTGAGCAGCTTTAACTTTATCGATTAAAGTCGGTTCTACTCGTATATTCGCCATCATCACATGGGTCCCTGGAGTCTTTAACTCTATCTCCATCCTTTGCAAGTCACACAAAATGGGCCTTTGTGTTTACAATATCGCACTCGTACTTGCATATGATCTTCTACTCAATGCGTCAGCTACCACGTTCGCTTTTCCAGGATGGTATTAAATGGTATGATCATAATCTTTCAACAGTTCAAGCCAACGTCGTTGTCGCATGTTGAGTTCCTTTTGAGTGAAGAAATATTTGAGGCTTTTATGATCCGTAAAGATCTCCACCTTCTCCCCATACAAGTAATGCCTCTAAATTTTAAGTGCAAAGAAAACAGCTGCCAACTCTAGATCATGAGTAGGATAATTTCTCTCATATTCCTTGAGTTGTCTTGATGCATAGGCTATGACTTTTCCATGTTGCATGAGAACGCATCCCAACCCTTTGCTCGAAACATCGAGCCAGATGGTATTGTTAGAACAGGTGCTGAAATGAGTCTCCTCTTGAGTTCTTGAAAACTCTTCTCACATTCTTTGCTCCAACCGAACTTTGTATCTTTCCGAGTCAGCTGAGTTAATGGAGTAGCGATTCGAGAAAATCCTTCCACGAATCTCTGATAATAACCAGCTAAACCAAGAAAGCTACGTACTTCGGTCACTGATTTAGGTTGCTCCCAGCTTTGAATAGCTTCAATCTTTGTCGGGTCAACCGATATTCCACAACTTGATACTACGTGCCCAAGGAATGCTACCTCCTCTAGCCAGAACTCGCATTTCTTTGACTTGGCATAAAGCTTGTATTCACGAAGCTTTTGGAGTACCAGCCTCAAGTGTTGCTCATGATCTTCACGACTTTTAGAATAAATAAGGATGTCATCAATAAAGACGACCACAAAGTGATCCAAATATTCCTTGAATACCCGGTTCACCATATCCATGAAGGCAGCAGGAGCATTAGTCAATCAAAAAGACATGACTATGAATTCATAATGCCCGTACCGAGTTCTAAAAGCCGTCTTTGGAATATCCTCAGTTCTAACCTTCAGCTGATGATATCCAGAACGAAGATCGATCTTTGAAAAGAATTATGCTCCTTGCAACTGGTCAAACAGGTCATCAATACGTGGTAATGGGTACCTGTTTTTGATGGTGACATGATTCAACTCCCGATAATCAATACAAAGTCGCATACTTCCATCTTTCTTCTTTACGAATAGAACAGGAGCATCCTAAGGAGAAGTACTAGGACGAATAAAGCCAATGTCTAACAATTCCTGTAGTTGGATCTTTAACTCCTGAAGTTCAATAGGAGCCATTCGATATGGGGCTTTGGAAATGGGATTTGTACCGGGTTCCAGGTCGATACAAAATTCAATTTCACGCTCTGGGGGTAGGCCAGGAAGTTCTTCAGGGAATACGTCAGGGAATTTATTAACAATAGAAATATCATTCAAAACTGACGTATTTTTGTTTAGATCCGTGAAGAAAGCTTGACATCTGTTTTTCAATAAACGAATAGCTTTATGGCTTGAGATGACAGCGATTGATTTTAATGGTTTGGTTGCTTGAATTCGCATAATAGGTCGATTAGGAATATGAAAGCTAACAACCTTACGAAAACAATCAATTTTTACATGATGAGTAGTTAACCAATCAATCCCTAGAATCACGTCAAATGCAAGTATTTTTAATGAAATAAGATCGACAGGTAATCTGTGGGTACCAACTTGAACCAAACAAGACTTATAAACCGTGGATGTAATGAAGGTTTCTCCCAATGGAGTTTCAACAGATAAGTCAAAGTCTAATTTCTCCGGAATCAAATTTAATCGATGAGCGCAAGTAGGGGAAATAAAAAAATGGGTAGAACCGGTATCAAATAAAGTATAGACTTCGTTAGAGTTTATGATCGTGATGACCTCATTCGGGTTCCTTGCTTTCTAGGAGGTCACAACAAACGCTCTCCCTTGCACTACCAGTTTTGACTTTTCTGGGACGACCTTTGGTGTCTCCATCTTGGCTGAACTTGATTTTGGTAAACGATAAAATCGAGCTAAATGACCTTCTCTTCCACAATTATAACATGCTTTAGACGGTATCGCGCAGTTTGGACTGATGTGCCCCTCCCTCCGCATTTAAAACATATGATAGGTGGTCGTTCTCCTTCCTTATCAACGGGTGCTGGTGCTGACGTCTTTCTATCATTGTTGAATCTCCTCTTCTTGAAATGACCATTCTTATTATTTTGGCCCTGATTACCACCGAAGTGGTTACCATTTCTGGCCTGTTGATTCCCTCCACGCTTGTTGTCACCGCTTCGATGACTGCTCTCACTGGTATTATCATTTTACCGACTGCTCTCTTTTGGTTGCGTTGACTCGTTATCGCGCTCCACTAACTGAGCCCTATTCATAACATCTGAATACAAACACAGTTTATGAGAAATAAGATGTTGACGTATCTCAGGTTTCAAACCTCGCAAAAACATTCGCGTCATTCGCTCTTCATTATCCACCAAGTGGGACGCAAACCGGGACAACTCAGCAAATTTAGCCTCATACTGCGACACGGTCATATTATTCTGCTCCAATTTGATGAACTCCACCTCCTTCATGTGACGAACACTTTCAGGAAAGTATTTGTCATTGAATAGCTCTTGGAACTTCTCCCAAGACATCTTCAGTGCGGCAGGTTGAGTACGCTTAATCGATTCCCACCAGTAATCTGCCTCTCCTCGCAACATAAAGGCGGCAAAGGGAACTTTTTGCTTCTCGAAACATCCCAAGACATCAAATATCTTGGTAATCTGCTTTATCCATGTTTTCGCTATAAGTGGTTTTGGCTCTCCCTTAAACTCTGGTGGTCCCAGCTCCTTGAACTGTTTAGCGGTGACCGTCCGAGAATTTTCAGTGTTTCCACCTATATTTTGGACAGGATCTGCTTTCGCCTACTGTTGCATGAACTGCATAAAGTTTCTGAACATTCCATCATTCATCATCTGGTCAGTGTTGTTGTTTGCATGAGGATTGTCACCTTCCTGATACACATTATCCTGATTATTGATATATGGTGAATCAACAGTCGTCTGTGCTCCATTGCTATTCTCAACATTCTCAGATACCATTTTCAGATACTGCCACAAAATAAAAGTTAATTGATATGTCATATATTATCCTTATATTATGACCGACCAATTAAATACCATGCAAATAAACTTAGGTAAGTCATACAAGCGAAGGAATTCCCCGTCTCTCCCCTCCTAGTTCTATTCTCACATCTTAGCCAGGGATCATATCCCTAAGCTTTGATACCAACTGTGAGGCCCCCAAAATTAGGTATACATCACCCATTTTGGGTCGTCAGATACAAAGTACAGAATACAAATATAACTTACTAATACAACTGTTGTGTACAATACGACAAAACATAAACTGTGAGTTTGAATACAAATATTATCTTCATGAGAGTATTCATACTCAAAATGAGTCCTCATTACATTTATTAACACACTATTACATAGAATAGTGAGGACTACTAACTAATAGTATCATTCGAACTATCACTCTGTTTCCCGACTTGCCCCAACTACGTTCTTATTTCCTGAAGAGAACAGTGAAAGAAAGGGTGAGCTCAACTAGCCCAGTAAGAAATATTATGACTAAGATAATGCACAATAAATTATCATTAGCCTTCAACAATATTAAACTGATAAAATATAATAGACATCAAGTTTAACTGCAGCGGAACAAGCAATCTATTAAAAGAGTCAAGTAGAAAATAAACTCTACTATCTTTTATGATTTTAAAGGTCTTTCAACACTGTTATCGCTGGGACTCAGCTTAATAAAATAATCCACATCATCGAATCACCCCTGCACTACGGCCAAGGATATTCGTGTATTCATTAATGGTCATGAGCATGCCAACAACTGTCCATCAACGCACTACGGGCCAATGAGGACTTTTACCACATCATTTGTAACATTACGGTCATGATTATACCAAATAATCCCTGGTCATAATCATACCAAGTCCATCTATGCACTACAGGCCACAGATGACTTTCAATATTTTATAAATATGAGGATGATGACAATGATATAAGAATTCAATAAAACAAGTTCAAGAATTAATTTATCCAAGAATTAACAACGTCCAAATTGTCAACATGATACTGCTTTGTGGAGTAAAATTCAAGAATGCTTAGAAGAATATTTTCATGAAAAGATACTGGATGAACCGCAATTATCAAGGATATTCCACAAATTTCATGGAGTATAGAAGTTAAAACTTAACCAACTGAGTATAATAAAGAATGGAATAATAAAAGAAATCACCATGCATGCGATAGACCGCACAGACAGATTATTCCAACAGAATAATAAATAATAGAATCAGGTCTGGCGTAAACGCACAGACAGGATATTCCGACAGAATAATAAATAATGGAACCAGGTCCGGTGTAAAACACACAGACAGGATGTTCCAACAAAATAATAACAATACGGAACCAGGTCCGGTGTAAAACATACAGACAGGATGTTCCAAGAGAATAATAATAAAAACAGAACCAGGTCCGGTGTAAAACACACAGACAGGATGTTCCAACAGAATAATAACAATACGGAACCAGGTCCGGTGTAAAATACACAGACAGGATGTTCCAACAAAATAATAGAAGAATGTCACCAAGTATAGGGTAGACCGCGTATACAGGTTATTCCAACAGAATAATAAGAAATGGAATAACAACAGTTCTCTTCATGAATAAGAAAGAATAACACTCCTTACCGTTTTAAAGAAGAGCTGAAATAAGGAAGTAGTTAAGTAGCAGAATACTCTTCTTCTCTCTCTCTATAGTTTCTCTCTATAGTTTCTCTCTCTAAAGTTCAGTGAATTCGTAAGAAATAATGAAGGAATGAGCTGCTATTTATAGAAAAATAGAATGCATAGTAACTAATCCATGAACGGTCCAGATTGATTACTTTAATCTGACGGTCCATATTTAAAGAAAATTTTTTTAAATAAAATATAATATATTCTATTTATAGAATAACTTTAATAAAGTATTATGTTTTATATAAAAAGATGTTTCTGTTTTATTACGTTAATAATACGAATAAAACAAAACGTCATTATCGCTAAATAATTCATATTATTAACTGACAATAATTGAATCAAACTGAGTGACTTCTCACATAAGCATTAATAATCAATACCGTGTGCTACTATGCAACCACACGTATTACTGTACTTTTACCACCGTGTAGTTCAACAGTAACAATGGTAAAACTTCCGCCGTTATTTTTAATAAAATATTTTTGTCGTTTTCTCAATCCGATAATAATTCTGTTGTGGGGTCCACCAATGATTGTGCCGTTGTACGAATATTCCCTGTTAAAATGAATATTCCCCGACCAATCGAATATTATATAACAACTTGCGTACTTTGCAAAATTTATAAATATTACCCACAACTATAACATTATATCAAATTAACTCCATAATATTCAAAAATGATATTTATAGAAAATTCATCTTTATTTATAAAAGTTGGGGTCTTACAGATATACTCTAAGAGTCTTAAGGAATAAGTCAAAGTGTAATTCATTATATATAAGATACTATGATGATCTCAAGTCTAAGGATCATTTGTACTACTATCATTATAGGAATTTCTATTGACAGACAAGTAAAACTCCATTAGGTATTTCTTAGCGAGTCACGTTTAGTGAACTTATTCTCTAATAAGCTCCTACATACTTGTTTTAGTGTCTCCACATAAATGATCATGAGATCAATCATCCTCATCCAATGAGCAAGCAACGTACATACCAATCTATCCGGATTTACTAATCCCCTTTTTATTAATCCATTGATTGGGAATATTTTAGTTTTAAGCTATCTAAGAATTTAGATCTCATTAGCATGATCTCATCATGATTCTAAAAGCATTGCTTAAAACTATGAGTTTATCATATATTATTAAAACAGCACCATGTTGATAACAAATACCTTTAATAAATAATTCTTTTACTAATAAATAAATAAGATTGATTACAAAGTATATGCTTTATCATCATACATGATTGGCTTGTATGCATAGTACTTTCAATCTCCCACTTGCACTAAAACCAATTGTTGTGGTATCTCATACCCATCTTTTATAAGTGACGATCAAATTGTTGTTGTGCTAACGCTTTAGTAAATAGATCTACAATATTGTCTTGAAAGTCCACACGCTCCAGGGTGACGTCTCCTCTTTCAATGATCTCTCTGATCAAATGAAATCGCCACAACACGTGTTTGGATTTCTGATGAGACCTGGGTTCCTTAGCATGCGCAACAGCTCTAGTGTTGTCACGGAATAAAGGTACTGGTTCTGTAATGCAAGGAACCACACGATGTTCGGTAATGAACTTCTTCATCCAAACAGCTTCCTTTGCATCTTCACTTGCAGCTATGTACTCTGTCTCTGTCACTGAATCAATAATTATTTGCTGTTTGGAACTCTTCCAACTCACTGCGCCACCGTTTAAGGTAAACACATACCCCAAAATGGATTTACTGTCATCTTGGTCCGTTTGAAAGCTTGAGTCTATGAAGCCCTCTAGTTTCAATTCAGACCCACTGTAGACAAGAAATACATCCTTAGTTCTTCTTAAGTACTTTAGGATATTTTTTACTACCTTCCAGTGTTCTTCTCCTAGATTCGACTGATATCTACTTGTTACACTAAGTGCATGAGCGACATCTGGTCTAGTTCATATCATACCATACATGATAGATCCTACTACTAAAGCATAAGGAATCTTACTCAAACGGTCTCTCTCCTCAGGTGTCTTTGGAGCCTGTTTCTTAGAGAGATTTATTCCATAGCTCATCGGCATGAGACCTCTTTTGGAATCTTCCATGCTAAACCTCATTAGCATCGAGTCAATGTCAGTAATATATCATCAACATATGATACGAGGAATAAAACAGTGCTCCCACTAACCTTCTTGTACACACATGGTTCATCCTCATTTTTGATAAAATCAAACTCTTTGATTGTCTCATCAAAATGGATGTTCCACCTATGAGAAGCTTGCTTCAATCCATAAATGGATCGTTGTAGCTTACAGACTTGATTTGTTCCAACCTTTAAAATAAATCCCTCTGGCTGTGTCATATACACATCCTCCTCGAGTTTCCCATCGAGGAGGCTATTTTCACGTCCATCTGCCAAATTTCGCAGTCATGGTATGCTGCAATCGCAAGCAAAATCCGAATGGACTTGAGCATTGCTACTGTTGAGAAGGTTTTGTCATAGTCAACTCCTTGTCTTTATTTGAAACCTTTTCCGACTAGTCGGGCCTTATAGGTCTCTATCTTGCCATCTGCTTCAGTCTTTCTTTTAAAGACACATTTACACCTAATAGGCTTAATGCCTTCAGGTGATGAAACCAAAGTCCATACTTGGTTCTCATACATGGAGTCCATCTCGAATTTCATGGCTTCTTTCCACTTCTCTGAGTATTTACTACTCATAGCCTGTTTGTAATTCAATGGATCATCATCATCTATGATGCGTACGTCATCGTCATCCTCTATGACAAGTCCATACCTATCAGGTATCTTTGGTACTCTTCCATATTTATGAATAGGGTGTGGTACAGAAGGAATCTCTACTTGGACAGGTTCATCCATTTGATCTGTAGTGGTTTGTGATTTTTTAGTTTCTTCAAGATCTATTTTCCTCCCACTGGCCCCTTCAAGGATAAACTCCTTTTTCAAGAAGGCAACATGTTTGGTAATAAACACCTTTTGTTCAGTATGATTGTAGAAATAATATCCTAAACTTTCTTTAGGATATCCCACAAAAGTACACTTATCAGATCTTGTCCCAAGCTTATCATTCTGAAACCTTTTCACATAAGCTGGACATCCCCAAATCTTAACATGCTTAAGACTAGGCTTCCTCCCTGTCCACATCTCATATGGAGTCTTAGGAACGGATTTCGAGGGAACCTTATTTAGTAGATATGTAGCTGTTTCTAGGGCATATTCCCAGAATGACACCGGAAGATCGATAAAACTCATCATGGAACGAACCATGTCCAACAGTGTTCGATTTCTCCTTTCAGATACACTATTCAGCTGTGGCGTCCCTGGTGGAGTCCATTATGAGATTATAGCATTCTCTTTGAGACAATTGAGAAACTCACTGCTTAAGTATTCACCATATCGATCTGATCGAAGAATCTTAATACTTTTTCCCGTTTGTTTCTCTACTTCACTTCTGAACTCTTTGAACTTTTCAAATGATTCAGATTTGTATTTCATTAAATACACATATCCAAATCTTTAGTGATCGTCAGTGAATGTACTAAAATAAGAATACCCTCTTCGTGCATTCGTTGTCATAGGTCCACATACATCTGTGTGTACCAACGCTAACAACTCTGTAACTCTTTCTCCTTTTCCACTAAAAAGAGATTTAGTCATTTTTCCCATGAGACAAGATTCATAAGTTGGATATGATTCATAATTTGATAGCTCTAGGAGCCCATCCTTATGCAACTTGGATAATCTTGTTTCATTAATATGACCAAGTCTACAATGCCACATATATGTATAATTAATATCATCTCTTTTTCTTTTCTTAGTTTGTTCAATTTGAAGTATATTTTCATGCAAGTCAAGAATGTAAAGTCAATTTCATAAATTACCAACACCATATAAAACACTATTATTATAAATAGAATAACTGTTGTTCTTTATTATAATGTCAAAACCATCCATATCCAATACAGATATTGAAATAATATTTCTAATAAGTGACGGAACAAAATAACAATTATTTAAACTAATGGACTTGCCCGTAGGCAGTGCTAAACAATAAGTCCCTACAGCTAATGCAGTAACCTTTGCTCCATTTCCCACTCGTACGACGACATCATCCTTGCTCAACTTTATACTTCTGACCAGTCCCTGCATATTATTACATATGTGAGAACCACATCCGGTATTTAATACCCAAGTAGAAGATTGACTTTCAAAAAAATTAATTTCAATCATAAACAAACCTTGATTAGGATTTGAAGCTTCTCCAAGCTTCTTCTGCTTTTGTTCCGTAAGATAATCCTTACAGTTCCTCTTTCAGGGACCCGGCTTGTTGCAATGGAAGCTAATTCCTTTGCTAGCTGGATCAGGTTTCTTTTGATCCTTCACTTTCGCCTTACCCTTAACCTTCTTGGATTTCTTTTTTTGAGAAGATACCTTGGTCCTCTTCTTTTTCTTGAAAGAATCGTCCACCATTAAGACATGGTCCTTCTTGGATGGGAAGTGACCTTCAGCAGTTTTTAACATGTTAAGTAATTCAGACGAGCTGACATCTAACTTATTCATGTGAAAATTCACAACAAATTGTGAGAAGGTGTCCGGGAGTGACTGCAAGACTAAATCTTGACTTAACTCTCCATCCATGACGAACCCAAGTTGTCCAAGACGTTCAATCAGATTGATCATCTTTAAGACATAAGTCTCAACGGTAGTACCCTCGGTCATCCGAGATCGGAAGAGCTCCTTAGATATTTCATATCTAGCAGTCCTACTTTGCTCACCATACAACTCTTGAAGATGCAGTAGCATAGTAGGAGCATCCATGGATTCATACTGACACTGAAGCTCGTTACTCATGGATGCGAGCATGATGCATTGAGCCATAGATGCATCATCTTGCCACTTTTTAAAAGTAGCAATCTCTTCCTCAGATGCTGTCTCTATAACTTTTGCAGGTACGAGCGAATTTAGGACATAAGAAATCTTTTTAGCAGTGAGAACAATTCTCAGATTCCTTAACCAGTCCGTGTAATTCGGTCCGGTCAGTTTGTTAGTATCAAGTATGCTACGTAGTGAAATTAGTGAATGTGAAATTTTCAAAATTTTGCATGTAAAAAGATAATATTTTAGCAAACATTCATTTAATTAATTACCAAAATAAATTAGGTCTTATTTTATATTGGTATCTCCCACTATTTTCTTCAAACTATATTACCCTCATGAATATAGTTCGGCAATATCTAATTAAAGATTTGCTAGTGAGAATAAGGATCTCATTTCAAATATATATAGCCTTGTGTATGCACAACAAACTATATATAAATAAATATATAGGTAGACAACTCTTGTCAATTATATCATCATGTAACTCCTTTTATTTTGCCTCTTAAATCATAATGGTCAAGTGTGTGCACATATGAACTAAAATAATTTAAGTTAAGTTATACCCAACATTTTTCATAGAAGTGAAGAGAAAACTACAGTCCTTGTGTGTGCACAACAAAGCGGTAATGTTCAATTCCTTATAAACATCAATCAACATCTCAAATATTTAATACTCGCCTTGTGTGTGCACAACAAACTCATATTAAATATTCAATGCTCTATTATTTTTATCATGCTAAAAGGCGACGTTCGATATTCTAAATATCTTTGAACGTTAGAACTTAATATAATTTCATTGAGGGGTTTGTTATTATTAGTCTCATCTTGTTTAGCGTGCATGCAAATATATATATAAAATACGCGTCATATTATTAAACATGCGAAGCATTTTTGCATAATATATATAATACTAGCATGCACATATAAAATACTATATTCTGCCCAAATTGATTATGGAATTTTATTCTAGTTTGGTTCACTAGAGCCACCAAGTGAACCAAAAGGTCAAACCCTAGGGTGGAAGAATAAATATTTAAATATAACTATTACATTTAAACCTGGGCTCCATTACAAACGGGTCTTCAAGCGCTCCTTACTCCTTAATCTCCGGTTCTTCAAAAAAAAATTCTTACTAATCCTATTACATTAAACTATTTAATTTAATTGAAACATTGATCAGCAGTCAAGGGGAAGTATATAACAGAGAGATAAAATTTACATCAAGAAGAAAATCAGAAAAGACGAGGTACACAGACCCCATATAATAAAACTCATTCATTCAAACATCCAACCAAAATAAATCTAATCACATTGGTCAATAGTCCATAATCAATCTCATTTATTATCATACATATCATCATATGTATCAATAAATAAAATCATTCCATATATATATGAATATCATTTAATGGGTAATTTTAAGTTGCATGAAATTCAATTTCAAAATTAAAATAAACTCTTTATTTTAATTATAAAAATTATTAAGATTAATATATATATATATATATATATATATATATATATATATATATAGAGTCCGGATCCAGTCCGGGATCCCGGACTCTATAAAATTCGGACCTTTATTTTTATTTTTTTTTTTGCTTTTTTTTTTTTTTGAAACAACTAAAAAAAAAAAAAAAAAATTTATGGAATTGAAATTTTTTCATAATAAAGTGTTTTGGGCGTGATTTGGGTACGTATAACAAAATATGGTGGTACAGTCTGTGCAGACTGTACCACCACTTTTTGGTATAGGTATTCAAAACACACCCAAAACATTATATTATGAAAAAATTTCAGTTCCATAAAATATTAAATATTTTTTTTTAGTTGTTTTGAAAAAAAAAAGCAAAAAAAAAAAAAAAAAAAAAGGTCCGGATTTTAAGAAAATCCGGACTCCCGGACCGGATCCGGTGTGTGTATATATATATATATATATATATATATATATATATATATATATATATATATATATATATATATATATATATAATCGAAGTTAGCAAAACACAAATTCAGCGGAAAAAGGATCTAGATTACCGGAAAAAAAAACAGCTTTCGCGAAGAAATTTTGTTTTTCATAAAATTAATTTTATACAACATATTATGCCCAAAAAATTATTCTAAATACATACCCATACATATATGGAATCAAAATAATTAATAATTCGCATAAAGTTTGGCTCTGATACTACTGTAAGATTTTGTGAAAATCAAAGTAGCAATCAAATTACAAAAATAGCAGAAGTAAAGTAAAACAAATTTTAAAATTTTTCACAAACCAATTATTCGGATCATCCTTTATGCATATTATTAATTAAAACGAAGAACAAGAAGTTATGGAATTATACCCTTGTAGATACGAGCTTCCACAGGTACGAGTTCACCTCCTACTTCTCCACGATCTCCTTGAATCTCAGGGTAGATTCCTTCCTTTGATCAATGTTAGCCACCTAAGTGTATGGCCTCTAGAGGTGATCCATTAAGAAAGAACAATTTTCAAGAAGAAGGGTGTATTGGCTCAAACCCTAGTTTTTCTTATCTCTCTAGAAAAAGGAGCGTACTCTCCAACAAATTGGAATTACATATATTTTGATATCTGATATAAGACTCCTCTTATAAAGGTATCAGGTAATCTTATTTAATTAAAACAATGTATTATTTATTTAATTAAACTCCTTTAATTAATTGGGCTCCCTAATCTTAGTAGGGATAATTAATTAAACTCCTTTAACTAATTTTCCATCCTAATCATATTAGGAATAAATGAGAGTACTTATATTAAATTAATTCCTAAACTCTTTTAGAAATTAAAATAATAATAATTGTAATAATATTAATAAGACTCCTCTTATTAATTTATATTTAATATATCTAAAATATTAAATAATAAATATTAGGCTATTTAATTTATTTTATCACCATAGATTAAATTAAATATACTTAACATATTATTACGATTATGCCATTAACTTCTTAAACAATTATTCTTTCTTTTATGGTGTGACCCTTTAGGTTCTCCATATTAAACTGGTTGTGAATAAATCAATTAGAACAATTCTAATCTTATTTAAATAAATAAATTAAACTATTAATTTATTTAAATAAATAATATTTATTCTACAATAGGGATAAGCCTCCCTAGCGATCAACGACTTTCCAGATAATATAGATTTCAACATTAATCATAAAAAAACCTTTGAGTAAATAGTTACCGTACAATTCAATCCTTCTACCATACAATGTCCCAATTAAATATAAGATATAGAATTACTATCAAGTCTTATTTTATTTAATTAATTGTATTTCTATTCCTAAATGTACAACTCCTAATGAATACAAATTAGAAACTACTTTCTAATTTCATTCCACATTGGCCAAGGATTCCTGGGTTGTCATTTATCGAATCACATAGGACATTTCTCTTCTTTTACGAGAAGTGGTAGATTCTTTATTAATCATTCATTATCTCCATATATAACTTATTACACCCAAGCATATCCTTTGATATACTCTAAGAGTCTTAAGGAATAAGTCAAAGTGTAATTCATTATATATAAGATACTATGATGATCTCAAGTCTAAGGATCGTTTGTATAACTATTACTATAGGAATTTCTATTGATAGACAAGTAAAACTCCATTAGGTATTCCTTAGCGAGTCACATTCAGTGAACTTATTCTCTAATAAGTACCTACATACTTGCTTTAGTGTCTCCATACAAATGATCATGAGATCAATCATCCTCATCCAATGAGCAAGCAACGTACATACCAATCTATCCGGATTCACTAATCCCCTTTTATGTATTCCATTGATTGGGAACATTTTAGTTTTAAGCTATCTAAGAATTTAGATCTCATTAGCATGATCTCATCATGATTCTAAAAGCATTGCTTAAAACTATGGATTTATCACATATTATTAAAACAACACCATGTTGATAATAAATGCATTTAATAAATAATTCTTTTATTAATAAATAAATAAGATTGATTACAAAATATATGCTTTATCATCACACATGATTGGCTTTTATGCATACTACTTTCAATCGGATCAACATTTTCCCCTCCACCATTGTTAACGGATCCTTCCTCCCTCTAATTCCGTTGTAGTCACCTAGGCGACATGATATTAGGAAAGGAATAAACAATTAGGCTTTATGTGATATGTTATCCATGTTAGCATTAAGAAGTTTAAGATGTCTATTAATCATGTTTGATTTAAATAAACAACTTTAGTTTCACAACAAAACTCGATGGATTTCCTCCACCCATCACTTACATACTCTTCTTGAGTTTTCTACTAAGGTTATAACCTAGGTTTCACATTCCTAACGTTTATAACCTACAGCTTTGATACCAACCTGTGACACCCCCAAAACCGCTGTGACACCCCCGAAACTGGGTCCTCTAACCAGGGTTCGGTCATCACGATAAAATATAAGCGTCCACCTCTAAACAACATATAATAACAAAAATGCAGAATATAATAAACATACGTTGTTCATTCAAAAGGTGTTACTAGTCCCATGATTCGATAACCTTAATATCATCTTACAAACATACCCTAAAATAATAATTAGGGTTCTTATTACATAACAGTAATTTAAACTAGGCATATAGTAAAGTCTGCTCCTGGCGACTATTCAACATCTTTCCTTTACCCTTGTCCTTTCCTGAGGCCTCGGGCTTAGCTACAATATAATTCATGATATAGTAAGGATGAGCAACGAGTTTGCTCAGCAAGTTTAAATATAACAATAAGGGTATATCATGATGAATGGAAAAATATCTGACAATAAATTCAATAATATGAATATCTGAAGGATTTAACAATATGAATATTATAAGCAAAGATACTGATTGCTTTTAGAATAACTGCTAGTCAAGTAGACTTTGAACTATAACACTCCAATGGAATCAATAGCTAATTGACCCTTTGGTTACTGGCTACAGAATAAGTACTTGAGGGGATCAGCCTCGCGTACACCATGTATATGCATAACATTTAAATCTGTTCTTTGTATCTTATATTAGATACCTGGGGTACTCCCCTATCATAAAAGAAGTGTTCTTTCAGTCTAAGAATCCTTACCATCAATTGGTTTGGATAACTTTTATAAAACTTCATACACTTTATTTGACCGAACAAAGGTTCAGACTCTATATGACATAGTTCAAGAATTATAGAACTTTAAATGATGTACAAGTCTAAGACTGTATGAACTCAAGTGCACTAAGTGCGAATATTAATAATATCGATGTAGAATAATTGTAAACTAATTAAACCACTTAATAACATGCTTGAAAATAAAGTTCAAGCTTAAATGAATAACTTTCAATTCAACAATAACCTGCTCAATATAATATGAGAAGGATAGAAAACTTTCACAAAATAAGTGAAGTTTAGCAACTTGCACAATATTCAAAGTTGTGTAAATTAGAGAATTTGTACAATCAAAGAATGAAGTTCGGAGACTTACTCAATATAAATTTGAGTAAGGTTAGGAAAACTTGCTTGTTTGCTCAGCTACAATTTAATTTTAGCTTTAATTAACTTGCGTTGAAACGACCTAACATTAACAAGTCGGATAGCATTCCCATGAATTTGGCATTGGTAACATCTCTTGACGTGATGATCACATTCAGCCTTGAGAGAGAGAGAGAGCCAGTAATGCCCTATTCTTAGGATTTTCTTGAGAAGTAGAGGGCCACTCATATGTGGGCTGCATACTCCACCATGAATTTCATCCATGAGCCTTTGAGCTTGGTCTTTGTCTAGACATCTGAGGAGACCTAGTCCTACATCTCTTTTGTAGAGTGCATCTCCGCTCAAGTAGAATTTCATAGTCATTCGATGGATTCTCTTTCTTTCAGCTTGACTCGCCTCAGCGGGTGTAGATCCATCTCGTAGATACTCCTTGATATGCAGATACCAAGGGTGTTGGATGGGAGGTAGTTTATCCGATACTTCTCCAATGTAGTTCCCGTAAGCTGGAGCCTTTTACCGGGTAAATGTGATGCTTGGCATGTTTTTTGTGTCATGTATGTTGCTTAAGGAGGCCAAAGTTGCTAGTGCATCCGCAAAGTCATTCCTATTCTGAGGAATATGGAGAAAGGATATTTCTTCAAACTCCAAAGCTATCTGTATAGCTTGCCGATGGCAAGGCAACAAATGTAGTTCTTTAGTGTGATAGATCCCAGTGGTTTGTCTGATTACTAATTTAGAATCTCCAAAGACAGTTAACCATCTAATGCCCATGGATTGGGCTAGTTTCAACCCCATGATACAGCCTTCATACTCAGCTATATTGTTGGTGCTGGAAAACTGTAATTTGATGGCGACAGGATGTTGTTCCCCCATAATGGATATTAAAACTGCTCCAGCTCCAGAACCTTCTATGTTTACAGCTCCATCAAAATATATCTTCCATAGTTGGTGTGTATTATCCTGACGGTGTTGCTGAACTGTCATTACCCCTTCATCAGGAAAGTATGTTTTCAAAGGTTTGAAATCCCCTGTAGGTGCGGCAGCAAGTTGATCCGCAATTCCTTGACCTTTGATAGACTTTTGCGTCACGTAGATAATGTCAAATTATTGTAGGATCAACTGCCATTTGGACAGTCGACAATATAACATGAGTTTGTTGAACACGTACTTGAGAGGATCCACGTGGGATATGAGATGGGTTTTGTGACCATGGAAGCCCATGCTAAAGCACAACAAGTTTTCTCAATCAGAGTGTACTTGTGTTCACTGTTGCTGAATCTTTTGCTGTGGTAATAGATAGCTCTTTCTTTGCCTCTATCATTTTTCTATCCCAGCATGCAACCCATGGCATTGTCATTGATTGACATGTACATGAACAGGGGAACACCATCCCTGGGAGGTACAAAAACATGAGATTTGATTAGATACTCTTTGATTGTAAGGAAGGCTTTCTAACACTCATCATTCCATTTCATGGAGGAGTTCTTCCATAGCAACTTGAAAATAGGCTCACAGGTTGCTGTGAGCTGGGAGATGAATCGGCTGATAAAGTTGATTCTTCCCAAAAATCTCCATATTTTCTTCTCTGTCTGAGGTATGGGCATTTCCGTGATGGCCTTAATTTTTGTAGGATCTAGCTCAATCCCTTTGTGGCTCACTAGGAATCTTAGCAAAGAGCTTTTTGAGACGGTCTAGGTGGTCTTCCTCCCTTCGGGTCTTGACAATGATGTCGTCCACATAGATTTCTATCTCTTTTGGCATTAGATTATGGAAAAGAGCCATCATGGCTCGCTGATAGGTAGCTCCGGCATTGATGAGGTCGAATGACAACCGTCTAAAGCAAAAGGTTCCCAAGGAGTGGTGAATATAGTTTTCTCATGATCCTCTTCAGCAACCATGATTTGATGGTACCTCGTAAAGCAATCAGCAAAGGAGTACATGTCATACTGAGCTGTATTGTCAATGAGTATATGGATGAATGGCACGAGAAAGCTATCTTTGAGACAAGTTTTGTTCAGATCCCTGTAGTCCACGTAAACTTGTACCTTCCCTCCAAGTTTAGGCAAATGAACTATGTTGGATAGCCACTCAGGGTATGTTGACACCATGATGATGCCGGCTTGAAATTGTTTCATAATTTCTTCTTAAACTTTCAAACTCCACTCCAGTTTTAATCGCTTGAGTTTCTGCCTGACTGGCTTGAATCCCTCTTTGATGGGGAGACGATGAATGGCAATGTTAGTGAACAAATCAAGCATGTCTTCATGAGACCATGCAAACACATCCTGGAATTGGATCAATACAGTAACCATGTCATTCCTTTGGTTTGGAGTAAGGTCCGTACCAATCTGGATTTGTTTGGAGTTTTCTGAGGTTCCGAGGTTGAAAAAGGTGGTTTGATCAAGATTTAGCTTGGGTTTGTCTTCAATCCATTCTTTGATCTCCTAAGGTATCTCATATTCCTCTTGTTAAATCTCCAACAAGTCTGAGTCCATCCTTACATCAAAGTTATAGTCCTTGTGAAGAATAGGCACCTCATCCGCAAGTTTAGGCACATCTAACTTTAGAGTTCCGAAACAAAATGCTTTCACTTAATATATGAAACTGTTCAATCATACAAAGTGTTAGCATGAAAAGACAAAAATAACTGCTAATATTGTCCAGTAAAAGTAAGCAGTTATTGTTATCTATATGGCAGAGGGAGTTTCTGCCCTTTTTACCCTTGTCAGAAAATGCAAGGAGTGTTGCTCCAATTGCCAAGGGTGAAGTCCTGGTGGATAACAATGATAAAGGGGTTGTTGTAGTCCTTCTTCTCTTGAATAATGACCATGATGTATGGACAATCATCATCTGGGATGCCTCTATTCATACCCTTCACATGGACTAGGACGCACATGTTTAACAGATGTCTAGCAATCTCTTATTTACGCCTTTGATTCCTTTCTTCCACCTCTGGATCTGGAATCAAGACTTCCTATCCTTTGACCGGTATTAGCTTAGGAAACAACATAGCTACCACATGGGCAGGAACCTTTAATGAAGGTCATACAAGCTCAGCTTCTGAAGGTTTAGGCAATCGCCTTGAAGATGAAGGAACCTGTTTGTGCTTATGTTGGTTCCTGTGACTGGACCCAGGAGAATAGCCTAGTCCGGCTGTCCCTGTCTGACTAGGAACTTGAATTGGGCATTTAATTCCCTGATGATCCTTTCCTAACCCTTGTCTAGGTTGAAAACCTAAGGATATCATCTCTTGACTTGCCGACATTACCTCTGTAGAAACCCTGGGTATCAGAGGTGGCACCCCCATGGGTTGATAGTGAGTGTTGCTCACCTCAAGGGCCTGGAAGCTGACATGCTCAACTTCTTTATTGAAACTGTTGAGTGGTATGTCACTTTGTACAGGACATTCTGGCTCAATATTAACAGTGACCAGACTACTGTTAATGATATATTTGAGCTGCTGATGGAGAGTGGATGGGACGGCTCCAGCCATATGAATCCATGGTCTTCCCAAAAGTAGGTTGTATCCTGTAGTGATCTTATGCACATGAAAGGATACGCAGAATGTACGTGGACCAATCTCCACAGGTAGTTCAATCTCTCCGATAACATTTCGTCGGGATCCATCAAAAGCTTTGATAATTATATGGCTGCTTCGGATCCTGTTGAGATTGATGTTCATTTTCTCTAATGTGGCATAAGGGAAGATGTTTAAGGATGATCCTCCATCTATCAGAACTCCTCCCACCATATATCCAGAGGACATAACTGTTATGTGCAATGGTTTGCAATGACCCGTCCCTTCGAGAGGTATGTCATCATTGGTAAAGGATATCACATTACTGTTGAAGATGTGATCAACTAGATGATGGAATTTTTCAACATCCACTATTTTTGGCAAGTGGGCTTCTTCTAAGACTCTAGGTAAGACCTTCTGGTGATCCTCTGAGGAGAAAACCAAGTCTAGAATAGAAATCTGTTGAGGAGCTTCTTTCAAGCTTAAAACCACCTTGGCTTCATTGTGTCCCATAGTATGGAGGAATCCTTCAATTGTCTCCATGGGCACTTTATCTTTAGGTTTGAAGATAGGCTTCATCACCCGTTGAGGAAGATATAGTGGATTTTCTTTCGACACTGCACTAGTTGTATTGGATATGGATCCTTCAGCCTCTCCATAATTCCATGGCACTTTTTGTAGGCTTACAACAGGATACTGTGGCCTGAAAGGCAATATGATTGGCTTTGGTGCAACCACTTCAAAGGGTTTTCAACACCTTTGAGCTGAATTGTAAGTGGTGTGGTAGCCAAGTCTCCCTCAGAGGATATAACTGCTATAACTTCCTTCTATCTTGTAGAAAATGTGTCCCCACTCTCTAGTAATACAACGTCATTGTCTGTCATTTACAGGTCACTGCTGTCAATCATATTCTAAATAAGATGGCGAAGTGCCCAGCATTTTCAGTGTTGTGACTGCGAGAATGGGAGTGGTATTGACATACTCCATTAGAATCAAGCCGCTTTGAACATGGGTTGACTGGAGGTAGCAGCGCTGTGATTTTTCCCTCTTTAATTAGCATCTGCAATATCTCTTCCATCGGTTGCCCTAAATAGGTGAATTCCCTTTTGTTGGCAAAATCCCGACGGGCTTTGGCTTTTGCAATCTTATCCTCCAGTGTTTCACTTTCTAGAGCAAGTGGTAGAGTACTTGTAATAAGAGAAAAGAGGCTAGCCGCTCCTAACTAAATAATTGCCGTGTGACTTGGTGCTGATGAACCACCAATTCTGCCAATTGATTGACTTGCTAGCCAAGAGCCTTCATCTCCCGTTCCATCATAAACTGGAACTGTGTATAATCCCATCTGTCAGCACTATCCTTACTAGTTTGGGATGATCCACCCACATACTTGAGGTACTTGGAGGTCTCTCCATTGCCTCTGTCGTTCATATTAACCTCTTCTTCCTTGTGTTGAGGAATAGGTTTGTCTTGAACATGGGCTTGGTCAGTTTTGGTCACCACGATCTCACTATTGTCAATTAAATCCTGGATCTTATGCATAAGGGCCCAACAATCCTGCGTGTCATGGCCTGGAGCTCCAGCATGGTAAGCACATATCTTACTTGCATTAAAACCTTTTCCACTCGGGTTAGCTGGTGGAAGAGGATGAGTAATTTTCTTCTGAGCTGTCAGAAGTTTGGAATGTTTTCGAGTGAGTCCCCTAAGGGTGTGAACACTCGGGTACGTCTGACTTCTCCACTCTTTGGCAATGGAGGGTTTGAAGACTGTGCTTGGAAAGGGGAATAGTTTCTCCTCTGAATAGGCATGGTTTGATTACCTTTTTATTCTTGTAGTATCAAGGGAACATCCTTTTCTTTCTTCTTATTGACCTTATGGGTGTTGTTTCCATAACTTTCAGACTAGATGTGCTCGGCTACAGCTTTTAGAGTGGCAAGGTCTTGAATCTTCCCTGATTTCAATCCCATTTCAGCAATTTCTCTGTGTTTGATCATTTTAGAGAATGGCTTGCGTATGCCAGCTAAGACCCTCTCATAAAAGGGAGTTTCTTGAATGTCTATGAAGGTCATTACCATTTCAAACTCGGTCATAGACGGAATAACTTGAGCAGCCAGACGCCTCCATCTCTGGGCATACTCTTTGAATGACTCATTGACTTGTTTCTTGAACTTGGTAATTTGATACCAGTCTAGAGCCATCTGAGTTTGAAAGCTGTATTGACTGAGGAAAACATGGGCTAACTCCTCCCAGCTATAAATCTTGGAGTTATCTAATCTGGTGTACTATGCTCTGGCTTCTCCAGTCAGACTTTTCTGAAATAGCTGCATTCTAATCTTTTCATTCTCGGCATAAGATCTGATCTCTCTAATGAATACCTTTAAGTAGGTATAAGAATCTCCCAATCCATCATATTTCTCCAAATCGGGAGTATTGAATTTTTTCGAATAATGAACCTCGGGGAAGATACAAAGGTCTGAATATGAAATACTCATGTGTGCTCCAATCTATTTGATGGACCGAATGATCTCTTCCATTTGTAGAACTTTCTTCCGAATATCATCGGTGTCTTGATCTTCTTTAAGATGGGTGATTTCAGGGGTTTTGTTGGTTTTATCAAATTGAGACTCAGGTTCTAGAATTTCTTTGTCCGGGCTCTGTGTTCCTTTGTAACGAATAAATTTATCGAGTCGTGATTTTGGGGACAGAATCCTTTTAAGGAGGGAAGGATGTAACGATCGAAAAATTTGTAATTTAATTTAAATATTTATTGAATTAAATAAATATTTTAAATATTTTATTTATTGAGAAAAATAAATAATTGATGAAATTATGATGCAAGAATTTAGTAACTAAATTGAATAATGGTAATTTTTATTTGAAGATTTAATTTAGTGAAATAATTATATTAAATGAATTGTTTAATATTTAAGAAAATAAGTAAATTAAATAAAGTGATGTTTAAGTCTAATTTAATAATTAAATTAGATATATAATTATTTATTAACCATAAGTATAATTATAATTATTATAATTATAAGTGTAAGCTATTTAAATGGGTTACATATGTGATCAATAAAAACTATGTAATAAAAATATTATGAAAATAATCTATATGGGGGGAGAGTTGTGTTAGCCAAACAAGGCCTTGTGGCCTTTGGCTTATTTTAACTGATGCCTATTGGTTTTTTAACGGATAACCACGATTATCAGTTGGGTTATTTCTTATTTCACGTGTTCTTCTAAGGCCTAAGAGCGGAGAAAGAGAGTTTGTGAGGAAGAGAGAAATTTTCTGTAAATTTTGCTAAGGAGTTGGAGTATCAAGGTCCTTATCATTCTTCTTCCCAACAATCAAGGATTTAAGGTATAAATTGTTTCTAATTTATATGTTTTGATTTCTTAGTGGTTATTTCCTGTAAATTTATAGTTAGGTTAGATTGATATATATATATATATATATATATATATATATATATATATATATGTATGTATATATCGTTTATAAACTGTTAATCATCATATATGGGTAATACATGATTATCAAACATGTGAAATTGGGGTTTGTAGGAAGAAGTTGAAATAACAGTGTTTATGTATGAAATATGGCTTAAGAAAATGCAAAATTTCATGTTCAATATGTGTTGTAATCTGTAAATTTATGTTAGATTGTGTTAGTATGTTAAGAAACGAAAACGGTGTAGTTTGAATCGTGTCAATTGGTTAAGAAACGAAGTCGTGGCGATCGAATTCGCTAAAAGTGTAAAAAATGAAGAAATTGGTAAAAACAAGGTGTTAATCCTCTAAATTTGGTTATGTAAGTTGTTTTAGGTGTTAGAAGGATTGTGTGTATATGCTATGTGACTTTAGTTAAGTTTGTAGTGTGTGGGTTATCCATGTTATCGTGAAATTGGGATTTTTGGCCTAGAACGGAGACTGTGTTCGAGTTTCTGCAAAACTGTTTCTGGTGCCAAGCGCGGGCGCGCTGCCTCTTGGCACGGGTGCGCTGTCGTGCGGGCGCGCCGGATACAAAGGGTGTCATGGTGCGATCGCGCAAGTGGTCAGTCAGACCCAGTGTTGAGCTGTTAACATCATAACTTTGGGGATGCTAACCTAACTTATTTTAATGACCCTAAAATATGTTATAAGACATAATAACATATTGTAATCACAACGTTAAAACTATAAATTGTGAACTAATAAGTTGTGAGAGTTTGGAATGTGAGGTCATGAGAATTGGAATTGTTTTCCAATCACCATGTCGTATACTATGATATAATTGATAATTCAGTTTCGTGTTACGTGAATGAGTAGGATAATCAAGTCCTAAGTTCAGGATTATAGACCTAATTAAAATGAAAACTAAACTAATGAAATTGATGTTAATATAACTAATTGATATTGTGATTCTAATGGCATATGTAGGGTAATTGGAGAACATTTATTATTATTTGTGTAGCTTACATACAAGGCAAGTTCTCTAATATCATTCTCTTTATAACAAATGCAAGTTTCATAATTCCGATATTTATTATTGTCAAGCAACCCTTCTAGTTCTAAATTATCATTATGCAAATCATATATTAAAGTTGAGCAAGCCTATTGATTCTATCGTATGTATGGTTGAATATGCTCTTGTAACCTAATTCGTTACATCGAGCGAGTTTCACATTCCTGTTTCTTGTTATTGCTATTCAAAGCATATACTGTTTTAAAACATTGATTCAAATGAGATCATTCTAACTCTTTTGAATATAGTACTTTGCATATATATACCATGTCTATTCCAATGTATACTGTCATCACTCAAACTTTGACTTAAATAATCATGTTCAATTCTATATTATCGTGTTGAACCTTCAAATAGTAAGTGAACTCTTACTGATTGAACTAATATATAATGGAATAGTGTTCTAAAATTCTAGAACCATTGATAAGCTAGTTCCAAGTTAAATTTTCTTTAGTGCGGAAATTCTAAATTCAAGCTGAGACGAACAATCCTAACATAGGGGATTTTGTACGTGTAACGTTTAGATGTTTGTGCACAATACATGGTACAAAGGGTTGATCCCCCTAAGTACGTAAAGAAGGGTTTGTACAATCTAAATGATTGTTAAGGTTGGATAATAATACCTAAGTACCGAGGACATAGTTCGTGGTCTTAAAACCCTCAGATATTAAATTCAAACTTAGTTTCTATTCAATTTTGTAGAACGAGTTCACCATTATTCAGCATTCGTTGTTCATACTCGTGTTGATATTGTTATTATTCTTTATATCACTGAGCAATTTTTTGCTCACACTTGCATTTAACACTGCAGCTAAAGTTGAGAAAGTCGATGAGCCATCTACTAGCAAAGAAAAGGGCAAGATGTCTAAGTGTTGAAGATTTATTGAATCTATTTAAATGAATTATGTTTTAAGACTTATTTTATTTGGTGATGTATTCTGCAGACTTATGTAATAATTTAAGGTTAGATTACATGTGATTGTTTTTTTGAGATGATGTAACCCTTTAAGGGAAAAGATTATTGTTTAAGTTATTTTATGTCTTTATCCTTTATTATGGGTATTTAGATGTAATTATTTTGGATAGTGAGCACCAAATCCCGTGGGAATGGAGTACCCGGATTTGGGGGTGTCACAGGTTGGTATCAAAGTTTTAGTTTATGAACCTTAGGTGGGGAAACCTTAGAAAGTAACCTTTAAGAAGACAGAAACATAGTGGTGTTAAACTCCTATCGAGTTTCTAAGGAATGGATTAAGGTAACCATTAAAGCTAAACAATAAAAGACATTATGTGCTATGTGTTAATAACTTATGTGCTCATGAGTATTAAAGAATGTTATCTAATAAATAAACTTAAAAATATTTTGCTGTCAGGATGTCTAACGATGGAGGATCCAGTCCAGCTAGGGAAGTGATACCTCAGATACCTAGAGATGATGAACCCTAGGATATCCATGTTGTGCGGGAGCAGTTGATCCAGGAGGATGACTCTGTGACCGATCCCGAGGAGAATAGTTCTGAGGAGATAGAGGAGGATGATGAGGAAGAGGATCCTGTGGAGTTTTCACCAAACTCCATATCTGCTGAGATGTATGACGCTATGTACGATCGTAACATAGAATTACAGGACAAGGTTGAGGAGCTGAAGGAGTTGGTTGAGATGCATCACACTACGATGGAGCAAAAGGATGCGGAGATTCAAGAACTCAACTCAAGACTTGGAAACACGGAGTGGGACCTAGTTCATATAAAGGGTCAGCATGAAGATCTATTGGCGGTGAACGAGAAGATGAAGACTGATGTGGAAAAGTTAAAAGATGACTTGAAAGAGGAATCAGCTAAGCGTGCAAGAGCAGAGGACGCTTGGATGAAGGCAACTCATCGTGCAGACCGTGCTGAAGCTAAGGTCCAAACGAAGAAAGCTAAAATGAACGAAATGGATCATGCCTTTAATTCTACGATTGATAAGGCCCAGGATCGAGTCTTTTATTACCCACCTCAGTTTGAAGATTCGTCGTGGTTCGTGATGGATCGTAGGATGGTTTATCGTATTATGGAGGAAGAGCGTAGAGAAGCTTCTCGATGTCTTGATATGCCCAGATAGAGAGAATAAGAATAATAATAATATTGGTTAAGTATATGAATTTATAACTGTAAATCCCTTATTTTGAGATAAATAAAGGGGTAGTATGAGTATGTAATCCTGAAACTTGTCTAGTTCAGGAAAGTGAATGTTAATAGCGGTTATGCTATCTTTATTATGTTTTAAAATATTATGAATGAATAAAATATCAAAGTTTATTTGAAATGTTATATGTTATAGCTTTAATCTTAGAATGTTTAAGTTAAACTTCAAATACCCAAGAAGTTGAGTAATGAACTAATAAGCGTATATTTTAACATAAAATGCCTCCTAGAAGAAGACAACCACGTCAACAACCACCTCCTGAGGGGTCTACTAACAATAACAATGAGGTCAACGCTAACGTGGTGCAGCATTTGGTAACCTTGTTAACGAGAGCACTTGTGAATCAACTGCAAGCTCAAGTCACGACCTTCAAGGAATTCAAAGTGGTTAGACCGCCAGAGTTTCAAGGGTCTATGAATCCAGTGGAAGCCCAAACCTGGATCATGGAAATGGCAAAAGTGTTCGACGTTGCTAGAGTAAATGAGGATCAGAAGACTGTGTTCGCAACGTTCATGCTGAAGTCTGTAGCTAGCTACTGGTGGCAAGCAAATAAGGTTCGTGGGGGACAAGGAGTGATAGCATGGGATAGATTTAAGGAGATGTTTTTCGAAATCAACTTTCTAGCTAGTTCTCGAAATCAGCTGGAGGTGTAATTTCTGGAGCTGAAACAAGGGACTATGACGGTGCCAGAATATACTGGAAAGTTTAACGAGTTGGCAAGGTTTTCCACTTATCAAGTCAATACCGACGAGCGAAAGGCGAGAAGGTTCGAACAAGGATTGAAACCCTGGTTGTATAGTAAGGTTTCAATGTTCCAGTTAAATACATTTACGGCTGTACTAGAAAAGGCAATTATCGCGGAAGGTGGAAGCGATGCCTTGACCAAGTACAATCAAGAACAAAAAAAGAGGAAGAATGAGAATGAAAATAAGGCTGGTGGAAGTAACGTTGGAAGTAACCATCATAAGAGGAAGTGGAGCGAGAATTCGACTGCGGGAGGATAACAAGGAAGTCAGCAGAAGAAAAAGTTTGAAGCTTGTGCAACTTGCGGGAAGAACCATACTAGGGTATGTTTGAAGGAAAAGCGGGTGTGTTTCAACTATGGTCAAGAGGGACACATTGCACCGAACTACTTTAGTCCAAAGAAAGGAGCATGTTTTACCTGCGGTTTGAAGGTTCACATGGCTCATGATTGCCCTAAGAAGCCAGCGGGAAGTGCAAGTGGAGGAAAAGGAAACAACAACGGTGGTGGTGCATTAACTATCACTGGACCAGCACAGTCAGGCCGACCTACTGCGAGAACATTTAATATGACCGTGCAGGATGCTATACAGTCTAAGGATGTAGTGTCAGGTATCATTCCAATTAATGGTATTAATGCTTATGTACTATTTGATTCGGGTGCTACTTGTTCATTTATATCCGATGAATTTGCTCAGAACTTAGATTTACCTCAGGAAGAATTAGATTATCCTTTTGGCATAGAAATTGCAAATAGGGAAGTGATTCATGTTAGATTCATATATAAGAATTGTAGAGTGGTTATTAAAGGCCACGAGATGATGGTAGATTTGATACCAATTAGACTTGGTGAATTTGATGTCATACTGGGAATGGATTGGTTATTCAATTACGGAGCAGTCACTACAATAAAAAGGCTTATTAGCGACCGCCTATCAGCGACCGCATATGGTCGCAGATGAGTATCAGCGACCGAATGCGGTCGCTAATATTAGTCGCAGGTAATCTGGTCGGTGGATGGACATCAGCGACCAACAATAGTGACCGAATTATTAGCGATCGCAATCAGCGACCGAATTCGTCGCTATTCTGACTCATGCTGAGTCATTTGTCAGGTGTGACGTGGCACATGTGTCAGCGACATGTAATAGCGACTGAATCAGTCGCTAGTTCCCAAGTAGTTATCAGCGGCCACGTTTCAGTATTAGCGACGATATCTACCCAGTGGTTAAAAAATTTGAATGAGGCGTATTTTTGGGGCAACACACAAAAAGTAATATAAATTTAGGTATTTTTTATTAAAATGTTATTACCCAAAAATCTTATGCCCCACGTCGACTAAAAACTAAGTTACCCACAAAAAAGACAAGGAATTCTATCATAGATGTGAGCCCCAGTTATCTCAAATTGCCTGAATAAATATTATTCGGTGTTTTGTCCTACTTAATTCACAGAATTGCGGTCGCTGATTTGTATTTTTTAAATATTTTTTCTGTTTTATTGATTTCCCAAAAATAACCTGCTTTGTACCTACTTTCTATCCCAACACATAACAGTATATATAAGCATCCATCCATGCTAACTACCATATGATAAACATTCATTCATGATAACTACAATCGAAAACATCCATATAATAGAATCGTAAACCAATACAATTGTCCAAAGAATGAATCTAAAAGAGTACAAGGCTTTAAAAATCTAAAAAACATGTCTAGCAAGGCTTTAAAAATCTAACATGACTAGTCTACCTAGCTCTTCATGGATCATCCAAATTAGTACCCTGTAATTAACAAAAGAATAAAACATATATGTTACATGTCTTGATACTGCTATGACTTGGGGAAAGCTAAACAATAGACAATGTAGTGAAACATATAAGTAAGACAGTGACAGTAACAATATCGATATATATACCTGGTCGCCACCCTGATGATGTGATGATGCTGCTGCTGCCACTGCCTCCGCTAACTCATCAGGACTCAGAGAATGCAGATGCCCGCTCAGTATACAAAGAAGATCACGATTTTAACAGATCGCTCTCACACAGTCAGCAGGAGTATGATAGGCTGGATGACCTGATGACTGTGTAGACTGGGTAGCAGAGCTGCCTGTGCCATTGATGGTCGGGTGTCATTTTTGTCCTTGGCCTTTAACATAGTTTTTCTTCACGACGGACGCCCTCTCCCACGATTCTTGATCAATCGACGGACGCGGGGTGCCTTCAGGATAGCGCTTGTTCATTAAGCCCATATAAGTGTCCTGTCAAAAGGTCAACAATTAAATAGTTAAAAATAAATAAAAAATGCTAAAAAAGGTCGTCACAATTTATAAACAACATATTAGTGTAAAGTTAACTTATTACCGCTATCTGAACAGCATCAGGCAGACCATCATGGGTGGCCACATACACATCCAACCAATTGATAGGTTGACCTTGAGACTGAGACTCCTACAGTTCATGTTCTTATATTAGTATGAAAACATATGATATTTTAGCTACAAAATATGACTGTAAACATAAAAACAAATAACTAAGCTAATAAGCTTGCTATACATAAGTACCCTGGCAACAATATGCTACAGCTATGATATACTGCCGCCCTTGTATGTGCCTTTTGCCTTTTCGCCTTCAGATACACCTGAGGATCTGTTCGAGGCGGCAGTCTTGCGTCTCTTGACCCATCTCTCAGCTCTCCACTGGTCACACATCTACACCCATATGGGCTGTGCGCACCACCAGGGTTTATGCTCATGCATATACTGCTCACCCTGTCCTGGATGGTCAATCTCAGCATTGTGCAGGGCTTTCTGTCGTTCCTTGTTCAGATTATCTTTAGTTCGGACGACGCATTTCTGCTAGAATAGTGTATGAATATCTGATGCCTGTGCGTCGTCCCATCTATACTGCTTTTGCAAATAAAACAACAATAATAATATTAAAACTGTTATATTACCATAATCCAACATTAATAAACAATATTATTTGATTAACTATATATTATCTATCAGAGTGATAAAAAAATATACCTGAAATTCAGCCCAAACTGCATCCTTATGGGCGAGAGGTGTGCTCACCCATGTAATCACTGGCATAGGCTAGTTTTGTAAGCATAATTGTGAAATGCACTCACAATTTTACTATCTTGAAAATTACTACAATATACAATAATTTACATTAAAATATATTTATAACAATAGAAATATTAAACCCTTATATATACACGATGTTTAATTTACGTGCTTTCTAGAGGAGGACGGATCTGTATGAGAATGTAATCATCCGAATTAGCCGGGGCCATCGGCACATGATTAGGGCCCCAACCCAACCCGCGCTTTCGTGCTACTGGTTCATAAGACATCTATAAATAAAAAATTTAGGATGTTAGTATGAGTTATAAATGAAAGGTACAAAATTATGTCAAGGATATAGAGAACATGTACAAATGTAATTGTATGTAATACAATTAAAACTAAACATACATTTTATAGAAAAGGACAATAATGACAATTAATTATATGAAATAGTTAACTACGACAACTATACGTGAAAGGTACATAAACATGTTAAGGATATAAAGAACATTCCTATATGTAATTCATTGTAATACAATTAAAACTAAACATGCATTTTTATGAAAATCGTTGTCTGAGTCAGAATCATTTTGTACAAGTATCGGAGATTCATAACCATCTTCTTCTTCAGATTCTGTGTCAGTGTCAGTCAATAACTCTTCCTCAGTATCACTGTCATCTGGCACAATAACTGTCTCAGGATCCAATTCATCAGGTTCATCTCCACCCTCTAACTGGATTACATCATTGTTTTCCTTTATATTTTTTATAGGAGGTCTGTGAAGCATCTTCTCTTGGTAGAAATCCCCGTCTATTACTTGGACACGACTGCGCGCGGGAGTATGAATTACAACTTGCCAATCTGTAGGCGGTCTATCCCTTTTCCTAACAGGACTAGGAGTGTAGTATAATTGTACTATTTGAGTTGGTAAAACAAACGATTCGTTGGAGTACGCCGACCTATGGAGGTCAATATCGACGATTCCATGTCTGTCAACACGTATCCCTTTTTTTGAATCAAACCAACGACACTTGAACAAGTTAATATGACCCCCGTACGTGCCCTTGTACAATAACACTACGATTTCCTCTAACTCCCCATAAAAGGCACGATCAAGCTCATTGTAACATTCTCCTTGAACACACACTCTAGTATTAGTTGTTCTTTTTTTGCGAGCATATGTCTTTGTATGAAATTTACATCAATTTATTTTTTAACCATTGCGAATGACTTCGTCCTTGTCTGGACCCATAGCTAGGACTTGTATATTTGGAGGAATCGTTCCCTCATTAAGAGCCTACAAAAATTCTATTGAATTAAATACATTCATAAATTAATACGATATATGTCATTCTTAATTAACTTAACTTACTTTGTCCTTTAGCCAAAGAGTAAATTTTTTATCACGACTAACTTGAATATCTTTATCAGTGATGTCGGGCTGATTTGCTTTTAACTCGTCATCGTATGTTCTATACAATTTTATAAACATTAACATATATTAATATGAGACTGCAGGTTAAGATATAGGTCTAATATATATGAATTTTACGTGTATACCTCACAAATTCATCAATCTCCTCACAATTGAGAAGAATGTAAGTATGCGCAGCATGTAAATCTTGCTCAGAAAGGAATATGTGCTTTCCTTTTCTATACGTGAGACCCGATAAACCAAATATAGAAAGCCGACCATTTAGTTCAACATTGCCCCCATCATCATGTCTCGAGACTCAATTGGCCTTTGTCAAGACTTCGTCGGGAAAATAGTCTGAGACAAACGTAGATATCTCATCGAAACTGTATGCCTCACATATCGACCCCTCGACATAAGCTCTATTCTTCACCTTCCTCTTAAGGTTTACCATGACCCTCTTTAAAGGGTACATCCATCTATATTGAACTAGGCCACCAACACGAGCTTCATAGGGTAGATGGATTTGCAAATGCTCCATAGAGTCAAAAAAATTAGGAGGGAATATTTTTTCAAGCTTACACGTGATCTCAATGATATTCTTCTTAAGTATAGACATGTCTTTTTCATTTAACTTTTTTGAACATATGTCTCTAAAGAAACGACTAAAATCAGTCAAAGCATCCCATATTGGTTTATCAACTAAGTCCCGAAATGCTATAGGCATGAGTCTCTCCATGAACATATGACAGTCATGACTCTTCATCCCTTGCAATTTCCCACCTGTAACACACCTTGCAATGTTTGGCGCATATCCATCTGGTAGTTTCAGAGACTTTATCCATGTGCACACATCTTTGACCTGCTTTTTGGACAATGTGTACCTTACATGCGGTTTGACCATCTTACCATTAGTAGATTCATAAAGTTATAATCCAGGACGCTTACAAATATCTTTCATGTCCAACCGTGCCTTATCATTATGCTATAGCACCTATCTGAGCACTTGACTTTTGTCGTCTCATCCAACTATGGACTGAATAGAGGTCCATGATACCACGGTACCTATGTTGACATGAATTATTGTATTCCCTTGTTAGAGATTTATAATTCTGCTCAATGCCATTTATGATTCTTATAAATACATATAGACGTATATGTACATATATAACATGAGTATGCATCATATATGATTATTCGAGAATTGAACAAAGAAAGAGTCCACCAATTCCAATTCCAATTCCTATTCCCATTCCCAGTAGTAGCACTTGGTAAAAACGGATGGTAAGACCATTTGTTTGTTTTCCCACTTGTAAGCCAAAATACAGAGTTTATTGGAAATCAATGTGCGGTGCGGCTGCTATCAATATACCATTGCAAGTTGTTATTTAAATTATAGGCTCTTTAGTTATTTAAAAATATTGGAATATGCTTTCTAATTTTTATTACCGGCTCCTTTTGAATGATTGTATAATTAATTTCTTAAAGTTAATAATATAATATATATATATATATATATATATATATATATATATATATATATATATATATATATATATATATATCATGGATGTGATATTAATAAAATTATAATAATTTTAAAAATATTATGTATTTTATATTATTATTGTACGTGTAACAATGAGAGAGAGAGAGAGTTTTAATAGAGAAGATTCAAAAGAAGTGAGAAAGTAGTTTGTGGCATGTGAAAATCCCACGACTTTCTTTCCTCTTCATTCAAACCCAATAAAACTCCAACTCGCACACCGCACACCTATATAAATGTGACACGATTTTAAATGAGTACTCGGTTAAAGAAGATGGGTAATAATAAATTCCAATAGTTGGTGCATTGGTTTAAGATCGTTTTAAAATGAGTTCTAAATTTGGATATCTTAAATTTAACTCTTATCAATAATAATTTGTCAAAATCCTACTGCGATCGAGAAACTTCTGTTATCAAAAAAAGAAAAAAAAAGATTGGTAATAATATACCTAACTAACTTTAAGTTACTATATAATACTAGTAGTAGAAGAAATTAATTTTTTTTGTCATTTAAGTTTTAGTTATTGTGACATTTAGATCTCAGTTTGATTCTTATTTTGGATAAATTTATTTTTTATTTGAAACTTTGTTTCCTCTTGTTTATGTGAGGCTTGAGATTTGTTTGATTTTATCTGAAGCGTTTTTGGCAATTTATTTCTTACTCTTCTAGTGAGGTTTGATTTTATGTGATGTTTGTTTGGAGTAATAAAATTTGATTGATATTTGATATTGTAATAGTAAATGAAATTATTGTATCTCAAAATTAAAGTGGGTGCTTTCTAAAAAATAAAATAGTATAGATGAAGATAAGATGTTCATAATAATTAAAATTTGGTTAAAAATTTAGTTGGCCTTTATCAGTATCTGGTTGCTTCAAAGTAAATTATGAAATCCTGGCTTTGAATCACATAAATTCTACGCACCTAAATAAGGCAGTGGCCTCACAAAAAAAATCTTAAGAACTATAGTTGCAGTCATTTAAAAGATTCTCCAACTATGTTAAATTATCACTATTCCAATCCCAAATACAGCAAAAAAAACTAGATAAACAAAAGGGCAAAACTATATGTCGAACATAACTCAACAAAATATCACAGATAAAATTCATCAAACAGAATCCAAAGAAAGCTTCACAAAAGTACATTACAATTTGAAAATCAACCAAATATATATACTACAACCAGTTGAACAATACCCACGCACAATAGAGATGAAAATTTGAAAATTAACCAAATAATTTAGTATTTACCCTTTCCAGATTGAGATGAAAATTGAAAGCCCTTCTAGCAAAATATGCACAGTAGAGTGATATATTAACATACCTGAATCGATGCGAGCACATTAGAGTGAGATTATTCCCCCTGCCTTCTTCTCCCTCTTCTCCTTCGTTCCCCTCCTTCGTTCTCCTCCGTTTATGTTCTGTCTGACTGCCTGGTTCGGCTGAGATTAAATAGAATCAGCGACTGCTTTTTGCGACCGCGTGTAGTCGCTGAATTTTAAACACATGGCCTTATTAGCGACCGCAAGCGGACGCTGTTACGAACCGGTCGCTATTCAGCTTGCCGGGCTAATTTTGCGCCAATTTTTAGGAGGGAAAAATGTTCAGCGACCGAGTGTATGCCTATTAGCGACCGCGTGCGGTTGCGAATACTAATAGCTACTAAATTACATTGTCGTCGCTAAAGTCGGTTGCTATTAATGTTATTAGCGACGGAAATATGCGGTTGCAGATACTGTCAGTCGCTGTTAGAGATTTTTCTTGTAGTGAGTGATTGATTGCCAACAGAAATGTGTTATCCTTATGACTCCGTCAAAGGTTGTGTTCTATGGCATCAAGTCACCTCGTCAAGCAAGTTGTCTGATAGTGATGCAAGTCAAGAAGTTGTTGAGACAAGGATGTGTAGGATACTTAGCCTACATAGTCGATACACAGAAGAAGAGTGCGAAGTTAGAAGAGATATCGATCATAAGAGATTTTTTAGAAGTATTTCCAGACGATGAAAGTAGTATGCATAAAAGCCAATCATGTTTGATGATAAAGCATATACTTTGTCACAATCTTATTCATTTATTAATAAAAGGTATTAATTTATTAAAGGCTTTTAATTATCTACATGATGCTGTTTTATAATATGTGATAAACCCATAGTTTTTAAGCAATGCTTTTAGAATAATGATGATGATCATTCAAATGAGATCTAAATTCTTAGAAAGCTTAAAACTAAAATAGTTCCCAATCGTTGGATTACTAAATTGGGGATTAGTGAATCCGGATAGATTGGTACATACGTTGCATGCTCATTGGATGAGGATGATTGATCTCATGATCATTTATGTGGAGACACTAAAGCAAGTATGTAGGTGCTTATTAGAGAATAAGTTCACTGAACGTGGCTCGCTAAGGAATACCTAATGAAATTTTACTTGCCTGTCAATAGGAATTCTTGTAGTGATAGTAGTACAAGTGATCCTTGGACTTGAGATCATCATAGTATCTTGTGTATGATGAGTTATACTTTGACTTATTCCTTAAAACCCTTACAGTATATCAAAGGGTATGCTTGGGTATAATAAGTTGTACATGGAGATAATGTATGATCAATAAAGAATCCATCACTTCTAGTAAAAGAAGAGAAATGTCCTATGTGATTCGATAAATGACAACCCAGTAGTCCTTGGCCAAGGCAGAATGAAATTAGAAAGGAGTTTCTAATTTGTATTATTTGGGGTTGTGCATTTAAGAGTCGAAATACATATAATTAAATAAAATAAGACTTAACAGTAATTTCATGTCTTATATTTAATTGGGACATTGTATGGTGGAAGGATTGAATTGTACGGTAACTATTTACTCAAAGGTTCTTTTATGATTAATGTTGAAATCTATATTATCTGGAAAGTCGTTGATCACTAGGGAGGTTTATCCCTATTGTAGAATAAATATTATTTATTTAATTAAATTAATAGTTTAATTTATTTATTTAAATAAGATTAGAATTGTTCTAATTGATTTATTCACAACCGGTTTAATATGGAGAACCAAAAGGGTCACACCATAAAAAGAAGAATAATTATTTAATAAGTTAATGGCATAATCGTAATAATATGTTAAGTATATTTAATTTAATCTATGGTGATAGAATAAATTAAATAGCTTAATATTTATTATTTAATATTTTAGAAATATTAAATATAAATTAATAAGAGGAGTCTTATTAATATTATTATTATTATTATTATTTTAATTTTTAAAAGAGTTTAGGAATTAATTTAATATATGTACTCTCATTTATTCCTAATAGGATTAGGAGGGAAAATTAGTTAAAGGAGTTTAATTAAATATCCCTAATAAGATTAGGGAGCCCATTTAATTAAAAGAGTTTAATTAAATAAATAATACCTTATTTTAATAGAGTTACTTGATATCATTATAAGAGGAGTCTTATATCAGATATCAAACATACGTTATTCACATTGTTGGAGAGTACGCTCCTTTTCTATAGAGATAGAAAAAAACTAGGGTTTTGCCAAACACCCATCTTCTAGGATCTTTCTTCTTCCTTGGTGGATCACCTCTAGAGGCCAAACACTTGGGTGCTAACGTTGATCAACGAAAGGAACCAAACCCGGTGGATTCAAATTGGACACGAAAAGGATTTGGAGGTGAACTTGTACCCGAGGAAGCTCGGATCTTCAAGGGTATGATTCTCTTCCTTTATTTTTCGTTTAATTAATAATTGTGCATAAAGGATGATCCGGGTATATGGTTTGTAAAATTTTAAACTCTGATTTTTACACGTTTCCGCTATTTTGTGCAATTTGATTGCGTTCATGAATATTACAAACCTAACAGTGGTATCAGAGCCAAATCTTTATGCAAATTATTAATTGTTTTAATTTGATATGTATATTGATATGTGTTTAGAGCAATTTAATTGGGCATAATTTTGTTGTATATAAAAAAATAGCGAAGCTTTTATTTCTTTAAAATCGGTAATCCTGCAAATGTTGCTAAGCTTCGGTTTTTCTAGAATATTGCTTCAAGCTCTTTGGATTATATATATATGATAGTACTTCCCACGTGCATGTAATGATGCTACAGGACGTCCATGATTTTTGTTAAGGGATTCATGTAAAAGTTATTTGAATTCACGGAAATCAAGGAGTTAAAGGGATCAGGTGCTATCACGTGAATGATTGTTTTTTCTCCCACGTACAATATATGATTTCTACAGGATTCACTTGTTCTCTAATGATTTCTTATATAGTATTATATATATATATATATATATATATATATATATATATATATATTAATCTTAATTATTTTATTATTAAAATAAAAATTTATTTTAATCTTAAAATAAAAAGTTTATTTTAATTTTAAAATAAAAGGTTTATTTTAATTTTAAAATTAAATTTCATGCTAACTAATTAGAGTTGAAATTGGATTTCATGATAACTAATTGGAGTTGAAATTGGATTCTATATTTCCTTAAATAAAGGAGTTTATTTATATATGGAATGAGATTTCATATTATTCAAAATAAAGAAGTTTATTTGTGAATAGGAAAGAGAATCCTAATTTCCTTAAATAAAGGAGTTTATTTAGATATGAAATAAGATTTCATATTATTCAAAATAAATGAGTTTATTTGTGAATAGGAAAGAGAATCCGTGTTTCCTTTAATAAAGGAGTTTTTTTTCATGGAATTGGATTCCATAATTAATTAAAATAATGGAGTTTATTTTGATTAAAGATTTTGATTAAAATAAAATAGTTTATTTTATTCAAAATTGGATAAATTAAAATAAAATAGTTTTATTTTAATTTAAATTTGGATTAAAATAAAGGAGTTTATTTTGATTCAAAATTAGATTTTATACTAACCAAATTTGCCCATTAAATGATATCAATATATATATTGAATGTTTATTATTCATGAGATGAATGTTATTTATTGATGCATATGGTGATGTGTATGATAATAAATGAGATTGATTATGGACTATTGACCAATGTGATTGGATTTTATTTTAGTTGGATGCATGAATGTATGGGTTTTATTAAATGGGGTCTGCGTACCTCGTCTTCTCTAATTTTTCTTAATGTAAATTCTATCTCCCTCCTATGTACTTCCTCTTGACTGCTGATCAAGGTTTCTATTTATTTCAAATAGTTTTGTAATAGGAATAGTTAGAATTAATTTTGAAGAATTGGAGATCAAGGAGTAAGGAGCGCTTGGAGACCCGTTTGTAATGGAGCCCGGGTTTAAATGTAATAGTTATATTTAAATATTAATGCTTGCACCCCTAGGGTTTGACCTTTTGGTTCACTTGGTGGCTCTAGTGAACCAAACTAAAATAAAAGTCCATAATCAATCCGGGTAGAATATAGTATTCTATATGTGCATGCTTGTATTTTATATATATATATATATATATATATATATATATATATATGCAAACATGCTTCGCATGTTTATTAATATGACGCGTATTTTATATATATATATATATATATATATATATATATATATATATATATATATATATATGTGCATGCGCGCTAAACAAGATGAGACAAATTAATAACAAACCCCTCAAATATTTTATATTAAGTTGTAACGTTCAAAGATATTTGGAATATTGAACGTCGATTTCTAGTATGATAGAAACAATAGAGTATTGAATATTTAATATGAGTTTGTTGTGCACACACAAGGCAAGTATTAAATATTTAAGATGTTATTTTTACTACATATGATGTTTATAAAGAATTGAACATTACTGCTTTGTTGTGCACACACAAGGGCTGTAGTTTTCTCTTCACTTATATGGAAATGCTGGGTCTGACTTAACTTAAATCATTTTAGTTCGGATGTGCACACACTTGACCATTATGATTTAAGAGGGAAAATACAAGGAGTTGCATAGTTGATGTAATTGTAAGAGTTGTCTACCTATTTATTTATATATAGTTTGTTGTGCACACACAAGACTATATACATTTGAATTGTGATCCTTATTCTCACTAGCATATCTTTAATTAGATATTGTCGAACTATATATATTGAGGGTAATATAGTTTGATGAAAATAGTGGGAGATACCAATTTAAAATAAGACCTAAATTATTTTGGTAATTAATAAAAGAATGTATGTTAAAATGTTGTTAATTACAAATTCATTTACAGAATTTTACAATGTCTAAATTACTATCACTACGAAGGAGATGCTATTTTACCGGACCGTATTAAACGGATTGGTTAAGGAAATTGAGAATAGTTCTCATGACTGAAAAGCTATCTTATGTCCTTAATATGTCAATCCCTGCAATGGTTGCAGACAATGCCTCTGAGGAAGAGATTGCTACTTTTAGAAAGTGGCAAGATGATGCACAGTTGGCTCAATGTATCATGCTCGCATCCATGAGTAACGAGCTTCAGCGTCAGCATGAAACTATGGATGCTCTTAATATATTCCTGCACATCAAGTAGTTGATGGTAAGGAAAGTAGAACTAATAGATATCAGATATCTAAAGAGCTCTTCCGATCTAGAATGACCGATGACACTACAGTACAGACAAAAGTCCTTAACATGATCAATTTGATTGAACAATAAGGACAACGAGTTTTGTCATGCATGGAGAGTTGAACCAAGATTTGATCTTGCACTCACTCCCGGACTCCTTTCACAATTGTTGTGAATTTTTCATATGAACAAGCTAGATATCAGCCTCGCTGATTTGCTTAACATGTTGAAAAATGTTGAGAGTCACTTTCTAACCAAGAAAGACCATGTCTTACTGGTAGGGGCCAAAGGATCTTCTAAAAAGAAGAACGATTCTAAGAAGGTAAATAGAAAGGCAAAAACAAAGGATAATAAGAACAAAACTGATACGAATAGAAAAGGAGTTTGCTTCCACTACAATAAGCCAGGACACTGGAAAAGAAACTGCGAGAAGTATCTTGCAGAGGCTAACCAAAGAAGCTTAGTGAAGTTTCGGTTACAATACAGTTTTTGTTTATGATTGAAATAAATTTTTTTTTAAATCAAGATTCTACTTGGGTATTTGATACCGACTTTGGTTAAAATAAATATAAATTTATGAAGGGACCAAGCAGAAGTAGAAAGCTAAACAAAGATAAACAATCCTATGTGTGAGAAATAAAACAAAGGTTGCTACATTAGCCATAGAAACTTATAGTTTAGCACTGCCTACGGGCAAGTCTATTAAGTCAATAAGTTGTTATTGTATTCCAGTTCTTGTTGGAAACATTATTTCATTTTATTGTTGGACAATAAAATCTTTGGTATTATATTTAAGAACAATTGTTGTTCTATTTATAATAATAATAATATTTTGTATAGAACTGGAATATTATTTAATGGATTTTATATACTTGACTTACGTGAAAATAATTTTACAAATTGAACAAACTAGTATAAGAAAAGGAGATGATCATTCAAAGAGTTGAATGTATGTATTTGTTGAAATACAAGTGTGAATTCTTTGAAAGGTTCAAGGAATTCAAAAGTGAAACAAATTGGCAAAGTATTAAGATTCTTTGATTAGATCAAGGAATAAATACTTGTGCAATAAGTTTTTAGATCATCTCAAATGGTTTTCTCACAATGGACGCCTCCTGATACGCAATAATTGATTGATGTATCTGAAAGGAAAAATCGTACCTTGTTGGACATGGTGCGGCCCATAATGATTTTACCGACATTTCAGTATCCCTCTAGGGTCATGTCCTAGAAATGGCTGCATATCTACAAAAAGGGTAACCTAAAAATCCGGCCCCAAGACTCCATAAAAGTTATGGACATGGAGGATTTCTAATCTTAAGTATGTTAAGATAAGGGGTTGTCCAACTTATGTGAAAAGGTTTCAAAGGATAAGCTTGGGACAAGATTTGACAAATACAGATTTGTGGGACATCTTAAAGTAAGTTTAGGGTATATATTCTATAATCCTACTTAGCAAAAAGGAGTTTGTTGCGAAACACGCTGCCTTCTAAGATAAAGGTGTTTATCATTGAAGGGGCTAGTGGGAGAATAATACATCTTGAAAAGTTCAAGAACCACAAAACACTACAAGTCAAATAAGAGGAACCTGTAAAACAGACCTATTGTACCACAACCGAATCGTAAATCTGGAATAGTACCGAAGATACCTAGGAGGTATGGATTCATCATAGATGATGATAATGAGGTACGCATCATAGAAGATGATGATCCAATTACACACGATGAGGTAAGAGTTGTGGACACTCAGAGAAATGAATTGAATCAAGCTTCTCAAATATGGAACATTCGTTTTGATGAGACAATCAAAAAGTTTGATTTTATCAAAAATAAGAATGAACCAAGTGTGCACAAAAGGGTCAGTGGGAGCGTCGTGACATTCCTAATATTATATGTTGATATACTATGGATAAGGAATAGCATACCAATGCTACAATCAGTAAAGATAAAGTTGTCTAAACATTCCTCCATGAATAATTTGGGAAGAGTATCGTAATTGGGGATGCAAATCTATATAGATAGATTTAAGAGGATGCTCGGCTTAACCCAAGGAACGTATATTCATTTGATGCTAAAGTCGATTAGCATGGAAAATTCCATGGGATATCTCATGTTGATGAGTCATGGAGTGTATCTCTCTTAATAGTCCTCATAGACTCCAAAAAGAGAGATCACATGAGTAACTGTCATGTGAGACAGTGAAAAACATCTTAAGTACTTAACTAGTACTAAGGATGTGATTTAAATTTATGGTGGGTCTAAATTAAAACTAGAGGGCTTAACAGATTCAAGTTTTTCAGACAAACCAAGACGACAGAAAATTAACTTTAAGGTAAAGTGTTACCTTAAACAGTGGTGCAGTGAATTTGAAAGGTTCAAACAGCAAAGAGTTGCTGGTTTAGTGATAAAGACAAAGTATATAGCTGTAAATGAAGCTGCAAGTTGATTGTTTGGATGTAAAGTTTATTATAGAACTAGGAATAGTTCCTAAGTCTCATCTTGGATCTAAACATGTGTTGTGATACTTTCATTTGATTATAAAAATCATTGAAAGATGGAAAATCATTATAGAGATAGTGGACTCTCAAGAATAATATTACATATCCATTTACTGAAGCTTATCCAACATCAGGATAATCGTCACTTAGAGAAGAAGAGTATGAGATACCATGACGATTGGCTTTAGTGCAAGTGGGAGATTGAAAGTAGTATGCATAAAAGCCAATCATGTTTGATGATAAAGCATATACTTTATAACAATCTTATTCATTTATTAATAAAAAGGTATTAATTTATTAAAGACTTTTAATTATCTACATGATGTTATTTTATAATATGTGATAAACCCATAGTTTTTAAGCAATGCTTTTAGAATAATGATGATGATCATTCTAATGAGATCTAAATTCTTAGAAAGTTTAAAACTAAAATAGTTCCCAATCGTTGGATTACTAAATTGGGGATTAGTGAATCCGGATAGATTGGTACATATGTTGCTTGCTCATTGGATGAGGATGATTGATCTCATGATCATTTGTGTGGAGACACTAAAGCAAGTATGTAGGTGCTTATTAGAGAATAAGTTCACTGAACGTGGCTCGCTAAGGAATACCTAATGGAATTTTACTTGCCTATCAATAGGAATTCCTGTAGTGATAGTAGTACAAGTGATCCTTAGACTTGAGATCATCATATTATCTTGTGTATGATGAGTTATACTTTGACTTATTCCTTAAGACCCTTAGGGTATATCAAAGGGTATGCTTGGGTATAATAAGTTGTACATGAAGATAATGTATGATCAATAAAGAATCCACCACTTCTAGTTAAAGAAGAGAAATGTCCTATGTGATTCGATAAATGACAACCCAGTAGTCCTTGGCCAAGGCAGAATGAAATTAGAAAGCAGTTTCTAATTTGTATTATTTTGGGTTGTGCATTTAAGAGTCGAAATACATATAATTAAATAAAATAAGACTTGACAGTAATTCCATGTCTTATATTTAATTGGGACATTGTATGGTGGAAGGATTGAATTGTACGGTAACTATTTACTCAAAGGTTCTTTTATGATTAATGTTAAAATCTATATTATCTGGAAAGTCGTTGATCGCTAGGGAGGCTTATCCCTATTGTAGAATAAATATTATTTATTTAAATAAATTAATAGTTTAATTTATTTATTTAAATAAGATTAGAATTGTTCTAATTGATTTATTCACAAACGGTTTAATATGGAGAACCTAAAGGGTCACACCATAAAAGGATGAATAATTATTTAAGAAGTTAATGGCATAATCGTAATAATATGTTAAGCATATTTAATTTAATCTATGGTGATAAAATAAATTAAATAGCTTAATATTTATTATTTAATATTTTAGAAATATTAAATATAAATTAATAAGAGGAGTCTTATTAATATTATTATTATTATTATTATTATTATTTTAATTTCTAAAAGAGTTTAGGAATTAATTTAATATATGTACCCTCATTTATTCCTAATAGGATTAGGAGGGAAAATTAGTTAAAAGAGTTTAATTAATTATCCCTAATAAGATTAGGGAGCCCATTTAATTAAAAGAGTTTAATTAAATAAATAATACCTTATTTTAATAGGGTTACTTGATATCTTTATAAGAGGAGTCTTATATCAGATATCAAACATACGTTATTTCAATTGTTGAAGAGTACGCTCCTTTTCTATAGAGATAGAAAAAAATTAGGGTTTTGCCAAACACCCATCTTCTAGGATCTTTCTTCTTCCTTGGTGGATCACCTCTAGAGGCCAAACACTTGGGTGGCTAACGTTGATCAAAGGAAGGAACCAAACCCGGTGGATTCAAGTTGGATACGAAAAGGATTTGGAGGTGAACTTGTACCTGAGGAAGCTCGGATCTTCAAGGGTATGATTCTCGTCCTTTATTTTTCGTTTAATGAATAATTGTGCATAAAGGATAATCCGGGTATATGGTTTGTAAAATTTTAAACTCTGATTTTTACACGTTTCCGCTATTGTGTGCAATTTGATTGCGTTCATGAATATTACAAACCTAATAGACGATTTGCAGGGTCTTCCGCCTGATCGACAAATCGAGTTCGTGAATGACTTACTACCAGAAACGGCCATGATATCTAAGGCACCATATAGAATGGCTCTGGTAGAGATGAAAGAGTTGATGGTGCAATTACAAGAGTTGCTCAACAAGAAGTATATTCAGCCGAGTGTGTCGCCATGGGTAGCACCGATGTTGTTTGTTAAGGAAAAAGATGGATCGATGCGGCTCTGCATTGATTACAGAGAATTGAATAAGGTCACGATTAAAAATAAGTATCCATTACCTAGAATCGACGACTTGTTCGATCAGTTGAAGGGAGCAAAATATTTCTCAAAGATAGACTTGAGGAGTGGTTATCATCAATTGAAGGTGAGGTCGGAGGATGTACTAAAAATAGCGTTCAGAACTAGGTATGGTCATTACGAGTTTCTGGTAATGTCAGTTGGCTTAACCAATGCACTTGTAGCGTTCATGGATTTGATGAACAGGGTGTTTAAACCATTTTTAGACAAATTTGTGGTGGTGTTTATCGATGATATTTTGGTGTATTCCAAGACCAAGGAGGAACATGTGGAACACTTAAGAGTAACGTTGGAGACATTAAGAAAAGAAAAGTTGTATGCCAAATTCTCAAAATGTGAGTTTAGGTTGGAACGTGTATAGTTTCTTGGACACGTTATTGATAAGGATGGAATTTCGGTAGATCCATTAAAGGTTGAAGCTATAATAAACTGGGATCAGTCGAAGACACCATCAGAAGTAAGGAGTTTCTTAGGATTGGCAGGTTACTACAGGGGTTTTATTCAAGACTTTTCCAAAATCGCAACTCCGTTGACGAATTTAACCAGGAAGGCAGTTAAGTTTGTTTGGACAGAGAAGTGTGAGGAAAGTTTTTGAGAATTAAAGAAGAGGTTGAGTTCAGCACATGTGTTGTCATTGCTTGATGATACATGAAATTTTGTGGTGTATAGTGACGCATCGCATAAAAGACTAGGCTATGTGCTTATGCAAAACGGTAGAGTCATTGCGTATGCATCACGTCAATTAAAAGATTACGAGAAAGGGTATCCGACTCATGACTTAGAGTTGGTTGCTGTGGTGTTTGCCCTAAAGATTTGGAGACATTATATTTATGGAGAGAGGTGTGAGATATATACTGACCATAAAAGTCTGAAGTATATCTATACACAAAAAGATTTGAATATGAGGGAAAGAAGATGGTTGGAGTTGATCAAAGAATATGACTGCGAGATTTTCTATCATCCCGGAAAGGCGAATGTTGTTGTTAATGCCTTAAGTAGAAAAGGACGGCAGAAGTTAATGATGTTGACTGCTCAGGAGAAGCTAATATCGGAAATGACAAAGATGGAGTTGGAAATTAAGTATCCGAAAGAGTCAGACGGAAAGTTGTTCCAGATGGGAAACGGTTCAACGTTGGTGGATAAGGTGAAGAATGCACAACTTCAGGATGAGGATTGTGAAAATATAAAACAGAAAGTATCTGAAGGTGAGGAAAACATATTCAAAATCGATTTAGAAGGGTTACTTCAATTCGAAGGGAGAATTTGGGTTCCGCCAGAACCAGAAGTTAAAGAGGAAATTCTGAGTGAAGCTCACAATTTATGATATTCGACTCACCTTGGGAGTACAAAGATGTACTAGGATCTTAGACATCATTTTTGGTGGCCGAATATGAAAAAGGATGTGGCTAAGTGTGCGGCGAAATGCTTAACGTGTCAGAAAGTTAAAGTTGAACACCAACGGCCAAGCGGATTATTGCAACCGTTAGAGATACCACAATGGAAATGGGAGCATATCACCATGGATTTTGTGGTAGGTCTTCCAATGACTTAGCAAGGTAACGACGCTATTTGGGTGATTTTCGATCGACTGACGAAGTCGACAAACTTTTTTCCAATCAAGATTAGATTTAACCTAGATCGGTTGGCAAAACTGTACGTGAAGGAAATCGTTTCAAGACACGGTGTACCTGTGTCCATTGTATCAGACAGAGATCTGCGTACTTCACATCTAATTTTTGGAAGCAATTACATGAATGTTTGGGAACACAACTAAGAATGAGCACAGCGTACCATCCATAGACCGACGGACAAAGTGAGAGAACTATCCAGACACTAGAGGATATGCTCAGAGCATGTATTATGGATTTCTTTCAAAGGAAATTGGGATGATCATTTACCATTGGTTGAGTTTGCCTATAACAATAGTTATCACGCGAGTATTGGCATACTGCCTTACGAAGCGTTGTACGGCCGGAAGTACAGAACTCCATTATGTTGGGACGAGGTAGGTGAACGTCATCTATTGGGTCCAAAATTGGTACATCAAACCGTCGAAATCATCAAGGTGATTTGAGCCAGATTGATAGCTGCACAGGATAGACAGAAGAAATATGCCGATCAACATCGACAAAATTAGGAATTCGATGTTGGTAGTTATGTTTTCTTGTAAGTATCTCCTTGGAAGGGGAAAATTCGGTTTGGCAAGAAGGGGAAATTAAGCCTTAGGTTTATAGGACATGTAATAACCCGATATTTTCTATATAATTAAATCAGAAATTTTGCGTATAATTTTTTTTATTTTAAAGATGGGAATATGTATAAGGTAAAGCTTATGTATTTATGTGATAAATAAAAATTTATTTATTACATAAATAATTTCAAATCATTTTCTTAGAATTAGTGACCATAATAAATTATATTTTAATAATTAATTTTGTAGTAAAAATATTTTTATTATTTATTTTCCATGAAAATATGATTATTATATTATTTAAATAATATATAAAATGAATATTGGAATTATTATAATTACAATTTTATTATATGAATTTTAGTTCAGATTATCTTAAGTTAATTAATAGTGTTATATATGCAAGATAAATCAGATATGGAATCCAAACCCTAATTTTGGATTTTGATTAATGAATGAGAATAATAATATAATATTATTTTTATTTCAATGATATAAATATGTACTGTTTGTGTATATTGACAATAATTGGTTAATTATGGTATTTCACGCTAAAATCCTAGAATTGCTGATAAACCCTAATTCGAAAGTCAATTACAACTTTAAGAATTTGTTAAGTCGTTATGTAGTCGTGATGCTGTGATAATGTGTCTAATGACAGGTGTTATATATTTTTATAATAATTAGGAAAAACCTAATTTTCTAAATTAGGAAACCCTAATTAGCTAGAAACCCTAATTTCTAAATTAGTAACCCTTATTACTAAATGAGGAGCCCTAATCACTAAATGATAAAGCTTAATACTAATTAGGGACTTTAAACCCCTAATGTTCATGTATAATGTAATTAGATAACCTAATCTAATTAGAAAACCCTAAAATTCATTTTTAGAAACTAAAATTTTTATTTTAAACCCTAAATAAAAATCCTAGAAAAGCAAATTATTGAAAACCTTAGGGTCAAACCCTAAGGGTTTGCCAAGATTACAGTTGTGCCATTAAAATCCTAAGCCAAAAGACTATTTTACCCTCTTGCATTATTTAAGCTTACTTGTAGATCTAGCAATAATTGGAGTTGTTGGCCAACTCTTGACCAACCGTGTGACTTAAAATAACACAAGTCAGCAGCAAAATATCAGCCATACACATTATATGCATCATATATATAGATCAAGAGAGAGAGAAAAAATCACATTCAAGCCCATTTATTCACAAACACTCAACCAAAGCTTCTCTCTCTCTAACCTACGAAATATAGTAGTAAACCAGTTCCTAAATCAAGCCCCACTATCACCCATATCAAATCAGAAAGCTAGAATCAAGAATTTATTCATAGAGGTATAAAACCTAAATTTGAAATCTGAACTTTGATTCAATGCTAGATCTTGTGTTTTAATGTTTAAACATGTTATTTATAGTCCATATGGATGGTCTGGGCTGATAGATGTTAGATCCATAGCATCTATAGGCTCGGATTTGAAGTTTTTCAAAATTTAGAAAACTGAAAAATATGGTCTGACAACCAAATGTCAGGTCCCATAGATCTCAGTCTATTATGTGTTTTTGTTGTTTAAAGATTTGAAAATGTAGTATGCTAGGAGGACTTTGATCTGGGATTGAAATCAGGCTTAGATCATAAGTAGATTGCAAGTTATGGAAGGTCAAACTGTGTTGACTGACCAAGACTTGCAATTTTTTGGGTAACCCAGATTTACCCGGAGGTGTCTGACAATGAGTTAGTGGCCTCTGATCTTACAGGTAGTTGTTGTTTTGTTTTGTTTGTTGAATCTAGATTGTAGTCTGGTATTTGGACTGTAAAGTAATGCCTTAAGATCACCTAAATGATAAACAGGTTGGATTTAGTGGCCGGTCAAACTAGCCAAGACGTACACGTTTTCTGTTTTCTGGGTAACCCAGAAAACATAAGAACGTGTTGTCTGACATGGTTTGACCGGATAATATTTCTTGATTGTAATGTTGTTATATGCACTTTATGTGATGGATCTCTTCCTTGTCATGCTGGCTACACATTGCACCCATTACATCACACAAATGTTACAAGAATAGCAAGTTGTGGAAGCCCAAAAGTGGCCACTCGAACTGTTCTTCATTTCTGGGTTACAAGTGGCCACTCGAACTGTTCTTCATTTATGGGTAACCCAGAAATGACGAACAGCTCTGACAGCCACTTTGCACGCCCAGATCTCCTTCGTTTTGTATTGTATGATCATGTTTGTTGTTGTATCATGTAGTGTTGCACTTGTACTACAATATCTGACCAACAACATGCCCAGAAACACATTACACATTGAATGATCAATGGTTAAAGTAGGTCACCCGATAACTAGCTATGAATGTTCTTGAGCCTCAAGAACACCTAAGGCGACAGATTTTGTCGCTAAAGGCTATAGCGACATGTTTATTCATTTTTTTATTTTAATTTCTAAAAATTATTTAAAAATAAAAATTAATTTCTGAAAATTACAAAAATTATTTTAAGTTATAAAAATTAACTTTTAATAATTTGACATATTTTTCATAAATATTAGTATTTATTTAAATAATATTGATATTTAATTTATTTAATAAATGCATTAAATAAATTAATTAAAAATGATTTTATTATATTAAAAATCATTTTAAATAATAATAATAAGGTATTTAATAATATTTTAAGTTATAAAATAGAACTTTTAATATTTTAAGACAAATTTTATTAATTATTTAATATTAATGATATTATATTTATTTAACAATTATATTAAATAAATTAGTTTAAAAAATAATTTTAATATTATAAAAATTATTTTAAATGAAAATAAATAGTTTAAAAATACTTTAAGTTATAAAATATAACTTTTGATATTTAAAGGTAAATTTTATTAATAATTTAATATTAATGATATTAGTTTTATTTAATAAATATATTAAATAAATAGTTTTAAAATAGTTTTATTAATTTAAAAATCATTTAAAAAGGAAATAAATAAATTAAAAATAATTTAAGTTTTAAGTAATGACTTTTAATATTTTGATAAATAATACATTAATACTTAAATATTAATGATAATTATTTAAAAATAATTTTAATTATTTTAAAAATCATTTACGGGTAATATTAATACTTTAAAAATATTTTAAGTTATAATTAATGGCTTTTAATATTTTGATAAATAAGACATTACTAATTAAATATTATTGGTAATTATTTAAAAATAATTTTAAATGTTTTAAAAATCATTTAAGGATAATAAAAATATTTTAAAAATATTTTGAGTTATTATAAATAAACATTTTGGCAATGGTTTCATTAATAATTTAATATTAATTAAATATTAATGATAATAGAATTACGTAATATTTTAATCATTTAATAATGATTCTAGTGTTTGAAAAATTATAATAAATTATTTAAAAATTATTATAAGGTTATAAAAAATAATATGACTGATATTTATATCTATTGAGCTACAGAATAGAATTTTAGACTCGATAATTACCCGATAAAGCTGTCGGTACCCCAAAATATTTCAAAAATTGATCTAGACTTATATAATTTGACTAGATAAGTGTTTGTTTGTGAACCAATGACTGTGACAATGTGATTAGGATAAATGTTGACTACAAATAGCAGTACTATGTGATATGATATGTTATTTTAATCGATAGAATGATCTTATTATTGATAGGTAGCGATATAAAAGATAAAACTAAGTTGTGTAACTATAAGCAGTAGATCATGTGACGCCCCCAAAATAGGTATACAACACCCATTCTGAGTCGCCAAATACATGGTACAGAAAGCAAACTACAACTTCAATAATACAATTGTCGTGCAAAATACGACAACACATACAATGAGTTTAAATACAAATATTGTCTTCTAGACAATATCCACACTCAAATAAGTCATCAATATAATTATTCAAACACTTTTTTACAGAAATAGTGAGGACTGCTAAAACATCTTTCTAGAACTATCACTCCATACCCCGACTAGATCCTGCTATGTTCTCACCTCCTGAGAAGAAAAATGGAACAAAAAGGAAAAGGGTGAGCTCAACTAGCCCAGTAAATAATATTATGACTAAGATAATATACAACAAATTATCATTAGTATTCAACAGGGAAAAATCTGATAGAATATAATCGACAATAAGTTTTAGATCAACAACTACAGCGGAAACAGCAAACCATTAGAAGAGTCAAGTAGAGAAAGAATTCTACTATCTTCTAAGATTTAAAAATCCATCATCAATATTTTATCCCTGTAACATCGATTAATAATCATCTTTAACCAAATATTTATCTTTGCACTACAAGCCAAAGATATTCATTTGTATCACCAGTCGTTCATGTTCATCTCAACACCTGTTCATCTTTGCACTACAGGCCAAAGATATTCATCAAGTAATCATACATCTTTGCACTACAGGCCAAAGATATTCAGTAATATCATCATTTAGGACTGAGGATGATGAAAAATATCTTAAAGAAAACGAATCTAGTGAGACAGAAGGACAAATAGTAGGGATTCGTATAACAGTTTATTCAAGATCAATAATACTTCATAATAATCAATTGTGAAGCAGAATTCAAAAATAAAGATCAAAACATGGATACAATCAAAGATAGTAACCATAATAGACATCTTGGACAAAAAGGAAAAATTTTATTTTTCGATGAATAGTGCCGTATTCGTGAATAGTACCGTATACGTGAATAGTAACTCCGACACAAAAAGTTCCAAATTTGATAAAAACTCATATCAATATTTCAGTATAATGATATTGAAGAAAATAATATCATTTAAGAAGAAAATAATATCCCTTACCTCAAGATATCAGTACTTCTGGTCGGAATACCGGTATAAGGCTGAAAGAAACTTGCACTGATGAATAGAAACTCTCAAAGTATTCAAATACTCACAAAATATACTCAATAATCTTGAGAGAGAAAGAGAGAAAACTTGTTTCAAGTGTGATTTTCAATTCTAACTTAGCCCTCTATTTATAGGAAAATTTTAGTTGGCTTGACCTGCAACCTGATGGCTTTACCTGCTACTATTCCCACCCACCACATTTGAAATATAATTCAGCACATTTCTTCACCAACCACAAGTGGGGCCCACCAATTCTAGAATTTTCCATCAAAATGATAAACTCCGAAAATTCAATAATTTCTGAACCAGTCATCTTGTAAAATTCATAATAAATCATACGTTCATTTTTAACGGTTCAAAATTTGTGGCCATATACTCAACTTATATATGTATAACATATCCAAAAATTACCACGATCCAACGGTCGGATTAAAAATTATAACCCCCGTAAAATATCTCAAAAACCCTGATTTTTAATACCTCCATTCCGACAAAAATACGGATAAAAATCTCAACATTAACTCCATCATTTTTAACCACAAAAATATATCCCTCATTTATATCCACATAAAATAAATATTTCCTTATCATATGAATCAATAATTAACTATTCACAAATAATATTACAGAATCACATTTATGACAACCAGGCCGTTCCCAGGAAAGAGGGGGCTTTCCAATAAGGATTTCTCCTTACTGGCGCGTAATTAGATGACCAAACCTCTCCTTAGACAGAACTTTCTAGACATTGTCAATAATGTTATCTAATAATATTATTCAATAATATAAATTATTGATATGATAATGGAAAATACTGTGCAGCAATAATTATTGAAACAACAATAATATAAAATATCAACGCAGCAATTATTGAATCAATAAAATAAAATATTAAATAATAACTACTGTAACAATTATTGAGTAGTGCCTTCTTACGTAAGAATCAATAATTGGTGCAATACCGTGTGCTACTGTATTTTAACCACCGGGTATTTCAACAGTATTAACGGTAACAACTACGCCGTTATTTATAAACAACTTATACTTGTTGTTTTCTTCATCCAATCGCTTTCCGTTATGGGGCCCACACAAGGCTGCGCCGTCGTACGAATATTCTCTGACAGCAAGAATATTTCACGACCAAACGAATATTTCCCGACAAAATGAATATTTTATAACCACTTGTTTATTTTGTAAAATTTGCACATTTCACCCATAACAAAAGTATTATATCAAATTAACCCCTTATTATTCACAACAATATTTAGAGAAAATTTGATTTTATTCATTAATAAGCTGGGGTCTTACAACCTCCCCTCCTTATGAAATTTCGTCCTCGAAATTGACGTACGTACCTGATGTTTCAAAAAGGTGAGGATACCTCGCTTTCATTTCTGATTCCAACTCCCAGGTCATTTCTTCAATAGCATGGTTTCTCCAAAAAACCTTAACTTGTGGTATAACCTTCGTGCGTAGGACATGCTCTTTCCTATCCAAGATCTTAACAGGTACCTCCTCGTACGTTAAATCTTCAGCTATCTCGTCTGGTTCTAACTCAATAATGTGGTTCGGGTCTTTAACATATTTACGAAGCATAGATATGTGAAAAACATTATGAACACGAGACATGCTTGGAGGTAATGCGAGTCTATATGCCACATTTCCTATTCGCTCAAGAATCTCAAATGGACCAACAAATCTTGGATTGAGCTTTCCTCTCTTCCCAAATCTTGTAACTCCCTTCCATGGTGCAACACGTAACAATACATAATCCCCAATATTAAATTTCACGTCCTTCCGATGAAGATCCGCATAACTCTTTTGTCGATCCTGTGCCGTTTGTATACGTTGTCGAATCGTTTGGATCTTCTCTGTAGTAATGCGTACCAACTCTGGTCCCAACAATGTTGCTTCACCCACCTCGTCCCAGCATACTGGAGAACGACATTTTCTTCCATACAACGCCTCAAATGGAGCCACACCTATGCTCGCCTGATAACTGTTGTTGTAGGAGAATTCCACCAATGGTAGGTACTTATCCCAACTCCCTTTGAGATCTAGGACACAGAGTCTTAATAGATCTTCAAGAGTTTGAATAGTTCTCTCTGATTGTCCGTCCGTTTGAGGATGGTATGCCGAACTGAATCGTAAATTCGCGCCCATAGCTTTCTGCAAGCTAACCCAAAATCGTGAAGTGAATCTTGGGTCACGATCCGAAACTATGGATACTGGCATGCCATGCAATCTCACAATCTCGTTCACGTACATACTAGCAAGACGTTCAAGGGAATAAGTCTCACGTATCGGCAAGAAATGAGCGGACTTGGTTAATCTATCAACAATAACCCAAATCACATCTATGCCTTGAGAAACCTTGGGAAGACCCGTAACAAAATCCATAGTAATGTGTTCCCACTTCCATTTCAGAATCTCAAGTGGTTGCAATGGACCCTTTGGTACTTGATGCTCCGCTTTTACACGTTGACAAGTTAAACATCTCGAGATAAACTCCGCGATCTCTCTTTTCATATTGCTCCACCAAAATGTATGTCGAAGATCGTGATACATTTTGGTACTCCCAGGATGGATTGCAAACGGTGTGTTGTGTGCCTCCATCATTATTCTATACTTCAAGTCAAAATCATTAGGAACACAAAGTCTGGAGTTGACTCGAAGTATTCCTTCTTCATCGATTCTTGCTTCCGGAATAACACCTTCTTGTACTTTCTTCTTTATACGCATCAGCTCTGGGTCTGTGACTTAAGAAACTTTAACTTTATCGATTAAAGTTGATTCTACGCGTATACTTGACATCATCGCACTCGTTCTTGCATATGATCTTCTACTTAATGCGTCAGCTACCGCGTTCACTTTTTCAGGATGGTATTGGATGGTATGATCAAAATCTTTCAACAGCTCGAGCCAACGACGGTGTCGTATGTTGAATTCTTGGAAGCTCTTCTCGCATTCCTCGGTCCATTCGAATTTTGTATCTTTCCGAGTCAGCTGAGTTAATGGAATAGCGATTCGAGAATATCCTTCAACGAATCTCCGATAATAATCAACTAAGCCTAGAAAGTTACATATTTCGATTACCGACTTAGATTGCTCTTAACTGTGACTCATATCCCAACCTTGGATAGCACGTCACAATGACACCTATCAGTTTACTACCGCACGAATATGGCGTCCCCTACGGAGAGTCTGGCTTCGGTGCATTCCACAAAGGAAGTCACCAGATAAAGGCTCGGGTACAAACTTCTACCGTTAGGTTTTTAACTCCTGAAGGTCAATAGGAGCCATTCGATATGAGATTTTAGATGTGAGTTTTGTACCAGATTCAAAGATGATACAAAATTCAATATCACGCGTAGGCCAAGAAATTCTTCAGGAAATACGTCAGGAAATAAACAACAGAAATATCACTCAAATCTGACGTATTTTTGTTCAAGTCCATGACATAGCTAAGAAAGCTTGACATCCGTTTTTCAATAAACGAATGACTTTACGGCTTGATATGAAAGAGTTTGACTTCAATGGTTTGGTTGCTTGAATTTGAATAACAGGTTGCTTAGGAATATGAAAACTAACAACCTTACGAAAGCAATCAATTTTTGCATGATGAGTAGTTAACCAATCAATTCCTAAAATCACATCAAAAGTAAGTATCTTTAAAGAGATAAGGTCAACAGGTAATGTGATGGTGCCAACTTGGATCAAACAAGATTTATAAACAGTGGATGTAACGAAAGTTTCTCCTAACGGAGTTTCAACAGATAAGTCAAAGTCTAATTTTCTCCGGAGTCAAGTTTAAACGTTGAGTATAAGCAGGAGAGATAAATGAATGGGTAGAACCGGAATCTAATAAGGTATAGACTTCAAAAATTTATAATTAACTAACCCGTGCTAACTTCGTTTGGGTTCCTCGCATTCTGACCAGTCAAGAAAAACGTTCTTCCAGGAACCGCTGATTTCGACTTATCCGGGACAACTTTTGGAGTCACCATCCCCGCTGAACTTGGTTTTGCTACAGAACACTCTCGATCTATATGACCCTCCTTTCCACAGTTATAACATACCTTAGATTGTTGTGGGCAGTTTGGGCTGATATGTCCCTCTTTCCCACATTTGTAACATACAACCGGTGGTCGTTCTCCTCCCCTAGAAACAGTTGATGTTTGTGCTGACGTCTTCACGTTATCATTGTTGTACCTTCTCTTCTTGAAATCTTCTCCCGACTCGCTCCTTCTATTATCACGACCACGATGACCACCCGAGTGGTTACCGCTCTTGTCCGAATGCTTTCCTTCTCTCTGGTTGTCATTGCTCCGATGACCGCTGCCATCGGTATGACCCTGGTTGTGGTCCCTCAGTTGCACATACTCATTATCTCGCTCTAATAATTGAGCCCTGTTTACAACATCTGAATATAAAGAAAATTTATGAGAGATAAGATATTGTCGAATCTCGGGTTTTAGACCTCTTAGAAACATCCTTGTCATTCGTTCCTCATTTTCGACCAAATGAGGTGCAAACCTGGATAACTCTACAAACTTCGCCTCGTACTGGGACACCGTCATGTTATTTTATTCCAGTCTGATAAACTCCACCTCCTTCATATGATGAATACTTTCAGGAAAGTACTTGTCATTGAATAGTTTTTGAAATGTTTCCCAGGACATGTTGAGTGCGTCAGGCTGGGTACGCTTCACAGACTCCCACCAGTAGTCTGCCTCACCGCGAAACATAAAAGTGGCGAATGGAACCTTCTATTCCTCCGTGCATCCCAAGACATTGAATATCTTGGTAATTTGCTTGACCCACGTTTACGCCATGATCGGATCTGGCTTTCCCTTAAATTCTGGTGGTCCCAATTCTTTGAACTGCTTAGCTGTGATAAACCGCGCGTTGTTATCATTTCCACCCGTATTCTGTATACGAGTCTCCCTCGTCTGATTTTGCATGAACTGCAAAAAGCTCCTAAACATTCCATCATTCATCGTTTGCTCGGTAACGTTGTTTACAGGAGGAATATTTCCTTCCTGTTGCATGTTCCCCTGGGTGGTGATCAAAGGTGTCTCCACAGTCTGATTTACTCCATTATTAACATTCTTAGCTGCCATTCTTAAATATTGTCATAAAACAATGGTTAATAGTCATGTCATATATTATCCCTATACTCTGTTCGACCAAATAAACACCAAATAAACTTAGTCAGGTCATACTAGCGAAGGAATTCCCCGTCTCTCTCTTCCTAGTTCTTATCTCACATCTCAGCCAGGGATCATATCCCTAAGCTCTAATACCAACTGTGACGCCCCCAAAATAGGTATACAACACCCATTCTGAGTCACCAAATACATGGTACAGAAAGCAAACTACAACTTCAATAATACAATTGTCGTGCAAAATACGACAACACATACTGTGAGTTTAAATACAAATATTGTCTTCTAGACAATATCCACACTTAAATAAGTCCTCAATACAATTATTCAAACACTATTTTATAGAAATAGTGAGGAATGCTAAAACATCTTTCTAGAACCATCACTCCATACCCCGACTAGATCCTGCTATGTTCTCACCTCCTTAGAAGAAAAATGGAATAAAAAAAAAGGGTGAGCTCAACTAGCCCAGTAAAGAATATTATGACTAAGATAATATAAAACAAATTATCATTAGTATTCAACAGGAAAAAATCTGATAGAATATAATCGACAACAAGTTTTAGATCAACAACTGCAGCGGAAACAGCAAACCATTAGAAGAGTCAAGTAGAGAAAGAATTCTACTATCTTCTAAGATTTAAAAATCTATCATCAATATTTTATCCCTGTAACATCGATTAATAATCATCTTTAACCAAATATTCATCTTTGCACTACAGGCCAAAGATATTCATTTGTATCACCAGTCGGTCATGTTCATCTCAACACCTGTTCATCTTTGCACTACAGGCCAAAGATATTCATCAAGTAATCATACATCTTTGCACTACAAGCCAAAGATATTCAGTAATATCATCATTTAGGACTGAGGATGATGAAAAATATCTTAAAGAAAACGAATCTAGTGAGACAGAAGGACAAATAGTAGGGATTCGTATAACAGTTTATCCAAGATCAATAATACTTCATAATAATCAATTGTGAAGCAGAATTCAAAAATAAAGATCAAAACATGGATACAATCAAAGATAGTAACCATAATAGACATCTTGGACAAAAAGGAAAAATTTTATTTTTCGATGAATAGTGCCGTATTCGTGAATAGTACCGTATACGTGAATAGTACCGTATACGTGAATAGTAACTCCGACACAAAAAGTTCCAAATTTGATAAAAACTCATATTAATATTTCAGCATAATGATATTGAAGAAAATAATATCATTTAAGAAGAAAATAATATCCCTTACCTCAAGATATCAGTACTTCTGGTTGGAATACCGGTATAAGGCTGAAAGAAACTTGCACTGATGAATAGAAAATCTCAAAGTATCCAAATACTCACAAAATATACTCAATAATCTTGAGAGAGAACGAGAGAAAACTTGTTTCAGGTGTGATTTTCAATTCTAACTTAGCCCTCTATTTATAGGAAAATTTTAGTAGGCTTGACCTGCAACCTGGTGGCTTTACCTGCTACTATTCCCACCCACCACATTTGAAATATAATTTAGCACATTTCTTCACCAACCACAAGTGAGGCCCACCATTTCTAGAATTTTCCATCAAAATGATAAACTCCGAAAATTCAACAATTTCTGAACCAGTCATCTTGTAAAATTCATAATAAATCATACGTTCATTTTTAACGGTTCAAAATTTGTGGGCATATACTCAACTTATATATGTATAACATATCCAAAAATTACCACGATCTAACGGTCGGATTAAAAATTATAACCCCCGTAAAATATATCAAAAACCCTGATTTTTAATACCTCCATTCCGACAAAAATACGGATAAAAACCTCAACATTAACTCCATCATTTTTAACCACAAAAATATATCCCTCATTTATATCCACATAAAATAAATATTTCCTTATCATATGAATCAATAGTTAACTATTCACAAATAATATTACAGAATCACATTTATGACAACCAGGCCGTTCCCAGGAAAGAAGGGGCTTTCCAATAAGGATTTCTCCTTACTGGCGCGCAATTAGATGACCAAACCTCTCCTTAGACAGAACTTTCTAGACATTGTCAATAATATTATCTAATAATATTATTCAAATAATATGAATTATTGATCTGATAATGGAAAATACTGTGCAGCAACAATTATTGAAACAACAATAATATAAAATATCAACGCAGCAATTATTGAATCAATAAAATAAAATATTGAATAATAACTACTGTAACAATTATTGAGTAGTGCCTTCTTACGTAAGAATCAATAATTGGTGCAATACCGTGTGCTACTGTATTTTAACCACCGGGTATTCCAACAGTATTAACGGTAACAACTACGCCGTTATTTATAAACAACTTATACTTGTCGTTTTCTTCATCCAATCGCTTTCCGTTATGGGGCCCACACAAGGCTGCGCCGTCGTACGAATATTCCCCGACAGCAAGAATATTCTACGACCAAACGAATATTTCCCGACAAAATGAATATTTTATAACCACTTGCTTATTTTGTAAAATTTGCACATTTCACCCATAACAAAAGTATTATATCAAATTAACCCCTTATTATTCACAATAATATTTAGAGTAAATTTGATTTTATTCATTAATAAGCTGGGGTCTTACAGATCAGGTAAGTATCATATCTTTCCATTTACTTTATGCAATGGACATGCTTAAGCGAATATCGAAACTATTCTTTTTCATTGTTCAAATATCTTAACCTTTGTATATATACTTATGCAATGATTATATATAAGTAAGTTATTAGATTATAATCTGTTGTACAAGTTCTTTAATTCTGTTAGTATAGATCAAGATATATATTATGTTCGTTAATTTCTAAGCATGGTTATACAAGTGATCTCACTTGGATAATCATTGTATTTAATCACATATTTGATACATACTAGTTAGTTTTTAGTATGTATACGTTGACTTAAAAGCCGTCTAGGCTATTTGATTTGGCTAGACACAAACTTAAAAATCTTATTGAACAAGATAGAATTTTATTGTATCCAATCAAATTGTTTTGATTCAGATTCCCGACTAAGTATAAACATCCCGAACATGGGAAAACTTTTGTGCACCTAAGGTGGATAAGATGAACGATAATATCGTTCTTGCATGTAGTATTGATCAATACAGGGCACATTGGGATGATCACCCTCGCTCCCGTAAGTTATGATGGTTTACGAATGAAGTTATGCTAAACCTTAGCGAAAACTGAAAACAAAGTTCATAGTCTGTCGACTGCTCTCCATTTATAGTCAATACGTAGTTTTAAAAATTTGTTATAGAATTGATATGTTGTTATTATTGGTTCAGCTTACTTCACAACTGTTGATTCGTTGTAGAAGTGTCATTCAAAGAAAATATTTAATCCTTTCAGCTAATATTTATTGTTGTTATTACTTGCTGGGCAATCAAATGTTCATTCTTGCTTTAAATTTAAATATTTTCAGCTAAGCGTGATCAACCTGAAGGTTCAGGCGAGAATAAAGGTAAATGAAAGCAAACAGAATAAGTTTTATGGTATCTTTTGTAATAGTTAGACATTATTAAGAGAATGATATGTATTATCTATAATGTAATGAAATGTAGTAAAGGTCGCGTACCTGGGATTAGACTCTGATATATGTAAATTAAGTTTGATATTTATATTATTGTTATTATTCCGCTTAAAGAAATGGTATCGTGAAGCACCGAGTTCGGGTTTCAAGTACCTAGATTTGGGAGTGTCACATGACCTTTTGAAGTGCTTCGACGCGTTAGTGAAGTGGCATACGAGGTAGCTTTACCTCTAGAGTTAGAGCATATTCATAATATTTTCCATGTATCGGTATTAAGGCCATATAAGCCTGATTATAAACATGTAATAGAATATGAGCCATTACAGTTTGAGAAAAACTTAACATATGAAGAAGTCCTTGTTCAAATTATAGACAGGAAATAGCAAGTACTACAGAATAAAGTGATACCTTCTGTTCAGGTAATCTGGAGCAACCACAATACTGAAGAAGCTACGTAAGAATTTGAATATGTTATGGTGCGAAATTATCCTCAGTTATTTGCTTAATCTTGTATAGCGATTTTGGGGACAGAATCATGTTAAGGAGAAAAGAATGTGACGTTTGAATTTATCGAGATATGATTCTAGGGATAAAATTCTTTTAAGGAGGGAAGGATACAACGATCGAGAAATTTATAATTTAATTTAAATATTTATTGAATTAAATAAATATTTTAAATAATTTATTTATTGAGATAAATAAATATTTGATGAATTGTGATGTAATAATTTAGTTGAGTATGTATGCTAACTAAATTAATGAATGGTAATTTTATTACGTGAGGATTTAATTTAATGAAAATAATTAAATTAAATGAATTGTTTAATATCTAAGAAAATAAGTAAATTAAATAAAGTGATATTTTAGTCTAATTTATTAATTAAATTAGATATATAATTATTTATTAGTCATAAGTATAATTATAATTATAATTATAATAAAAATTATAATTATTATAATTATAAGTGTAAGCTAATTAAATGGATTACATGTGTGACAAATAAAACAATATAATAAAAATAATATAAAAATAATCTAGAAGGTGGGAGTTGTGTTTAGCCAAACAAGGCCTTGTGGCCTTTGGCTTAATTTAATGGATGCAACCTGTTGGGTTTGTAACCTGACGTACGTGGGAGAGAGAGACCATATCAGTTTATATTTACACGTCTTGTTTTTCTAAGGCTAGCACAGAGAAATTAGAGAAGAGAGAAAACATAGTGGTTTTGTGAGAGAAGAGACCATATCACCATCGTTTTGCAATATATAATTAAGGACTGAAGGTATACTTTATTCCTAATGTTCATGTTTTGAGTTTCTAATGATTATTTCCTGTAAATTGCTAAGTCATGTTGGATTGTTGTATATATATGTACCTATAGTGTTGTAAAAAATGTTAATCATCATATATGAGTGATATGCGATTATCAAATACGTGAAAATTGGCTTTGTAAGAAAGAAGTTGGGATATCATTGTATGCTCATATAATATGGCTTAGTAAGTACAAAAATTTCATGTCCAATGCCTGCTATAATCTGTAAATTTATGTTAGATTGTATTAGTATGTTAAGAAATGAAAATGACGTACTTTGAATCGTGTCAATTGGTTAAGAAACAAAGTCGTGGTGATCGAATTCGCTAAAAGTGTTAAAAAAAATAAAGAAATTGGTAAAAACAAGGTTTTAATTCTCTAAATTTAATTATGTAAATTATTTTAGGTATTAGAATGATTGATTGTATGTGTTATAAGGCCATGGTTAAGTTTGTAGTGTAAGGGTTTGTCTATGTTGCTGTAGAAATTAAGAAATTGGAGTTTTTGTATAAGAACAGAGTCTGTGATCGTGTCTCTGGAAAACTAGTTCTGGAGCTGAGCGCGGACGAGCTGCCTCTGGGCGCTGGTGCGCTGCCGCGCGGGCACGTTGGATTCAAATGGAGACTTGGCACGGTCGCGCCAGTGGTCAGTCAGACCTAGTGTTGAGCTACTAACAGCATAACTTTAGAAATGCTAACCTAACTTCTTATAATGACCCTAAAACATGTTATAAGACATAATAACATATTGTAATCACAATGTTAAAACTATAAATTATGAACTAATAAGTTGTCAGAGTTTGGAATGTGAGGTAATGAAAATTGGAATTGTTTTGCAATCACCATGTCGTATACTATGATATGATTGAGAATTCAGTTTCGTGTTACGTGAATGAGTAGGATAATCAAGTCCTAAGTTAAGGATTATACACTTGATTAAAATGAAAACCAAATTAATGAAGTTAATATTAATATAACTAATTGGTATTGTGATTCTAATGATATATGTAGGGTAATTGGCGAACGTTTATTATATTTGTGTAGCTTACACCCGAGGTAAGTTTTCTAACTTCATTCTCTTTATAATGAATGCAAGTTCCTTATCCTAAAATTTTATTGAACAAGTTCTTTAACTTCATTCTTTTATTAATGAATGCAAGTTTCATAGCTATGTTATCTTTTATGTCAAGCAAGCCTATTGATTCTATCTCGTGTATGATTGTACAAGCTCTTGTGAGCTAGTTCGTTACATGGAGCGAGTTTCATTTTCCCAAGTCTTATTATTATTATTCAAAGTATATATTGTTCTAATACATTGATTCAAATGAGATTGTTCTAACTCTTTTGGATATGATACTATGAACACATACTATGTCTGTTCAATTGTACGTTGTTGTTATTCGATCTTTGACTTTGATAACCTTATTCAATTCTATATTGTTGTATTAAAACTTCAAGTAGTAAGCAAACTCTTATTGATTGAACTAGTCTATTATGGAATAGTGTTCTAAAATTCTAGAACCACTGATAAGTTAGTTCCGAGCTAAACTTTCTTTAATACAGAAATTCTAAATTCAAACTGAGACGAACAATCCTAATATAGGGGATTTTGTACGTGTAACGTTTAGATGTTTGTGCACAATACATGGCACAAAGGGTTGATCCCCCTAAGTACGTTAAGTAGGGTCTATATAGCCTAAATGACTGTTAAGATTGGGGTAGTAATGTAAGACCCCAAATTTTATGAAATAAAAGTTTTCAATTTTCTTATAATTATTATTCTATTTAGTAAATGATGAAATTGATAAAAGGTTAAAGTTAAGGGTGATATGTGAAAATTTTTCAAAGTAAGCAAATTGTCATAAAATAGTCGGTAATAAAAGTACAGTAATACGCGTGGTTGCATAGTAGCACACGGTATTGATTGTTGATGCTTACATGAGAAGTCACTCAGTTATATTCAATTATTGCTACAGTAATTGCTGCATAGCATCTCACGTTATTTGATTCAATTATTGTCAATATTTTATATATTATTAAATCAATAATTGAGACAACAAAGTTATTCATATTATTAATTACAATATTGACGATGTCTAGAAAGTTCTGTATAGGAGAGGTTTGGTCAACTAATTGCACGCCAATAGGGAGAAATCTTTATCGAAAAGCCTCATCTTTCCTGGGAATGATCTGGTTATTAAATATTATGAGTTATAATATTAATGAAGAATAAGTTCGTATTGATTAAAGATGAAATTGATATTTTTATTATGTTGTGATTATTTGTGTTAGTGGAAATCGACATTTATTTCGATAATAATTGATTTCTGGAGGTTATATTGACCAATCGGGTAATTAATCGGATAAGTGAGCAACTAATTGCTATTAATTCACATGCTTATAACTATTTGTTCACATGTGTGTATTATTGATTCACATGCACGTACTATTAGGGGAGGTGGTGCAAGATTGATAATACTTGTATGACTAAATTAAAAATAAAGGTATAGATGAAGGTACTATACCGTAACTATTTTTTCCACATGTGTGTACTATTGATTCACATGATGTACTATTAGGGGAGGTGGTGCAAGTTTGATAATACTTGCAGGACTAAATTAAAAATGAAGAAAAAGATGAAGGTATTATACTGTAATATTTTGAGCTCCAAAACGTGCAATTATCGAAACTATATTTTTCTATAAATACAAGCTCATTCTTCTTTCATTCTCACCAATTCACTATGACTCACAAGAGCAATTATAGAGAGAGAATCTATAGAGAGAATGAAGAAGAGAAGTCTGCTACTTCACTATTCCAGTATCCAGTCTTCTTCTGAGGTAAGAGGTATTATTTATTTCATATTCAGAAGAGATATTATTTTTTGTATTCATATGAATATTATTTATGTTCAATATTCGTAAGGAATATTATCTTTGTTCAATATTCGTTGAAATAATTTTTTGGTTCAACAGTAGTAAGGGATATTATTTATTTCATATTCAGAAGAGATATTATTTTTTGTATTCATATGAATATTATTTTTGTTCAATATTCGTAAGGAATATTATCTTTGTTGAATATTCGTTGGAATATTATTTTCGTTCAACAGTAGTAAGGGATGTTATTTCTTTCGTATTCGTAAGGGATGTTATTTTTGTTCAATATTCATATGAAATAATATTTTCTTCCATACTCTGTAGTATGTAAGTAATATTATTTCGTTTCGTATTCCTACTTCTACACTCATTTTGTTGAAGTATTGATACTCTATGAAATTAGTAGAATATCTTTGATATTTGAGCTTCATCCAGTATCTTTTCATGAAAATATTATTCTGAGCTTTCTTGATAATTATTGATCTTTTCATGTTAAAATACTATTCACAGGTTACTATTTACCCGATTGCTATTCACTCGAATATTATTCACTCGGGTATTTGGGACACTTTTCATGCCGGGGTAGTATTCACAAGGTACTATTCCCGAAGTACTATTCACGGGGTACTATTCACCCGAAAAATATATTTCTTTTCTGTCCAAATTATTTTTGATACATGAATATTATTCTTGAATTTTACTCCACAAAGCAGTATCATATTGATAATTTGGATGTTTTTAAACTCTGGATAAATTTAAAGTCTTTAATATTTATCCTTTAATTCGTTTGATTAATGCTTATATCATTGTCATCATCCTCATGCTTATATTGTGATGAAAGTCATCTTTAGCTTACGTGCTAAGATGAACTGTTGATTATTAGTTTTACAGTTATATATCTTTGGCTAACGTGTAAAGATGGACTATTGATTATTGGTTTTATAGTTGTATATCTTTGGCTTACGCGCAAAGACGAACTGTTGATTAATAGCTTTGGTCCGTAGTGTAAAGATAGACAGGTGTATGACATAATCATGACCACGGCTGATAATAACGAATATTCTTAGCCCGTAGTGCATGGATAATTCGATGATGTGATTGGCAAGACCATGACAATTAGTTAATAGTTGAATGTCGTTGGCCGTAGTGCACTGACAGACAATTGATTGGTATAATCATGACCATTGGTTTTATAATTGAATATCTTTGGCCCGTAGTGCAAAGGTAGACAACTGATTGGTATGATCATTGTTATTACATTTGAATATTTTTAGCCTTTGGGGTAAGGATATTGAGTAAACGTTCTATTAAGCCTTTGTGGGAAGGAGAAACTGTTTATTCACATTATTATAAACATAAATTGTGAATTTAACTAAAATATTTTATTATTTTGGTGAAGACATGTGATGAAAGTTCTCTTTGTCTTGGGTACAACCAAGAACTGTTAATGGGTATTACAGGGATAAAATTGATGATGAACTTTTTAAATCATAGAACATAGAAGATAGTAGATATCATGCTCTACTTGACACTTCTAATGTATTGCTTATTCCGCTGCAGTTGTTGATCTAAAACTTATTGTCTATTGTATTCTATCAATTGTTATACTGTTGAAGGCTAAGGATAATTTATTCTATCAAAATATGTATACATCACCCTTTGCTTTCATTGTTCTCTTCAGGAAATGAGAACATCGCCGGGACTAGTCGGGGAACGGAGTGATGGTCCAGGATAAGTGGCTATAGTAGTCCTCATTATTCTATGAAATATTGTGATAGTATTGAGGACTTCATTTGAGTTTGAATACTTTCTATGAGACAATATTTGTGTAAAAACTCAGCTATGTTTTGTCGTATTTTTACACGACAGTTATATTAAAGAAGTGTGTATTTGATTTCTGTACGATGTATTTGGCAACTCAAGATGGGTGATGTATACCTATTTTGGGGGCATCTCAGTTGGTATAAAACTTAGGGATATGATCCCTGGCTGAGATGTGAGACAAGAACTAGGAGGGGAGAGACGGGGAATTCTTTCGCTAGTATGAGTTTATTTGGTATTTAATTGGTCGGTCAGAGTATAGGGATAATATGTGACAGGTCAATTAACCCTTGTTTTGAAACTATATTCAAGAATAATCTCTAAAATACAGGAGATAAGCAATGGAAAAAACATGATAGAGAGGAAACAACCGGGAAGGTACAATCCGAAAAGAAAGCAAGGTATTCTCATCTCTTCGAACTTCCAGGTACGTAAATTTCGAGGGCAAAATTTCATAAGGAGGGGAGATTGTAAGACCCCGAATTTTATAAAATGAAAGTATTCAATTTTCTTATAATTATTATTCTATTTAGTAAATGGTGAAATTGATAAAAGGTTAAAGTTAAGGGTGATATGTGAAAATTTTTCAAAGTAAGCAAATTGTCATAAAATAATCGGTGATAAAAGTACAGTAATACGCGTGGTTGTATAGTAGCACACGGTATTGATTATTGATGCTTACGTGAGAAGTCACTCAGTTATATTCAATTATTGCTATAGTAATTGCTGCATAGTATCTCACGTTATTTGATTCAATTATTGTCAATATTTTATATATTATTAAATCAATAATTGAGACGACAAAGTTATTCATATTATTATTTGCAATATTGGCGATGTCTAGAAAGTTCTGTTGAGGATAGGTTTGGTCACCTAATTGCGCGCCAATAGGGAGAAATCCTTATCGAAAAGACCCCTATTTCCTGAGAATGATCTAGTTGTTAAATATTGCGAGTTATAATATTAATGATGAATAAGTTCGTATTGATTAAAGATGAAATTGATATTTTCATTGTGTTGAGATTATTTGTGTTAGTGGAAATTGACATTTATTTTGATAATAATTGATTTCTGAAGGTTATAGTGACCAATCGGGTAATTAATCGGATAAGTGAGCAATTAATTGCTATTAATTCACATGCTTATAACTATTTGTTCACATGTGTGTACTATTAATTCACATGTATGTACTATTAGGGGAGGTGGTGGAAGATTGATAATACTTGCATGACTATATTAAAAATAGAGGTATAGATGAAAGTACTATACCGTAACTATTTTTTTCACATGGGTGTACTATTGATTCACATGATGTACTATTAAGGGAGGTGGTGCAAGTTTGATAATACTTGCAGGACTAAATTAAAAATGAAAAAAAAGATGAAGGTATTATACTATAATATTTTGAGCCCCAAAACGTGCAATTATCGAAACTATATTTTTCTATAAATACAAGCTCATTCTTCTTTCATTCTCACCAATTCACTAAGACTCACAAGAGCAATTATAGAGAGAGAATCTATAGAGAGAAAGAAGAAAAAAAGTATGCTACTTCACTATTCCAATATCTAGTCTTCTTCTGAGGTAAGGGGTATTATTTATTTCATATTCAGAAGAGATATTATTTTTCGTATTCATATGAATATTATTTCTGTTCAATATTCGTAAGGAATATTATCTTTGTTCAATATTCATTGGAATATTATTTTCATTCAACAGTAGTAAGGGGTATTATTTATTTCATATTCAGAAGAGATATTATTTTTCGTATTCATATGAATATTATTTATGTTAAATATTCGTAAGGAATATTATCTTTGTTCAATATTCGTTGGAATATTATTTTCGTTCAACAGTAATAAGGGGTATTATTTCTTTCGTATTCGTAAGGAATGTTATTTTTATTCAATATCCATATGAAATAATATTTTCTTACATACTCTATAGTATGTAAGTAATATTATTTCGTTTCGTTTTCCTACTTCTACACTCATTTTGTTGAAGTATTGATACTTTGTGAAATTAGTAGAATATCTTTGATATTTGCGCTTCATCTAGTATCGTTTCATAGAAAATTTATTCTGAGCTTTCTTGATAATTATTGATCTTTTCATATCGTAATACTATTCACGAGTTACTATTCACGGGTTACTATTCACTCGAATATTATTCACTTGGATATTTGGGACACTTTTCATGTCGGGATACTATTCATGAGGTACTATTCCTGAAGTACTATTCAGAGAGAACTATTCACGGGATACTATTCACCCGAAAAATATATTTCTTTTTTGTCCAAATTATTTTTGATACATGAATATTATTCTTGAATTTTACTCCACAAAGCAGTATCATATTGACAATTTGGATATTTTTAAACTTTGGATAAATTTAAAGTCTTTAATATTTATCCTTTAATTCGTTTGATTAATGCTTATATCATTGTCATCATCCTCATGCTTATATTGTGATGATAGTCATCTTTGGCTTACGTGCAAAGATGGACTATTGATTATTGGTTTTACAGTTGTATATATGGCTTACGTGCAATGATGGACTGTTGGTTATTGGTTTTACAGTTGTGCAAAGATGGATTGTTGATTATTGGTTTTACAGTTGTATATCTTTGGCTTACTTGCAAAGACGAATTGTTGATTGATAGCTTTAGCCCGTAGTGCAAAGATGGACAGGTGTATGACATAATCATGACCATTGGTGATAATAACGAATATCCTTGGCCCGTAGTGCATGGATAATTCGATGATGTGACTGGCAGGATCATAACCATTAGTTAACAGTTGAATGTCTTTGGCCGTAGTGCACTGACAGACAATTGATTGATATGATCATAACCATTGGTTTTATAGTTGAATATCTTTGGCCCGTAGTACAAAGGTAGACAACTGATTGGTATGATCATTGTTATTACATTTGAATATCTTTAGCCTTTGGGCTAAGGATATTGAGTAAACGTTCTATTAAGCCTTTGTTGCAAGGAGAAACTGTTGATTCACATTATTATAAGCATAAATTGTGAATTTAACTAAAATATTTTATTATTCTGGTGAAGACAGGTGATAAAAAGTTCTCTTTGTCTTGGGTACAACCAAGAACTGTTAATGGGTATTACGGGGATAAAATTGATGGTAAACTTTTTAAATCATAGAAGATAGGAGATATCATGCTCTACTTGACTCTTCTAATGGATTGCTTATTCCGCTGCAGTTGTTGATTTTAAACTTGTTGTCTATTGTATTCTATCAGTTGTTATACTGTTGAAGGCTAAGGATAATTTATTCTGCATTATCTTAGTCATAATATTTCTTACTGGGCTAGTTGAGCTCATCCATTGCTTTCATTGTTCTCTTCAATAAATGAGAACATAGCCGGGACTAGTCGGGGAACGGAGTGATGGTCCAAGATAAGTGGCTATAGTAGTCCTCACTATTCTATGAAATATTGTGATAGTATTGAGGACTTCATTTGAGTTTGAATACTGTCTATGAGACAATATTCGTGTAAAAACTCAGATATGTTTTGTCGTATTTTTACACGACAGTTGTATTAATGAAGTTTGTATTTGATTTCTGTACCATGCATTTGGCGACTCAAAATGGGTGATGTGTACCTATGTTGGGGGCGTCTCAAGTAATACCTAATCATCGGGGACATAGTTCATGGTCTTGAAACCCGTAGATATTAAATTCAAACTTGATTTCTATTCTGATTTGTAGAACAAGTTCACCATTATTCAGCATTCGTTGTTCATTCTCATATTGTTATAATTACTACTCTTTATATCAGTGAGCAATTGTTTGCTCACTCTTGCATTAACACTGCAGCTAAAGCTGAGAAAGTCGATTAGCCATCTACTAGCAAAGGAAAGGGCAAGATGTCCAAGTGTTGAAGATTTATGAAACTTGATTTAAATAAATTATGTTATAAGACTTGTTTTATTTTATGATGTATTCTGCAAACTGATGTAATAATTTAAGGTTAGATTACCTAGGATTGTTTTTCAGATGATGTAACCCTTTAAGGGGAAAAGATTATCGTTTAAGTTATTTTATGTCTTTATCCTTTATTATGAGTAGTTAGCTGTAATTATTTTTGATAATGAACACCAAATCCTGTGGGAATGATGTACCCGGATTTGGGGGTGTCACAAGTTGGTATCAAAGCCTTAGGTTATGAACCTTAGGTGGAGAAACCTTAGGAAGTAACCTTTAAGGACACATAAAACATAGAGGCGTCGAACTCCTATCGAGTTTTTAAGGAATGGATTAAGGTATCCATTGAAGCTAAATAACAAAAGACATTATGTGCTATGTGTTAATAACTTATGTGCTCACGAGTATCGAAGAATGTTATATAATAAATAAACTTTAAAATATTTTGTTGTCAGGATGTCTAACGATGAAGGATCCAGTCTAGCTAGGGAAGTGATACCTCAGATACCTAGAGATGATGAACCCCGGGATATCCATGTTGTGCGGGAGCAGTTGATCCAGGAGGATAAGCCTGTGACCGATCCCGAGGAAGATAGCTCGGAGGAGATAGAGAAGGATGATGAGGAAGAGGATCCTATGGGGTTTCTACCAAACTCCATATCGGCTGAGATGTATGATGCACTATACGATCGTAACATAGAATTATAGGACAAGGTTGAGTAGCTTAAGGAGTTGGTTGAGATGCATCACGCTACGAAAGAGCAGAAGGATGCGGAGATTCAGGAACTCGACTCACGGCTTAGAAACACGGAGTGGGACCTAGTTCATACTAAGGGCCAGCATGAAGATCTGTTGGCGGTGAATGGGAAGATGAAGACTGACGTGGAGAAGTTAAAAGATGACTTGAAAGAGGAATCGGCTAAGCGTGCAAGAGCAGAGGACGCTTGGATGAAGGTGACTCATCGTGCATACCGTGTTGAAGCTAAGGTCCAAACAAAGATAGCTAAAATGAACGAAATGGATCATGCCTTTAATTCTGCGATTGATAGGGCCCAGGTTCGAGTCTTTTATTACCCACCTCAATTTGAAGAGTCGTCGTGGTTCGTGATGGATCGTAGGACGACGTATCGTAGGACGACGTATCGTATTATGGAGGAAGAGTGTAGAGAAGCCTCTCGACGTCTTAATATGCCCAGATAAAGAGAATAAGAATAATAATAATATGTGATTACGTATGTGAATAAATAAGCTGTAAATCCCTTATTTTGATATAAATAAAGGGGTAGTATGAGTATGTAATCCTAAAACTTGTCTAGTTCAGGAAAGTTGATGTTAATAGTGGTTATGCTATCTTTATTATGTTTTAAAAACGTTATGGATGAATAAAATATCTAAGTTTATTTGAAATATTATGTGTTATAGCGTTAATCTTAGAATGTTTAAGTTAAACTTCAAATACTCAAGAAATTTAGTAATGAACTAATAAGCGTATATCTTAACAGAAAATGACTCCTAGAAGAAGACAACCACACCAACAACCACCTCCTGAACGAGGCCAACGCTAACTCGGTTCAACAGTTGGTAACCTTGTTAATGGGAGCATTTGCGAATCAACCACAAGCTCAAGTCACGACCTTCAAGGAATTTAAAGCGGTTGAACTGCCAGAGTTTCAAGGGTTTATGAATCCAGTAGAAGCCCAAACCTGGATAATGGAAATGGAGAAGGTGTTCGACGTTGCTAGAGTTAACGAAGATCAGAAGACTACGTTCGCAACGTTCATGCTGAAGTCTTAAGCTAGCTACTGGTGGTAGGAAAATATGGTTCGTGGGGGACAAGGAATGATAGCATAGGAAAGATTAAAGGAGATGTTTTTCGAAATGTACTTTTCAGCGAGTTATCGGAATCAGTTGAAGGTGCAATTTTTGGAGCTGAAACAAGGAACTATGACGGTGCCAGAATATGCGGTGAAGTTTAATGTGTTGGAAAGGTTTGTAACTTATCAAGTCAATACCGACGAGCGTAAGGCGAGAAGGTTCGAACAAGGATTGAAACCTTGCCTGTATAGCAAGGTTTCAATGTTCTAGTTAAATACATTTGTGGCTATACTGGAAAAGGCAATTATCGCGGAAGGTGAAAGCGATGCCTTGATCAAGTACAATCAAGAACAGAAAAAGAGGAAGAATGAGAATGAAAATAAGACCGGTGGAAGTAACGTTGGAAGTAACCATCAGAAGAGGAAGTGGAGTGAGAATTCTATTGCGGGAGGACAACAAGGAAGTCAGCAGAAGAAAAAGTTTGAAGCTTGTGCAACTTACGGGAAGAACCATATTGGGGTATGTTTGAAGGGAAAGCGGGTGTGTTTCAACTGTGGTCAGGAGGGACACATTGCACCGAACAATTTTAGCCCAAAGGAAGGAGCATGTTTTACCTGCGGTTCGAAGGATCGCATGGCTCGTGATTGTCCTAAGAAGCCAGCGGGAAGTGCAAGTGGAGGAAAAGGAAACAACAACGGTGGTGGTGCATTGACTATCACTGGACCAGCACAGTCAAGCTGACCTACTGCGAGAACTTTTAATATGACCGTACAGGATGCTGTACAGTCAAAGGATGTAGTGTCAGGTATCATTCCGATCAATGGTATTAATACTTATGTACTATTTGATTCGGGTGCTACTTGTTTATTTATATCCGATGAATTTGCTTAGAACTTAGATTTACCTCAGGAAGAATTAGATTATCCTTTGGGCATAGAGATTATGAATAGGGAAGTGATTCCTGTTAGATTCATATATAAGAATTGTAGAGTGGTTATTAAAGGTTACGAGATGATGGTAGATTTGATACCAATTACACTTGGTGAATTTGATGTCATACTAGGAATGGATTGGTTATTTAATTACAGAGCAGTGATTAATTGCCAACGAAAATGTGTTAACCTTATGACTCCGTTAAAGGTTGTGTTCTATGGCAGCAAGTCACCTCGACAAGCAAGTTGTCTGACAGTGATGCAAGTCAAGAAGTTGTTGAGACAAGGATGTGTAGGATACTTAGCCTACATAGTCGATACACAGAAGAAGAGTGCGAAGTTAAAAGAGATACCGATCATAAGAGATTTTTCAGAAGTATTTCTAGATAATTTATGGGTCTTCCGCCGGATCGACAAATCAAGTTCGTGATTGACTTACTACCAGGAACGACCACGATATCTAAGGCAGCATACAGAATGGCTTTGGTAGAGATGAAAGAGTTGATGGTGCAATTTCAAGAGTTGCTCGACAAGAAGTATATTCAGCCGAGTGTGTCGCTATGGGGAGCACCGGTGTTGTTTGTTAAGAAAAAAGTTAGATCGATGCGGCTCTGCATTGATTATAGAGAATTGAATAAGGTCACGATTAAAAATAAGTATCCATTACCTAGAATCGACGACTTGTACATTCATTTGAAGGGAGCTAAATATTTCTCAAAGATAGACTTGAGGAGTGGTTATCATCAGTTAAAGGTGAGGCCGGAGGATGTACAAAAAATAGTGTTCAGAACTCGGTATGGTCATTACGAGTTTCTGGTCATGTCATTTGGTTTAACCAATGCACCTGCAACGTTCATGGATTTGATGAACAGGGTGTTTAAACCATTTTTAGACAAATTTGTGGTGGTGTTTATCGATGATATTTTGGTGTATTCCAAGACCAAGGAGAAACATGTGGAACACTTAAGAGTAACATTAGAGACATTGAGAAAAGAAAAGTAGTACACCAAATTCTCAAAATGTGAGTTTTGGTTGGAACGTGTACAGTTTCTCGGACACGTTATTGATAAGGAAGAAATTTCGGTAGATCCATCAAAGGTTGAAGCTGTAATAAACTGGGATCAGCCGAAGACACCGTCAGAAGTAAGGAGTTTCTTAGGATTGGCAGGTTACTATAGGCGTTTTATTCAAGACTTTTCCAAGATCGCAACTCCGTTGATAAATTTAACCTGGAAGGCAGTTAAGTTTGTTTGGACAGAGAAATGTGAGGAAAATTTTTGAGAATTAAAGAAGAGGTTGAGTTCAGCACCTGTTTTGTCATTGCCTGATGGTACATGAAATTTTATGGTGTATAGTGACGCATCACATAAAGGACTAGGCTGTGTGCTTATGCAGAACGGCAGAGTCATTGCGTATGCATCACGTCAATTAAAAGATTACAAGAAAGGGTATCTGACTCATGACTTAGAGTTGGTTGCGGTGGCGCTTGCCCTAAAGATTTGGAGACATTATTTTTATGGAGAGAGGTGTGAGATATATTCCAACCATAAAAGTCTGAAAGTATATGATTTGATATGAGGCAAAGAAGATGGTTGGAGTTGATCAAAGACTATGACTGCGAGATTTTCTATCATCCCGGAAAGGCGAATGTTGTTGCTAATGCCTTAAGTATAAAGGGACGAGAGAAGTTAATGATGTTGACTATTCAGGAGAAGCTAATATAGAAAATGGCAAAGATGGAGTTGGAAATTAAGTATCCGAAAGAGTTAGAAAAAAAGTTGTTCCAGATGGGAAACGGTTCAACGTTGGTGGATAAGGTGAAGAATGCACAACTTCAGGACGAGGATTGTGAAAAGATAAAATAAAAAGTATCTGAAGGTGAGGAAAACATATTCAAAATCGATTCAGAAGGGTTACTTCGATTCAAAGGGAGAATTTGGGTTTCGCCAGAACCAGAAGTTAAAGAGGAAATTCTGAGTGAAACTCACAATTCAAGATATTCGATTCACCCTGGGAGTACAAAGATGTACCAGGATCTTAGACATCATTTTTGGTGGCCGAATATGAAAAAGGATGTGGCTGAGTGTGTGGCAAAATGCTTAACGTGTCAGAAAGTTAAAGCTGAACACCAATGGCCAAGCGAATTATTGCAACCGTTAGAGATACCACAATGGAAATGGGAGCATATCACCATGGATTTTGTGGTAGGTCTTCCAACGACCCAGCAAGGTTACGGCGCCATTTGGGTGATTGTCGATCGACTAACGAAGTTGGCACACTTTTTGCCAATCAAGATTAGATTTAGCCTAGATCGGTTGGCAAAACTGTACGTGAAGGAAATCGTTTCAAGACACGGTGTACCTGTGTCCATTGTATCAGACAGAGATCCGTGTTTCACATCTAATTTCTAGAAACGATTATAAGAATATTTGGGAACACAACTAAGAATGAGCACAGCGTACCATCCTCAGACCGACGGACAAAGTGAGAAAACTATCCAAACACTAGAGGATATGCTCAAAGCATATATTATGGATTTCAAAGGAAACTGGGATGATCATTTACCATTGGTTGAGTTTGCCTATAATAATTGTTATCACGCGAGTATTGACATGCCGCCTTCCGAAGCGTTGTACGGCCGGAAGTGCAGAACTCTGTTATACTGGGACGAGGCAGGTGAATGTCTGCTATTGGGTCCAAAATTAGTACAACAAACCGTCGAAATCATCAAGGTGATTCGAGCCAGATTGATAGCTGCACAAGATAGACAGAAGAAATATGTCGATCAACACCGACAAAATTGGGAATTCGATGTTGGTAGTTATGTTTTCTTGAAAGTATCTCCCTGGAAGGGAAAAATTCAGTTTGGCAAGAAGGGAAAATTAAGCCCTAGGTTTATAGGACCTTTTGAAGTGCTTCGATGCGTTGGTGAAGTGGCATACGTGGTAGCTTTACCTCCAGAGTTGGAGCATATTCATAATATTTTCCATGTATCGGTATTAAGGCCATATAAGCCTAATTATAAACATGTAATAGAATATGAGCCGTTATAGTTTGAGAAAAACTTAATATATGAAGAAGTCCTTGTTCAAATTATAGACAGGAAAGAGCAAGTACTACGGAATAAAGTGATACCTTCTGTTAAGGTAATCTGGAGGAACCACAATGCTGAAGAAGCTACGTGGGAGCTTGAAGATGTTATGATGCGAAGTTATCCTCAGTTATTTGCTTAATCTTATCTATCATCCCGGAAAGGCGAATGTTGTTGCTAATGCCTTAAGTATAAAGGGACGAGAGAAGTTAATGATGTTGACTATTCAGGAGAAACTAATATAGAAAATGGCAAAGATGGAGTTGGAAATTAAGTATCCGAAAGAGTTAGAAAAAAAGTTGTTCCAGATGGGAAACGGTTCAACGTTGGTGGATAAGGTGAAGAATGCACAACTTCAGGATGAGGATTGTGAAAAGATAAAATAAAAAGTATCTGAAGGTGAGGAAAACATATTCAAAATCGATTCAGAAGGGTTACTTCGATTCAAAGGGAGAATTTGGGTTTCGCCAGAACCAGAAGTTAAAGAGGAAATTCTGAGTGAAACTCACAATTCAAGATATTCGATTCACCCTGGGAGTACAAAGATGTACCAGGATCTTAGACATCATTTTTGGTGGCCGAATATGAAAAAGGATGTGGCTGAGTGTGTGGCAAAATGCTTAACGTGTCAGAAAGTTAAAGCTGAACACCAATGGCCAAGCGAATTATTGCAACCGTTAGAGATACCACAATGGAAATGGGAGCATATCACCATGGATTTTGTGGTAGGTCTTCCAACGACCCAGCAAGGTTACGGCGCCATTTGGGTGATTGTCGATCGACTAACGAAGTTGGCACACTTTTTGCCAATCAAGATTAGATTTAGCCTAGATCGGTTGGCAAAACTGTACGTGAAGGAAATCGTTTCAAGACACGGTGTACCTGTGTCCATTGTATCAGACAGAGATCCGTGTTTCACATCTAATTTCTAGAAACGATTATAAGAATATTTGGGAACACAACTAAGAATGAGCACAGCGTACCATCCTCAGACCGACGGACAAAGTGAGAAAACTATCCAAACACTAGAGGATATGCTCAAAGCATATATTATGGATTTCAAAGGAAACTGGGATGATCATTTACCATTGGTTGAGTTTGCCTATAATAATTGTTATCACGCGAGTATTGACATGCCGCCTTCCGAAGCGTTGTACGGCCGGAAGTGCAGAACTCTGTTATACTGGGACGAGGCAGGTGAATATCTGCTATTGGGTCCAAAATTAGTACAACAAACCGTCGAAATCATCAAGGTGATTCGAGCCAGATTGATAGCTGCACAAGATAGACAGAAGAAATATGTCGATCAACACCGACAAAATTGGGAATTCGATGTTGGTAGTTATGTTTTCTTGAAAGTATCTCCCTGGAAGGGAAAAATTCAGTTTGGCAAGAAGGGAAAATTAAGCCCTAGGTTTATAGGACCTTTTGAAGTGCTTCGATGCGTTGGTGAAGTGGCATACGTGGTAGCTTTACCTCCAGAGTTGGAGCATATTCATAATATTTTCCATGTATCGGTATTAAGGCCATATAAGCCTAATTATAAACATGTAATAGAATATGAGCCGTTATAGTTTGAGAAAAACTTAATATATGAAGAAGTCCTTGTTCAAATTATAGACAGGAAAGAGCAAGTACTACGGAATAAAGTGATACCTTCTGTTAAGGTAATCTGGAGGAACCACAATGCTGAAGAAGCTACGTGGGAGCTTGAAGATGTTATGATGCGAAGTTATCCTCAGTTATTTGCTTAATCTTATATAGCGATTTTGGGGATAGAATCCTGTTAAGGAGAAAAAAATGTGACGACTGAATTTATCGAGTTGTGATTCTGGGGACAGAATCCATTTAAGGATGGAAGGATGTAACGATCGAGAAATTTGTAATTTAATTTAAATATTTATTGAATTAAATAAATATTTTAAATAATTTATTTATTGAGATAAATAAATATTTGATGAATTGTGATGTAATAATTTAGTTGAGTATGTATGCTAAATAAATTAATGAATGGTAATTTTATTATGTGAGGATTTAATTTAATGAAAATAATTAAATTAAATGAATTGTTTAATATTTAAGAAAATAAGGAAATTAAATAAAGTGAACTTTTAGTCTAATTTATTAATTAAATTAGATATTTATTAATTATAAGTATAATTATAATTATAATAAAAATTATAATTATTATAATTATAAGTGTAAGCTAATTAAATGGGTTACATATGTAACAAATAAAACTATTCTGTAACATCTGACGGGCGGTCGTTCTCCTCCCCTAGAACATCTAACTGGCGGTCGTTCTTCCCCTCTAGAATTTGTTCCTGGTGATGCTGCTGTCGACGTCTTCCTGTCATCATTAAATCTTCTCTTCTTGAAATTCCCACTTGACTCACCTCTCCTATTATCATGGCTACGATGACCACCCGAGTGGTTACCACTTTTGTCTGTATTTTTCTCTCTTCGCTGGTTCTCATCGCTCTGATGACTGCTGTCACCAGTATGACCCTGGTTGTGGTCCCTCGGTTGAACATACTCATTATCGCGCTCTAATAATTGAGCCATGTTTACAACATCTGAATATAAAGAAAATTTATGAGAGATAAGATATTGCCGAATCTCGGGTTTTAAACCTCTCAGAAACATCCTTGTCATTCGTTCCTCATTCTCGACCAAATGAGCTGCAAACCTGGATAACTCTATAAACTTCGCCTCGTACTGGGACACTGTCATGTTGTTTTGTTCCAGTCTAATAAACTCTACCTCCTTCATACGACGAATACTTTCAAGAAAGTACTTATCATTAAATAGTTTCTGAAACGTTTCCCAGGACATGTTGAGTGCGTTAGGCTGGGTACACTTCACAGACTTCCACCAGTAGTCTGCCTCACCGTAAAACATAAAGGTGGCGAATGGAACCTTCTGTTCCTCCGTGCATCCCAAGACATCAAATATCTTGGTAATTTACTTGACCCACGTTTCCGCCATGATCGGATCCGGCTTTCCCTTAAATTCTGGTGGTCTCAATTCTTTGAACTGCTTGGTTGTGACAAACCGCGCGTTGTTATCATTTCCACCCGTATTCTGCACACGAGTCTCCCTCGTCTGGTTTTGCATGAACTGGAAAAAGATACTAAACATTCTATCATTCATCGTTTGCTCGGTAACGTTGTTTACAAGAGGAATATTGCCTTCCTGTTGCACGTTCCCCTGGGTGGTGATCAAAGGTGTCTCCACAGTCTCATTCACTCTATTGTTAACGTTCTCTGCTGCCATTCTCAAATACTGCCACAAAACAAGGGTTAATAGTCATGTCATATATTATTCCTATACTCTGACCGACCAAATAAATACCAAATAAACTTAGTCAGGTCATACTAGCGAAGGAATTTCCCGTCTCTCCCCTCCTAGTTCTTATCTCACATTTCAGCCAGGGATCATATCCCTAAGCTCTGATACCAACTGTGACGCCCCCAAAATAGGTATACAACACCCATTCTGAGTCGCCAAATACATGGTACGAAAAGCAAACTACAACTTCAATAATACAATTGTCGTGCAAAATACGACAACACATACTGTGAGTTTAAATACAAATATTGTCTTCTAGACAATATCCGCACTCAAGTAAGTCCTCATTATAATTATTCAAACACTATTTTATAGAAATAGTGAGGACAGCTAAAACATCTTTCTAGAACCATCACTCCATACCCCGACTAGATCCTGCTATGTTCTCACCTCCTGAGAAGAAAAATGGAACAAAAAGGAAAAGGGTGAGCTCAACTAGCCCAGTAAAGAATATTATGACTAAGATAATATACAACAAATTATCATTAGCATTCAACAGGAAACAATCTGATAGAATATAATCGACAACAAGTTTTAGATCAACAACTGCAGCGGAAACAGTAAACCATTAGAAGAGTCAAGTAGAGAAAGAATTCTACTATCTTCTAAGATTTAAAAGTCCATCATCAATATTTTATCCCTGTAACATCAATCAATATACATCTTGAATCAAATATTCATCTTTGCACTACAGGCCAAAGATATTCATTTGTAACACCAGTCGGTCATGTTCATCTCAACACCTGTTCATCTTTGCACTGCAGGCCAAAGATATTCATCAGGTAATCATACATCTTTGCACTACAGGCCAAAGATATTCAGTAATATCATCATTTAGGAATGAGGATGATGAAAATTATCTTAAAGAAAACGAATCCAGTGAGACAGAAGGACAAATATTAGGGATTCGTATAACAGTTTATCCAAGATCAATAATACATCATAATAATCAATTGTGAAACAGAATTCAAAAATAAAAATCAAAACATGGATACAATCAAAGATAGTAACCATAATTGATATCTTGGACAAAAAGGGAAAATTTTATTTTTCGGTGAATAGTGCCGTATTCGTGAATAGTGCCGTATACGTGAATAGTAATCCCGACACAAAGAGTTCTAAATTTGATAAAAACTTCATATCAATATTTCGGCATAATGATATTGAAAGAATAATATCATTAGGAAGAAAATAACACCACTTACCTCAAAATAATCGTACTTCTGACTGAATATCGGATATGAGGCTGAATGAAACTTGTGCTGAATAGTAACTTTCAAAGTATCTAAATACTCACAAAATACACTCAATAATCTAGAGAGAGAAAGACAGAAAACTTATGAATTCTGGTGTGATTTTCAATTCTATCTTAGCCCTCTATTTATAGGAAAATGTTAGCACGCCAAAGTAGACTTGACCTGCAACCTGATGGCTTTACCTGCTACTATTCCCACCCACCACATTTGAATAAAAATCTCAACACATTTCTTCACCAACCAAAAGTGGGGCCCACCAATTCTAAAATTTTCCACCAAAATGATAAACTCAGAAAATTCAACAATTTCTGAACCAGTTATCTCGTAAAATTCATAATAAATCATACGTTCATTTTTAACGGTTCAAAATTTGTGAACATATACTTAACTTATATATGTATAACATATCCAAATATTACCACGATCTAACGGTCGGATTAAAAATTATCCGCAATATTTCTCAAAAATCCTGATTTAATTTTTATTACCTCCATTCCGATAAAAATACTGATAAAACACCTCAACATTAACTCCTTCATTTTTAACCATAATAAATATATCCAACATTTATATCCACATAAAATAAATATTTTCTTATCATATGAATTAATAATTAATTATTTACAAACAATATTACAGAATCACATTTATGACAACCAGGCCGTTCCCAGGAAAGATGGGGCTTTCCAATAAAGATTTCTCCTTACTAGCGCGCAATTAGATAACCAAACCTCTCCTTAGACAGAATTTTCTAAACATTACCAATAATGCTATCTAATAATATTATTTAAATAATATGAATTATTGATCTAATAATGGAAAATACTGTGCAACAACAATTATTGAAATAACAATAATATAAAATATCAACGCAACAATTATTGAATCAATAAAATAAAATGTTGAACAGTAACTACTGTAACAATTATTGAGTAGTGCCTTCCTTCGTAAGAATCAATAATTCTAAAATACTGTACAATTCGTGTGCTACTGTGCAACTACGCGTATTACTGTATTTTAACCACTGGGTATTCCAACAGTGTTAACGGTAATAACTACGCCGTTATTTATAAAAACTCAATTTTTGTCATTATCTTAATCCAATCGTTTTTCGTTATGGGGCCCACAAATAGCCGCGCCGTCGTACGAATATTCCCCGACAGAAAGAATATTCCACGACCAAACGAATATTTCCCGACAAAATGAATATTTTATAACCACTTGTTTATTTTGCAAAATTTGCCCATTTCACCCATAACCAAAATATTATATCAAATTAACACCTTATTATTCACAATAATATTTAGAGAAAATTTGATTTTATTCATTAATAAGTTGGGGTCTTACAACCTCCCCTTCTTATGAAATTTCGTCCTCGAAATTGACGTACGTACCTGGTGTTTCGAAAAAGTGAGGATACCTCGCTTTCATTTCTGATTCCAACTCCCAGGTCATTTCTTCCATAGCATGGTTTCTCCACAAAACCTTAACTTGTGGTATAACCTTCGTGTATAGGACATGCTCTTTCCTATCCAAGATCTTAACAGGTACCTCCTCGTACGTTAAATCTTAGGCTATCTCGTCTGGTTCTAACGCAATAATATGATTCGGGTTGTCCACATATTTACGTAACATCGATACGTGAAAAACGTTATGAACACGCGACATACTTAGCGTTAAGGCGAGTCTATAGGCCACAGTTCCTACTCGATCGAGGATTTCAAATAAATCGAAGGCTTGAGCTTTCTTCTCTTCATCGACTTTTACTTCTAGAATAACACATTCTTGCACCTTCTTCTTTATATTTATCAACTCCAGGTCTGTAGCTTGAGCGGCTTTAACGTTATCGATTAAAGTCGATTTTACTCGTATATCATCATGTGGGTCCCTAGAGTCATTAACTCTATCTCTATCATTTATAAATTATACAAAATAGGTCTTTGTGCTCAACAATATCGCACTCGTACTCGCGTACAATCTTCTACTCAACGCGTCAGCTACCACGTTCGCTTTTTTAGGATGGTATGGTCAGAACAGGTTTCGAATGAGTCGCCTCTTGAGCTATTGGAAAATCTTCTCGCATTCCTCGCTCCATACGAATTTTGTATCTTTCTGAGTCAGCTAAGTTAACGGAGTAGCGATTCGAGAAAATCCTTCCACGAATCTCCGATAGTAATCAGTTAAGCCCAGAAAGCTACGTACTTTGGTCATCGATTTCGGTTGCTCTCAATTGTGATTCATATCCCAATCTTGGATAGCACGTTACAATGGTACCTATTGTTTTATCACCACACAAATATAGAATCCCTTACGGAGAGTCTGGCTTTGGTGCATTCCACAAAGGAAGTCACCAGATAGAGGCTCGGGTACCAACTTCTATAGTTGGGTTTTTAACTCCTGAAGTTCAATAGGAGCTATTCAATATGAGATTTTAGAAATAGGTTTTGTATCGGGTTGAAGATCAACACAAAAATTCAATATCACACTCTGGGTTAGGCCAGGAAATTCTTCAGAAAATTCACTAACAACATAAATATCATTCAAATCTGACGTATTTTTGTTCAAGTCCATGACATGGGCTAAGAAAGCTTGACATCCGTTTTTCAATAAACGAATGGCTTAATGGCTTGGTATGACAGCGATTGATTTTAGTGGTTTGGTTGCTTGAATTCGCATAATAGGTTGGTTAGGAATATGAAAACTAATAACCTTACGAAATCAATCAATTTTGGCATGATGAGTAGTTAACCAATCAATTCCTAAAATCACATCAAAAGCAAGTATCTTTAAAGAGATAAGGTCAACAGGTAATGTGATTGTGCCAACTTGAATTAAGCAAGATTTATAAACTGTAGATGTAATAAAAGTTTCTCCTAACGGAGTCTCCACAGATAGGTCAAAGTCTAATTTCTCCGGAGTCAAGTTTAAACGTTGAGCACAAGCAGGAGAGATAACAGAATGGGTAGAATCGGTATCTAGTAAGGTATAAACTTCGCAAGAATTTATAATTAACTAACCCGTTATACCTTCGTTCGGGTTCCTCGCGTTTTGGGCAGTCACGACAAACGCTCTTCCAGAATCCGCCGACTTTATTTTGTCCGTATTCGCCTTTGGTGTCACCGTCCCAGCTGGACTTGGTTTCGCTATAGTACAATCTCGAGCGATATGTCCTTCCTTTCCACAATTATAACATACCTTGAACTGTTGTGGGCAGTTTAGACTTATATGTCCCTCCTCTCCACATCTGTAACATCTAACTGGCGGTCGTTCTCCTCCCCTAGAATTTGTTCCTGGTGCTGGTGCTGCTGTCGACGTCTTCCTGTCATCGTTAAATATTCTCTTCTTGAAATTTCCACTTGACTCACCTCTCCTATTATCATGGCCACGATGACCACCCGAGTGGTTAACACTTTTGTCTGTATTTTTCCCTCCTCGCTGGTTCTCATCGCTCCGATGACTGCTGTCACCAGTATAACCCTGGTTGTGGTCCCTCGGTTGAACATACTCATTATCTCGCTCTAATAATTGAGCCATGTTTACAACATCTGAATATAAAGAAAATTTATGAAAGATAAGATATTGCCGAATCTCGGGTTTTAAACCTCTCAGAAACATCCTTGTCATTCGTTCCTCATTCTCGACCAAATGAGCTGCAAACCTGGATAACTCTGCAAACTTCGCCTCGTACTGGGACACCGTCATGTTGTTTTGTTCCAGTCTAATAAACTCTACCTCCTTCATATGACGAATACTTTCAAGAATGTACTTATCATTAAATAGTTTCTGAAACGTTTCCAAGGACATGTTGAGTGCGTCAGGCTGGGTACGCTTCACAGACTCCCACCAGTAGTCTGCCTCACCGCGAAACATAAAGGTGGTGAATGGAACCTTCTGTTCCTCCGTGCATCCCAAGACATCGAATATCTTGGTAATTTGCTGACCCACGTTTCCGCCATGATCGGATCCGGCTTTCCCTTAAATTCTGGTGGTCCCAATTTTTTGAAATGCTTGGTTGTGACAAACCGCGCGTTGTTATCATTTCCACCCGTATTCTGCACACGAGTCTCCCTCGTCTGGTTTTGCATGAACTGCAAAAAGCTACTAAACATTCCATCATTCATCGTTTGCTCGGTAACGTTGTTTACAGGAGGAATATTACCTTCCTGTTGCACGTTCCCCTTGGTGGTGATCAAAGGTGTCTCCACAGTCTCATTCACTCTATTGTTAACGTTCTCTGCTGCCATTCTCAAATACTGCCACAAAACAAGGGTTAATAGTCATGTCATATATTATCCCTATACTCTGACCGACCAAATAAACACCAAATAAACTTAGTCAGGTCATACTAGCGATAGAATTCCCCGTCTCTCCCCTCCTAGTTCTTATCTCACATCTCAGCCAGGGATCATATCTCTAAGCTCTGATACCAACTGTGACGCCCCCAAAATAGGTATACAACACCCATTCTGAGTCGCCAAATACATGGTACAAAAAGCAAACTACAACTTCAATAATACAATTGTCGTGCAAAATACGACAACACATACTGTGAGTTTAAATATAAATATTGTCTTTTAGACAATATTCGCACTCAAGTAAGTCCTCATTACAATTATTCAAACACTATTTTACAGAAATAGTGATGACAGCTAAAACATCTTTCTAGAACCATCACTCCATACCCCGACTAGATCCTACTATGTTCTAACCTCCTGAGAAGAAAAATGGAACAAAAAGGAAAATGGTGAGCTCAACTAGCCTAGTAAAGAATATTATGACTAAAATAATATACAACAAATTATCATTAGTATTCAACAGAAAAAAATCTGATAGAATATAATCGACAACAAGTTTTAGATCAACAACTGCAGCGGAAACAACAAACTATTAGAAGAGTCAAGTAGAGAAAGAATTCTACTATCTTCTAAGATTTAAAAGTCCATCATCAATATTTTATCCCTGTAACATCAATCAATATACATCTTGAATCAAATATTCATCTTTGCACTACAGGCCAAAGATATTCATTTGTAACACCAGTCGGTCATGTTCATCTCAACACCTATTCATCTTTGCACTACAGGCCAAAGATATTCATCAGGTAATCATACATCTTTGCACTACAGGCCAAAGATATTCAGTAATATCATCATTTAGGACTAAGGATGATGAAAAATATCTTAAAAAAAACGAATCCAGTGAGACAGAAGGACAAATATTAAGGATTCCTATAACAGTTTATCCAAGATCAATAATACTTCATAATAATCAATTGTGAAACAGAATTTAAAAATAAAGATCAAAACATGGATACAATCAAAGATAGTAACCATAATAGACATCTTGGACAAAAAGGGAAAATTTTATTTTTCGCTGAATAGTGCCGTATTCGTAAATAGTGCCGTATACGTGAATAGTACCGTATACGTGAATAGTAATCCTGACACAAAAAGTTCTAAATTTGATAAAAACTTCATATCAATATTTCGACATAATGATATTGAAAGAATAATATCATTAGGAAGAAAATAACACCCCTTACCTCAAAATAACCGTACTTCTGACTGAATATCGGATATGAGGCTGAATGAAACTTGTGTTGAATAGTAACTTTCAAAGTATCTAAATACTCACAAAATATACACAATAATCTAGAGAGAGAAAGAGAGAAAACTTATGAATTCTGGTGTGATTTTTAATTCTATCTTAGCCCTCTATTTATAGGAAAATGTTAGCACGCCAAAGTAGACTTAACCTGCAACCTGATGGCTTTACCTGCTACTATTCCCACCCACCACATTTGAATAAAAATATCAGCACATTTCTTTACCAACCAAAAGTGGGGCCCACCAATTCTAGAATTTTCCACCAAAATGATAAACTCCGAAAATTTAACAATTTCTGAACCAGTCATCTCGTAAAATTCATAATAAATCATACGTTCATTTTTAACGGTTCAAAATTTGTGGACATATACTCAACTTATATATGTATAATATATCCAAATATTACCACGATCCAACGGTCGGATTAAAAATTATCCGCAATATTTCTCAAAAATCTTGATTTGATTTTTAATATCTCCATTCCGATAAAAATACTGATAAAACACATCAACATTAACTCCTTCATTTTTAACCACAATAAATATATCCAACATTTAAATCCACATAAAATAAATATTTTCTTATCATATGAATCAATTATTAATTATTTACAAATAATATTACAGAATCGCATTTATGACAACCAGGCCGTTCCCAGGAAAGAGGGGGCTTTCCAATAAGGATTTTTCCTTACTAGCGCACAATTATATGACCAAACCTCTCCTTAGACAGAACTTTCTAGACATTACCAATAATGTTATCTAATAATATTATTTAAATAATATGAATTATTGATCTGATAATGGAAAATACTGTACAACAACAATTATTGAAACAACAATAATATAAAATATCAACGCAGCAATTATTGAATCAATAAAATAAAATGTTGAACAGTAACTACTGCAACAATTATTGAGTAGTGCCTTCCTTCGTAAGAATCAATAATTCTAAAATACTGTGCAATCCGTGTGCTACTGTGTAACTACGCGTATTACTGTATTTTAACCACCGGATATTCTAACAGTGTTTAACGGTAACAACTACGCCGCTATTTATAAAAACTCAATTTTTATCGTTATCTTCATCCAATCGTTTTTCGTTATAGGGCTCACAAATAGCTGCGCCGTCGTACGAATATTCCCCGACAGAAAGAATATTCCACGACCAAACGAATATTCCCCGACAAAATGAATATTTTATAACCACTTGTTTATTTTACAAAATTTGCACATTTCACCCATAACCAAAGTATTATATCAAATTAACACCTTATTATTCACAATAATATTTAGAGAAAATTTAATTTTATTCATTAATAAGTTGGGGTCTTACAATCAGTGTATGCTCATATAATATGGCTTAGTAAGTACAAAAATTTCATGTCTAATGCCTGCTATAATCTGTAAATTTATGTTAGATTGTGTTAGTATGTTAAGAAACGAAAACGGCATAGTTTGAATCGTGTCAATTGGTTATGAAACGAAGTCGTGGCGATCGAATTCGCTAAAAGTGTAAAAAAATGAAGAAATTGGTAAAAACAAGGTTTTAATTCTCTAAATTTAATTATGTAAATTATTTTAGGTATTAGAATGATTGATTGTATGTATTATAAGGCCTTGGTTAAGTTTGTAGTGTAAGCGTTTGTCTATGTTGCTGTAGAAATTAAGAACTTATAGTTTTTGTATAAGAATGCTTGATCAGCTCCAACTTTAGTGACTGAATCACTATATGTCAGTTCTATTGTTTCTGGGTTCGGTACTATATTTTCCAAAATAACCACCTCATTAAGGTTGCTTTCAAGGTGAGCCTCTATTTGAGCTACTGGCTTTGATATTGGCTCAATTATGAAGATTTGCTCCTTCTTTACGATCTGAGGGTATTCTAATCTTTTTCCACCTGACATCTACACATAAATTATTTTTATTAGCATATAATATATACACACAACAAATAATAGTTTTATATAAGTTATCTCTTATTTCGTTTGACGATAAATTTATTCAATTCTTCTCTTTTTAAACTATATATGAGTTATTTGTATTTTTAACATTTCCCTTTGTCCTAAAGGTTATAGCCTAAGGTATACCCCACCTAAGGTTTCTAACCTAAAGCACTGATACCAACCTGTGATGCCCCCAAATACAGGTACTTGAAACGTGAACTCGGTGCTTCACGATATCATTTCTTTGAGCAGAATAATAATAATAATATAAATATCAAACTTAATTTACATATACCAGAGTCTAATCCCAGGTACGCGATCTTTAAACATTTTATTACATGATAGATAATAAATATCATTGTCTTAATAAAGTCTAACTATTACATAAGATACCACAACTTATTCTGTTTGCTTTCCTTTTCCCTTGTTCTTGCCTGAACCTTCAGGTTGATCACACTTAGCTAAAAACATTTAAATTTAAAGCAAGAATAAACATTTAATTGCCCAGAAAGTAATAGCAACAATAAACATTAGCTGAAAGGATTAAATATTTTTTTTGAATGACACTTCTACAACGAATCAACAGTTGTGAAGTAAGCTGAACCAATAATAACAACATATCAATTTTATATCAAAATTTTGAAACTACATACTGACTATAAATGGAGAGTAGTCGACAGACTATGAACTTTGTTTTTAATTTTCAAAAAGGTATATAGAACTTCATCTGTAAACCGTCATAACTTACGAGCACGGGGGGTGATCAGCCCGTTATGCCCTGTATTGATCAATACTACGTGTTCGAACGAGATTTTCGTCCAGCATATCTGCCTTAGGCGCACAAAAGTTTTCCAAATTCGGGATGTTCATACTTAGTCTGGAATCCGAACCAAAACAATTTGGTTGGATAACAACAATATTTTATCATGTTCAACAATATTCTCAAATCTATGTCTAGCCGAGTCAAAAAGCTTATACGGCTTATAAATCAATGTATATATACTGGAATTTAATAGGTATGTATCAACAAGTATAACAATTATCCAATTGAGGATACTTGCATAACCAAATTTAGAAATTAACGAACAAAATATATATCTTGATCTATAATAACAGAATTAAAGAACTTGTACAATAGATTATAATTTAATAACTTACTTATACAGAATCATTGCATAAGTATATACAAAGTTAAGACATTTGAACAATGAAAAAGAATAGTTCAGATACTAGCTTACACATGTCCATTGTATAAAGTAAATGCAAAGATAAGACACTTGCCTGATCTGCTGCTTACACAACTTAGTTTTATCTTTTATATAGCGACCTATCATTAATAAGATCATTTTGTCGATTAGAATAATATATCATAACACTTAGTATTGCTATTTGCAGTCAGCACATAACCTAATCACATTGTGACATATGTTTAGCAGTCATTAGGACATAAACAGACACTTATCTAGTCAAACTATCTAAGTCCAGATCAATTTTTGAAACATTACGGTGTACCGACGACTTTATTATTAGGTTTGTAATATTCATGAACACAATCAAATTGCACAAAGTAAGCAAAAACGTGGAAAATTAGAATTTTAAAATTTTACAAGCCATATGCCCGGATCATCCTCTATGCATAATTACTAATTAAACGAAAAATATGAAAAACAAGAATCATACCCTTGAAGATTCGAGCTTCCTCAGGTACAAGTTCACCTCCAATCTTTTTTGCGTTCAACTTGAATCCACCGGGTTTGGTTCATTTCTTTGATCAATGTTAGCCACCCAAGTGTTTGGCCTCTAGAGGTGATCCACCAAGGAAGAAGAAAGACTCAAGAAGATGGGTAGTTGACTAAACCCTAGTTTTTTTTATCTCTATAGAAAAAGAGCGTACTCTCCAACAATTGAAATCACGTCTGTTGTGAAAAAATCAACAATAACTCTACACCAATAATAAGACTCCTCTTATTTATAGATGTAGGCAACCCTCCTTAACAATTAAGAAATTAGATTTTATTTTAATTAATTAAACTTCTTTAATTAATTAGGCTCCTAATCTTATTAGGAATAAATAATTAAACTCTTTTAATTAATTAGCCTCCTAATCTTATTAGGATATATGAGAGTACTTTTATTAATTAATTTCCAAACTCCTTTAGGAATTAAATAATAATAATAGTAATAATAATAATAAGACTACTCTTATTAATTTATATTTAATATTTTTAAAATATTAAATAATAAATTTTAAGCTATTTAATTTATTCTATCACCATAGATTAAATTAAATATACTTAACTTATTATTACGATTATGCCATTAAGTTCTTAAATAATTATTCTTCCTTTTATAGTGTGACCCTTTAAGTTCTCCATATTTAACCGGTTGTGAATAAATCAATTAGAACAATGTAATCTTATTTAGATAAATAAATTAAACTATTAATTTATTTAAATAAATAATATTTATTCTACAATAGGGATAAGTCTCCCCAGCGATTAACGACTTTCCAGATAATATAGATTTCAACATTAATCATAAAAAAAACCTTTGAGTAAATAGTTACTGTACAATTCAATCCTTCCACCATACAATTTAATATTACTAGAAGTGGTAGATTCTTTATTGATCATACATTATATCCATGTACGACTTATTATACCCAAGCATACCCTTTGATATACCCTTAGGGTCTTAAGGAATAAGTCAAAGTATAATTCATCATACACAAGATACTATGATGATCTCAAGTCCAAGGATCACTTGTACCACTATCACTACAGGAATTCCTATTGACAGACAAGTAAAACTCCATTAGGTATTTCTTAGCGAGCCACGTTCAGTGAACTTATTATCTAATAAGCACCTACATACTTGCTTTATTGTCTCCACACAAATGATCATGAGATCAATCATCCTCATCCAATGAGCAAGGAACATATGTACCAATCTATCCGGATTTAGTAATCCCCAATTTAGTAATCCAACGATTGGGAACTATTTTAGTTTTAAGCTTTCTAAGAATTTAGATCTCATTAGAATGATCATCATCATTATTCTAAAAGCATTGCTTAAAACTATGAGTTTGTCACATATTATAAAATATCATCATGTAGATAATTAAAAGCCTTTAATATATTAATACTTCTTATTAATAAATGAATAAAATTGTTACAAAGTATATGCTTTATCATCAAATATGATTGGCTTGTGTGCATACTACTTTCAATCTCCCACTTGCACTAAAGCCAATCGTTATGGTATCTCATACCCTTCTTCTTTAAGTGACGATTATCTTGATGTTGGATAAACTTTAGTTAATGGATATGTAATGTTGTTCTTGAGAGTCCACTATCTCTATAGTGATTTTTTATCTTTCAATGATTCCTATAATCAAATGATAGTGCCACAATACATGTTTAGATCCAAGATGAGACTTAGGAACTATTCCTAGTTCTGTAATAAATTTTTCATCCAAACAATCAACTTGCAGCTTCATTTATAGCTATATACTTTGTCTTTATCACTAAACTAGCAACTCTTTGTTGTTTGGAACCTTTTCAATTCACTGCACCACCGTTCATGGTAACGCTTTACCTTAAAGTGAATTTTCTGTCGTCTTGGTCTGTCTGAAAAAAACTTGAGTCTGTTAAGCCCTCTAGTTTTAATTTAGACCCGCCATGAATATGATCACATCCTTAGTGTCGGTTAAGTACTTTAAGATGTTTCTCACTGACTCATAGTGAACTTCTTTAGAATATAACTGATCAACATCAGGTCTCGTATATTACATTGAATACATGATAGTTACTCATGCGATCTCTCTTTTATGAGTCTATGGGGACTATTAAGAGAGATACACTCTGTGGCTCATCAACATGAGACAAATCTTGGAGTTTATCATGCTAAACGACTTTAGCATCAAATGAATATACGTTCCTTGGGTTAAGTCGAGCCTCCTCTTGAATCTATCTATATAGATTTGTATCCCCAATTAAGATACTCTTCCCAAATTATTCATGGAGGAATGTTTAGACAACTTTATCTTTACTAATTGTAGTATTAGTATGTCATTCCTTATCCATAGTATATCAACATATAATATTAGGAATGTCACGGTGCTCCCACTGACCCTTTTGTACACACTAGGTTCATTCTTGTTTTTGATAAAATGAAACTCTTTTGATTGTTTCATCAAAACGAATGTTCCAATTTTGAGAAGCTTGCTTCAATCCATTTCTCTAAGTGTCTACAACTCTTACCTCATCGTATGTAGCTGGATCATCATCTTCTATGATACGTACCTCTTCATCATTATCCATGATGAATCCATACCTCCTTAGGTATCTTCGATACTATTCTAGATTTACGATTTGGGTGTGGTACAATAGTTCTATCTATATGTTCCTATTATTTGACTTATAGTATTTTGTGGTTCTTGAACTCTTCAAGATCTATTATCCTCCTACTAGCCCCTTTAATGATAAAAACCTTTATCTTAGAAGGTATCGTGTTTTGCAATAAATACCTTTTGCTATATATGATTATAGAACATATACCCCAAACTTGCTTTAGGATGACCCACAAATATGTACTTGTCAAATTATGTCCTAAGCTTATCCTTTGAAACCTTTTTTACATAAGCTGGACAACCCCTTATCTTAACATACTTAAGATTAGGAATCCTCCCTGTCCATAACTCTTATAAAGTCTTGGGGTTGAATTTTGAGGTTACCTTTTTCGTAGATATGCAGCCATTTCTAGGGCATGACCCCATAAGGATACTAGAATATCGGTAAAATCATTATGGACCGCACCATGTCCAACAAGGTACGATTTTTCCTTTCAGATACATCAATCAATTATTATGTATCAGGAGGCGTCCATTGTGAGAAAACCAATTGAGATGATCTAGAAACTTATTGCACAAGTATTTTTCCTTAAGCTAATCAAAGAATCTTAATACTTTGTCAATTTGTTTCACTTCTAAATTCTTTGAACCTTTCAAATAATTCACATTTGTATTTCAGCAAATACATGCATTCAACTTTTTGAATAATCATCTCTTTTTCTTATACTAGTTTGTTCAATTTGTAAAATAATTTTTACGTAAGTCAAGTACACAAAATCTATTAAATAATATTTAAGTTCTATGCAAAACATTATTATTATAAATAGAACAACAATTGTTCTTAAATATAATACCAAAGATTTTATTGTCTAACAATAAAATGGAAATAATATTTTTAACGAGAACTGGAATACAATAACAACTTATTGACTTAATAGACTTGCCCATAGACTGTGCTAAACTATAAGTTCCTATGGCTGATGTAGCAACCTTTGCTTCATTTTCACATATAGGATTACTTGTCTCTTGTTTAGCTTTCTACTTCTGTTTGGTCCCTTCATGAATCTATATTTATGATAACCAAAGCCGGTATCCAATACCCAAGTAGAACCTTGACTTTAAAAAAATTTATTTCAATCATGAACAAAAACTATATTTCTAACCAAAACTTCACTAAGCTTCTTCTGGTTAGCCTCTACAAGATGCTTCTTACAGTTTCTTTCCAGTGTCCAGGCTTATTGTAGTGGAAGCAAACTCATTTATTTTTGGCTTTCTTTTTACCTTCTTTGAATCGTTCTTCTTTTCAGAAGATCCTTTGACCCCTACCAGTAATACATGGTCTTTCTTGGTTGGAAAGTGACTCTCAATATTTTTCAACATGTTAAGCAAATCAGCGAGGCTGATATCTAGCTTGTTCATATGAAAAATTCACAACAATTGTGAAAGGAGTCCAGGAGTAAGTGCAAGATCAAATCTTGGCTCAACTCTCCATCCATGACAAAACCTGTTGTCCTAATTGATTAATCAAATTGATAATGTTAAGGACTTTTATCTGTATTGTAGTGACATCGGTCATTCTAGATCAGAAGAGCTCCTTAGATATCTGATATGTATCAGTCCTACTTTCTTCACTATCAACTACTTGATGTACAGGAATATAGTAGGAGCATCTATAGTTTCATGCTGACGCTGAAGCTCGTTACTCATGGATGCAAGCATGATGCATTGAGCCAACTGTGCACCATCTTGCCACTTTCTAAAAGTAGCAATCTCTTCCTCAGAGGCATTGTCTGCAACCATTGCAGGGATAGGCGTATTAAGGATATAAGATAGCTTTTCAACCATGAGAACTATTCTCAAATTCCTTAACCAATCCATTTAATTCGGTCCGGTTAAATAACATCTAATATGCTTCACAATGATAGTAATTTAGACATTGTAAAATTCTGTAAATGAATTTGTAATTAACAACTTTTTAGCATACATTCTTTTATTAGTTACCAAAATAAATTAGGTTTTATTTTAAATTGGTATCTCCCACTATTTTCATCAAACTATATTACCCTCACTTATATAGTTCGACAAAATCTAATTAAAGATTTGCTAGTGAGAATAAGGGTCCTATTTCAAATGTATATAGCCTTGTGGTGACACAACAAACTATATATAAAAAAATAGGTAGACAACTCTTGTCAATTACATCAACTATGCAACTCCTTGTATTTTGTCTCTTAGATTATTTTGATCAAGTGGTGGCACATCCGAATCAAAATTATCCAAGTTAAGTCTAACCTAGTACTCCATATATTCAAAAAAGAAAAATATTATTCTTGTGGTGACACAACAAAACAAGATTGTTCAATTTTCTTTATAAGTATCAAATGTGATAAAATTAACATTTTAAAGAATTAATATAAGCCTTGTGGTGACACAACAAACTTATAATAATTAATTGATACTTTATTATTTTTATCATGCTAGAAAGCGACGTTCGATATTCCAAATATCTTTGAATGCTTAGGACTTAATATAAAAAATTTGAGAGATTTGCATTTTATTAATTTGTCTCATCTTGTTTAGCGCGCATGCACATATATATATAAAATACGCGTCATATTAATTAACATGTGAAGCATGTTTGCATAATATATAATTTATATATATAGTATAAGCATGCACATATAGAATACTATATTCTATCCGGATTGATTATGAACTTTTATTCTAGTTTGGTTCACTAGAGCCACCAAGTGAACCAAAAGGTCAAACCCTAGGGGTGCAAGAATTAATATTTAAATATAACTATTACATTTAAACCCGGGCTCCATTACAAATGGGCCTTCAAGCGCTCCTTACTCCTTGATCTCCAATTTTTCAAAATTAATTATAACTATTCCTATTACAAAACTATTTAAAATAAATAGAAATCTTGATCAACAGTCAAGAGGAAGTACATAGGAGGGAGTTAGAATTTATATTAAGAAAAAAAATTAGAGAAGATGATGTACGCAGACCCCATTTAATAAAACCCATAAATTCATGTATCCAACTAAAATAAAATCCAATCACATTGGTCAATAGTCTATAATCAATCTCATTTATTATCATACACATTTACATATGCATCAATAAATAAATTCATCTCATGAATAATAATCATTCAATATATATATATATTGATATCATTTAATGGGCAAATTTAGTTAGTATAAAATCTAATTTTGATTCAAAATAAACTCTTTTATTTTAATCTAAATTTAAATAAAATATAAACCTTTTTTATTTTAAGGAAACACTGATTTTCTTTTCTATTCACAAATAAACTCTTTTATTTTGAATAGTATGAAATCTTATTCCATATCTAAATAAACTCCTTTATTCAAGAAATACAGATTTTCTTTCCTATTCATAAATAAACTCCATTATTTTGAATAATATGAAATCTTTTTTCATATCTAAATAAACTCCTTTACTTAAAGAAACATGGAATCTTATTTCAACTCTAATTAGTTATCATTGAATCTAATTTTAACTCTAATTAATTAGCATGAAGTCCAATTTTAAGATTAAAATAAACTTTTTATTTTAATTATAAAATTATTAAGGGGATATATATATATATATATATATATATATATATATATATATATATATATATATATATACTGAACAATGAATGTATAGTTCATAAAAGTGATCCTGGAACTATAATATATATAACTATTATATATTTATATAAGTAATCATTATGTTTCCTAAACATGAATCAGATTACTTATATATATAGAAATCATATAACCTTATATACATGTACTGATGTACAGGATCAGCCCTTTTTGAAAATTAAAATCAGTTCAACGTGATTCGTGAAGCCACGTTTTCAAAATCTGGATTATGATTTCGCGAATTAGTTTTTTTTTTAAATAAATTTTATACAACAAAAGTTATACCTAATTAAATTATTCTAAACACATATCAATATACATATCAAATTAAAATAATTAATAATTCGCATAAAGGTTTGACTCTGATACTACTGTTAGGTTTGTAATATTGATAAATGCAATCAAATTGCACAAAATAAGCGAAAACGTGGAAAATTAGAGTTTTAAATTTTACAAACCATATGCCCGGATTATCCTCTATGAATAATTATTAATTAAACGAAAAATATGAAAAACAAAAATCATACCCTTGAAGATTCGAGCTTCCTTAGTTACAAGTTCACCTCCAATCTTTTTCGCGTTCAACTTGAATTCACCGGGTTTGGTTCCTTCCTTTGATCAATGTTAGCCACCCAAGTGTTTGGCCTCTAGAGGTGATCCACCAAGGAAGAAGAAAGACTCAAGAAGATGGGTGGTTGGCTAAACTCTAATTTTTTTATCTCTATAGAAAAAGAGCGTACTCTCCAATAATTGAAATCACATTTGTTGTGAAAAAGTCAACAACAACTCTACACCCATAATAAGACTTCTCTTATTTATAGATGTAGGCAACCTTCCTTAACAATTAAAGAATTAGATTTTATTTTAATTAATTAAACTCCTTTAACTAATTAGGCTCCAAATCTTGTTAGGAATAATTAACTAAACTCTTTTAATTAATTAGCCTCCTAATCTTATTAGGATATATGAGAGTACTTTTAATAATTAATTTTCAAGCTCCTTTAAGAATTAAATAATAATAATAGTAATAATAATAATAATACTCTTCTTATTAATTTATATTTAATATTTTCAAAAATTAAATAATAAATTTTAAGCATTTTTAATTTATTCTATCACCATAGATTAAATTAAATATACTTAACTTATTATTATGATTATGCCATTAACTTCTTAAATAATTATTCTTCCTTTTATGGTGTGACCCTTTAGGTTCTCCATATTAAACCGGTTGTGAATAAATCAATTACAAAAATTCTAATCTTATTTAGATAAATAAATTAAACTATTAATTTATTTAAATAAATAATATTTATTTTACAATATGGATAAGTCTCGCTAGCGATTAACGACTTTCCAGATAATATAAATTTTAACATTAATCATAAAAGAACCTTTGAGTAAATAGTTACCGTACAATTCAATCCTTCCACCATACAATGTCCAAATTAAATATAAGACATGAAATTACTGTCAAGTCTTATTTTATTTAATTATATGTATTTCGACTCTTAAATGCACAACTCTAAATAATGCAAATTAGAAACTCCTTTCTAATTTCATTCTGCGTTGGCCAAGGAATACTAGGTTGTCATTTATCGAATCATATAGGACATTTCTCTTCTTTTATTAGAAGTAGTAAATTCTTTATTGATCATACATTATCTCCATGTACGACTTATTATACCTAAGCATACCCTTTGATATATCCTAAGGGTCTTAAGGAATAAGTCAAAGTATAATTCATCATACACAAGATACTATGATGATCTCAAGTCCAAGGATCACTTGTACCACTATCACTACAGGAATTCCTATTGACAGACAAGTAAAACTCCATTAGGTATTCTTTAGCGAGCCACGTTCAGTGAACTTATTTCTAATAAGCACCTATATACTTGCTTTAGTGTTTTCACACAAATGATCATGAGATCAATCATTCTCATCCAATGAGCAAACAGCGTATGTACCAATCTATTCGGATTTATTAATCCCCAATTTAGTAATCTAACGATTGGGAACTACTTTAGTTTTAAGCTTTTTAAGAATTTAGATCTCATTAGAATGATCATCATCATTATTCTAAAAGTATTGTTTAAAACTATATGTTTATCACATATTATAAAACAACATCATGTAGATAATTAAAAGCTTTTATTAAATTAATACTTTTTATTAATAAATGAATAAGATTGTTACAAAATATATATTTTATCATCAAATATGATTGGCTTGTGTGCATACTACTTTCATTTATCGGGTAATTATCGAATCTAAAACTCTATTATGTAGTTCATTAGTTACATAGATATTTTAAATATCAGTCGAATTATTTTTTAGTGGCTTATAATAATTTTTAAATAATTATTATAATTTATCATGATTTTTCAAACATTGAAATCATATTTAAATGATTTAAATATTAAATAATTCTATTATCATTAATATTTAAATAATATTGAAGTATTAATGAAACCACTGTCAAAATATTAAAATTATTTATAATAACTTAAACTATTTTTAAAGTATTAATATTACCCTTAAATGATTTTTAAAATATTTAAAATTATTTTTAAATAATTACTATTAATAATTAAATATTAATGTATTATTCTCCAAAATATTAAAAGTCATTTATTATTACTTAAAATATTTTTAAATCATTTATATCCTTTTTAAATGATTTTTAAATCAATAAAACTATTTTAAAACTATTTATTTAATATAATTATTAAATAATTTAATATCATTTAATATTAAATTTTTAATGAAAATTTCTTTAAAATATTAAAAGTTATATTTTATAAGTTAAAATATTTTTAAACTATTTATTTTCATTTAAAATAATTTTTATAATATTAAAATTATTTTTAATCAATCTTATTTAATATAATTATTAAATAAATCTAATATCATTAATACTCCCTCCGTCCCAAATTAACTGCTCAGTTTTGACTTTTTAAAGTCAAATTGACCATTTTTAAAACTAATATTTTTACTATTTTTGCTAAAATATAGGTGAAGTGATTATAACCAAAAAAAAGTATATACAATTTATTACTAATCCAAATTTTTATAATTTTAGAAATATATTTATATATGCTTAATTATTAATTCTAAAAATAGTCAATTTGACTTAAAAAAGTCAAAAATGAGCAATTAATTTGGGACGGAGGGAGTATTAAATAATTAATGAAATTTGCCTTAAAATATTATAAATTATGTTTTATAACTTAAAATATTTTTAAATACTTTATTATCATTTAAAATAATTTTTAATATAATAAAACCATTTTTAATCAATTTATTTATTACATTAATTAAATAAAATTAATATCTTTATTTATCAAATAAATAATAATATTTATGAAAAATATGTCAAATTATTAAAAGTTAATTTTTATAACTTAAAATTATTTTTAAAACTAATTTTGGAATTTTTAATAATTAATTTCTATTTTTAAATGATTTTTAGAAAATAAATTAAATAAAATTAAAAATTCTGTCACATTAGCCTTTAGCGACAGAAAGCGTCGCCTAAGGTTTTCTTGAGCACCAAGAACATTCATAAGACAGTTTCGAGTTGCTTACTTTGACCAAACATAACTGTAAGATCTAGATGTTTCATGGCAAGCTATGATATTGATCTTGTAGTACTAGTGTAATACTACATGATCCAACAACAAACAAGGTTAAACAGCATAACACGAGTGAGATCTAGGGTCTTGAACAAGCTGTCAGAGCTGTTCTTCATTTTCTGGGTTACCCAGAAATGAAGAACAGTTCGACTAGGTAGTTTTGGGCTTCCACAACTTGTTTCTCGTGTAATATTTTTGTAAGACCCCAACTTTTATAAATAAAGATGAATTTTCTATAAATATCATTTTTGAATATTATGGAGTTAATTTGATATAATGTTATAGTTGTGGGTAATATTTATAAATTTTGCAAAGTACGCAAGTTGTTATATAATATTCGATTGGTCGGGGAATATTCGTTTTAACAGGGAATATTCGTACAACGGCACAATCATTGGTGGACCCCACAACGGAATTATTGTCGGATTGAGAAAAAGACAAAAATATTTTATTAAAAATAACGGCGGAAGTTTTACCATTGTTACTGTTGAACTACTCGGTAGTAAAAGTACAATAATATGTGTGGTTGCATAGTAGCACACGGTATTGATTATTAATGCTTATGTGAGAAGTCACTCGGTTTAATTCAATTATTGTCAGTTAATAATATGAATTATTTAGCGATAATGACGTTTTGTTTTATTCGTATTATTAACGTAATAAAACAGAAACATCTTTTTATATAAAACAGAATACTTTATTAAAGTTATTCTATAAATAGAATATATTATATTTTATTTAAAAGATTTTTTTTTAAATATGGACCATCAGATTAAAGTAATCAATCTGGACCGTTCATGGATTAGTTACTATGCATTCTATTTTTCTATAAATAGCAGCTTATTCTTTCATTATTTCTTACGAATTCACTGAACTCTAGAGAGAGAAACTATAGAAAGAAACTATAGAGAGAGAAGAAGAGTATTCTGCTACTTAACTACTTCCTTATTTCAGCTCTTCTTTAAAACGGTAAGGGTGTTATTCTTTCTTATTCATGAAGAGAACTGTTGTTATTCCATTTCTTATTATTCTGTTGGAATAACTTGTATATGCGGTCTACCCTATACATGGTGACATTCTTCTATTATTCTGTTGGAATATCCTCTCTGTGTGTTTTACACCGGACCTGATTCCGTCTTTATTATTATTCTGTTGGAACATCCTGTCTGTGTGTTTTACATCGGACCTGGTTCCGTTTTTATTATTATTCTGTTGGAACATCCTGTCTGTGTGTTTTACACCGGACCTGGTTCCATATTGTTATTATTCTGTTGGAACATCCTGTCTGTGTGTTTTACACCGAACCTGGTTCCATTATTTATTATTCTGTCGGAATATCCTGTCTGTGCGTTTACGCCGGACCTAGTTTCATTATTTATTATTCTGTCGGAATATCCTGTTTGTGCGTTTACGCCGGATCTGGTTCCATTATTTATTATTCTGTTAGCATAACCTGTCTGTGCGGTCTATCGCATGCATGGTGATTTCTTTTGTTATTCCATTCTTTATTATACTCAGTTGGTTAAGTTTTGACTTGTATACTCCATGAAATTTGTGGAATATCCTTGATAATTGCGGTTCATCCAGTATCTTTTCATGAAAATATTCTTTTAAGCATTCTTGAATTTTACTCCACAAAGCAGTATCATGTTGACAATTTGGACGTTGTTAATTCTTGGATAAATTAATTCTTGAACTTGTTTTATTGAATTCTTATATCATTGTCATCGTTCTCACGTTTATAAAATGTTGAAAGTCATCTGTGGCATGTAGTGCATAGATGGACTTGGTATGTTTATGACCAGGGATTATTCGGTATAATCATGACCGTAATATTACAAATGATGTGGTAGAAGTCCTCATTGGCCCGTAGTGCATTGATGGACAGTTGTTGGCATGATCATGACCATTAATGAATACACGAATATCCTTGGCCGTAGTGCAGGGGTGATTCGATGATGTGGATTATTTTATTAAGCTGAGTCCCAGCGACAACAGTGTTGAAAGACCTTTTAAATCATAAAAGATAGTAGAGTTTATTTTCTACTTGACTCTTTTAATGGATTGCTTGTTCCACTGCAGTTAAACTTGATGTCTATTATATTTTATCAGTTTAACATTGTTGAAGGCTAATGATAATTTATTCTGCATTATCTTAGTCATAATATTTCTTACTGGGCTAGTTGAGCTCACCCTTTCTTTCACTGTTCGCTTCAGGAAATGAGAACGTAGCTGGGACAAGTCGGGGAACGGAGTGATGGTCCGAATGATAGTATTAGTTAGTAGTCCTCACTATTCTATGTAATGGTGTGTTAATAAATGTAATGAGGACTCCTTTTGAGTATGAATACTCTCTAGAAGATAATATTTGTATTCAAACTCACAGTTTATGTTTTGTCGTATTGTACACGACAGTTGTATTAGTACGTTGTATTTGTATTCTGTACTTTGTATCTGACGACCCAAGATGGGTGATGTATACCTAATTTTGGGGGCGTCACAGTTGGTATCAGAGCTTAGGGATATGATCCCTAGCTAAGATGTGAGAATAGAACTAGGAGGGGAGAGACGGGGAATTCCTTCGCTAGTATGACCTACCTAAGTTTATTTGTATGGTATTTAATTGGTCGGTCATAATATAAGGATAATATATGACATATCAATTAACTTTTATTTTGTGGCAGTATCTGAAAATGGCATCTGAGAATGTTGAGAATAGCAATGGAGCACAGGCGACTGTTGATTCACCACATATCAATAATCAGGATGATGTGCATCAGGAAGGTGACAATCCTCATGCAAATAACAACACTGACCAGATGATGAATGATGGAATGTTCAGAAACTTTATGCAGTTCATGCAACAGTAGGCGAGAGCGGCTCCTGTCCAAAATATAGGTGGAAAAATTGAAAACTCTCGGACGGTCACCGCTAAACAGTTCAAGGAGCTGGGACCACTAGAGTTTCTTGGGATGCTCCGAGGAGCAAAAGGTTCCCTTTGCCGCCTTTATGTTGCGAGGAGCGGCAGATTACTGGTGGGAATCGATTAAGCGTACTCAACCTGCCGCACTGAAGATGTCTTGGGAGAAGTTCCAAGAGTTGTTCATTGACAAATACTTTCCCAAAAGTGTTCGTCACATGAAGGAGGTGGAGTTCATCAAATTGGAGCAGAATAATATCACCGTGTCGTAGTATGAGGCTAAATTTGCTGAGTTGTCCCGGTTTGCGTCCCACTTGGTGGATAATGAAGAGCGAATGACGCGAATGTTTTTGCGAGGTTTGAAACCTAAGATACGTCAACATCTTATTTCTCATAAACTGTGTTTGTATTCAGATGTTGTGAATAGGGCTCAGTTAGTGGAGCGCGATAACGAGTCAACGCAACCAAAAGAGAGCAGTCGACAAAATGATAATACCAGTGAGAGCAGTCATCGAAGCGGTGATAACAAGCGTGAAGGGAATCAACAGGCCAGAAATGGTAACCATTTCGGTGGTAATCAGGGCCAAAACAATAAGAATGATCATTTCAAGAAGAGGAGATTCAACAATGATGGAAAGACGTCAGCACCAGCACCCGTTGTTAAGGAAGGAGAACGACCACCTATCATATATTTTAAATGCGGAGGGGAGGGGCACATCAGTCCAAACTGCGCGATGCCATCTAAAGCATGTTATAATTATGGAAGAGAAGGTCATTTAGCTCGATTTTATCGTTTACCAAAAACAAGTTCAGCCAAGATGGAGACACCAAAGGCCGTCCCAGAAAAGTCAAAACCGGTAGTGTAAGGGAGAGCGTTTGTTGTGACCTCCCAGAAAGTAAGGAACCCGAATGAGGTCATCACGGGTAAGCTTATCATAAATTCTAACAAAGTCTATACTTTATTTGATACCGGTTATACCCATTCTTTTATTTCTCCTACTTGCGCTCATCGATTAAATTTGATTCCGGAGAAATTAGACTTTGACTTATCTGTTGAAACTCCATTGGGAGAAACCTTCATTACATCCACAATTTATAAGCCTTGTTTGGTTCAAGTTGGTACCCACACATTACCTGTCGATCTTATTTCATTAAAAATACTTGCATTTGACGTGATTCTAGGGATTGATTGGTTAACTACTCATCATGCAAAAATTGATTATTTTCATAAGGTTGTTAGCTTTCATATTCCTAATCGACCAATTATGCGAATTCAAGCAACCAAACCATTAAAATCAATCGATGTCATCTCAAGCAATAAAGCTATTCGTTTATTGAAAAACGAATGTCAAGCTTTCTTAGCTCATGTCACAGATCTAAACAAAAATACGTCAGTTTTGAATGATATTTCTATTATTAATAAATTCCCTGACGTATTCCCTGAAGAACTTTCTGGCCTATCCCCAGAGCGTGAAATTGAATTTTGTATCAACCTTGAACCCAGTACAAAACCCATTTCAAAGCCCCATATCGAATGGCTCCTATTGAACTTCAGGAGTTAAAGATCCAACTGCAGAAATTGTTAGACATTGGCTTTATTCGTCCTAGTACTTCTCCTTGGGATGCTCCTGTTCTATTCGTGAAGAAGAAAGATGGAAGTATGCGACTTTGTATTGATTATCGGGAGTTGAATCATGTCACCATCAAAAATAGGTACCCATTGCCACGTATTGATGACCTGTTTGACCAGTTGCAAGGAGCACAATTCTTTTCAAAGATCGATCTTCGTTCTGGATATCATCAGCTGAAGGTTAGAACTGAGGATATTCCAAAGACGACTTTTAGAACTCGGTACGGGCATTATGAATTCCTAGTCATGTCCTTTGGATTGACTAATGCTCCTGCTGCCTTCATGGATATGATGAACCGGGTATTCAAGAAATATTTGGATCACTTTGTGGTCGTCTTTATTGATGACATCCTTATTTATTTCAAAAGTCGTGAAGATCATGAGCAACACTTGAGGCTGGTACTCCAAAAGCTTCGTGAATACAAGCTTTATGCCAAGTTGAAGAAATGCGAGTTCTGGCTGGAGGAGGTAGCATTCCTTGGGCACGTAGTATCAAGTCGTGGAATATCGGTTGACCCGACAAAGATTGAAGCTATTCAAAGCTGGGAGCAACCTAAATCAGTGACCGAAGTACGTAGCTTTCTTGGTTTAGCTGGTTATTATTGGAGATTCATGGAAGGATTTTCTCAAATCGCTACTCCATTAACTCAGCTGACTCGGAAAGATACAAAGTTCGGTTGGAGCAAAGAATGTGAGAAGAGTTTTCAAGAACTCAAGAGGAGACTCATTTCAGCACCTGTTCTAACAATACCATCTGGCTCGAAGGGATTTGTCATCTACAGTGATGCTTCGAGCAAAGGGTTAGGATGCGTTCTCATGCAACATGAAAAAGTCATAGCCTATGCATCAAGACAACTCAACGAATATGAGAGGAATTATCCTACTCATGATCTAGAGTTGGCAGCTGTTGTCTTTGCACTTAAAATTTGGAGGCATTACTTGTATGGGGAAAAGGTGGAGATCTTTACGGATCATAAAAGCCTTAAATATTTCTTCACTCAAAAGGAACTCAACATGTGACAACGATGTTGGCTTGAACTGTTGAAATATTATGATCATACCATTCAATACCATCCTGGAAAAGCGAACGTGGTAGCTGACGCATTGAGTAGAAGATCATATGCAAATACGAGTGCGATATTGTCAACACAAAGGCCCATTTTGTGTGACTTGCAAAGGATGGAGATAGAGTTAAAGACTCCAGAGACCCATGTAATGATGGCGAATATACGAGTAGAACCGACTTTAATCGATAAAGTTAAAGCTGCTCAAGCTACAGACCTGGAGCTGATGCGTATGAGGAAGAAAGTGCAAGAAGGTGCTATGCCGGAAGCAAGAATCGATGAAGAAGGAATACTTCGAGTCAACTCCAGACTTTGTGTTCCTAACAACCTTGATTTAAAGTATGAAATCATGATGGAGGCGCACAACACACCGTTTGCAATCCATCCTGGAAGTACCAAAATGTATCATGATCTTCGTCATACATTTTGGTGGAGCAATATGAAGAGAGAGATAGCGTTGTTTATCTCAAGGTGTCTAACTTGTCAACGAGTCAAAGCGGAGCATCAAGTACCAAAAGGTCCATTGCAACCACTTAAAATTCCAGAATAGAAGTGAGAGCACATTACCATGGATTTCGTTACCGGTCTTCCTAGGGTTTCTCAAGGTATTGATGCGATTTGGGTCATTGTTGATAGATTGACCAAGTCTGCTCATTTCTTACCGATACGAGAAACTTATACACTTGAACGTCTTGCTCGTATGTACATAAACGAGATTGTAAGACTGCATGGTATGCCAGTATCTATAGTTTCTGACCGAGACCCAAGATTCACTTCACGATTTTGGGTTAGTTTACAAAAAGCTATGGGCACGGAGTTACGATTTAGTTTAGCATATCATCATCAGACGGACGAACAATCAGAGAGGACTATTCAAACTCTTGAAGATCTATTAAGACTCTGTGTCTTTAACTTCAACGGAAGTTGGGACAAGTTCTTACCATTGGTGGAGTTTTCCTACAACAACAGTTATCAAGCAAGTATTGGCATGGCTCCATTCGAAGCATTGTATGGAAGAAAATGTCGTTCTCCAGTATGCTGGGATGAGGTGGGTGAAGCAACGTTGTTGGGACCGGAGTTGGTACGTATGACTACAGAAAAGATTCAAACGATCCGACAACGTATAAAAACCTCACAAGATCGACAAAAGAGTTATTCTGATCTTCATCGAAAGGACGTGGAATTTGATGTAGGAGATCATGTGTTCTTACGTGTTGCTCCATGGAAAGGAGTTACAAGATTTGGAAAGAGAGGAAAGCTCAATCCTCGATTCATCGGTCCATTTTTAATCCTCGATCAAGTAGGAACTGTGGCTTATAGACTCGCTTTACCGCCAAGTATGTCTCGTGTTCATAACGTTTTTCACATATCCATGTTACGCAAATATGTGGAAGACCCGAACCACATTATTGAGTTAGAACCGGACGAAATAGCGGAGGATTTGACGTATGAAGAAGTTCCTGTTCAAATCTTGGATAAGAAGGAATATATTCTACGCTCCAAGGTTATACCTCAAGTCAAAGTTTTTTGGAGAAACCACGATGTTGAGGAAATGACTTGGGAGTTAGAATCTGAAATGAAATCAAGGTATCCTTACCTCTTCGACATACCAGGTACGTACCCTAATTTTAAGGGCAAAATTTCATAAGAAGGGGAGGTTGTAAGACCCCAACTTTTATAAATAAAGATGAATTTTCTATAAATATCATTTTTGAATATTATGGAGTTAATTTGATATAATGTTATAGTTGTGGGTAATATTTATAAATTTTGCAAAGTACGCAAGTTGTTATATAATATTCGATTGGTCGGGGAATATTCGTTTTAACAGGGAATATTCGTACAACGGCACAATTATTGGTGGACCCCACAACGGAATTATTGTCGGATTGAGAAAATGACAAAAATATTTTATTAAAAATAACGGCGGAAGTTTTACCATTGTTACTGTTGAACTACTCGGTAGTAAAAGTACAGTAATACGTGTAGTTGCATAGTAGCACACAGTATTGATTATTAATGCTTATGTGAGAAGTCACTCAGTTTGATTCAATTATTGTCAGTTAATAATATGAATTATTTAGCGATAATGACGTTTTGTTTTATTCGTATTATTAACGTAATAAAACAGAAACATCTTTTTATATAAAACAGAATATTTTATTAAAGTTATTCTATAAATAGAATATATTATATTTTATTTAAAAGATTTTTCTTTAAATATGGACCGTCAGATTAAAGTAATCAATCTGGACCGTTCATGGATTAGTTACTATGCATTCTATTTTTCTATAAATAGCAGCTCATTCCTTCATTATTTCTTACGAATTCACTGAACTCTAGAGAGAAAAACTATAGAGAGAAACTATAGAGAGAGAGAAGAAGAGTATTCTGCTACTTAACTACTTCCTTATTTCAGCTCTTCTTTAAAACGGCAAGGGGTGTTATTCTTTCTTATTCATGAAGAGAACTGTTGGTATTCCATTTCTTATTATTCTGTTGGAATAACCTGTATACGCGGTCTACCCTATACTTGGTGACATTCTTCTATTATTCTGTTGGAATATCCTGTCTGTGTGTTTTACACCGGACCTGATTCCGTCTTTATTATTATTCTGTTGGAACATCCTGTCTGTGTGTTTTACATCGGACCTGGTTCCGTTTTTATTATTATTCTGTTGGAACATCCTGTCTGTGTGTTTTACACCGGACCTGGTTCCATATTGTTATTATTCTGTTGGAACATTCTGTCTGTGTGTTTTACACCGGACCTGGTTCCATTATTTATTATTTTGTCGGAATATCCTGTCTGTGCGTTTACGTCGGACCTGGTTCCATTATTTATTATTCTGTCGGAATATCCTGTCTGTGCGTTTACGCCGGACCTGGTTCCATTATTTATTATTCTGTTGGAATAACCTGTCTGTGCGGTCTATCGCATGCATGGTGATTTCTTTTGTTATTCCGTTCTTTATTATACTCAGTTGGTTAAGTTTTAACTTCTATACTCCATGAAATTTGTGGAATATCCTTGATAATTGAGGTTCATCCAGTATCTTTTCATGAAAATATTCTTCTAAGCATTCTTGAATTTTACTCCACAAAGCAGTATCATGTTGACAATTTGGACGATGTTAATTCTTGGATAAATTAATTCTTGAACTTGTTTTATTGAATTCTTATATCATTGTCATCATTCTCATGTTTATAAAATGTTGAAAGTCATCTGTGGCCTGTAGTGCATAGATGGACTTGGTATGATTATGACCAGGGATTATTCGGTATAATCATGACCGTAATATTACAAATGATGTGGTAAAAGTTCTCATTGGCCCGTAGTGCATTGATGGACAGTTGTTGGCATGATCATGACCATTAATGAATACACGAATATCCTTGGCCGTAGTGCAGGGGTGATTTGATGATGTGGATTATTTTATTAAGCTGAGTCCCAGCGACAACAGTGTTGAAAGACCTTTTAAATCATAAAAGATAATAGAGTTTATTTTCTACTTGACTCTATTAATGGATTGCTTGTTCCGCTGCAGTTAAACTTGATGTCTATTATATTTTCTCAGTTTAACATTGTTGAAGGCTAATGATAATTTATTCTGCATTATCTTAGTCATAATATTTCTTACTGAGCTAGTTGAGCTCACCCTTTCTTTCACTGTTCTCTTCAGGAAATGAGAACGTAGCTGGGGCAAGTCGGGGAACGGAGTGATGGTTCGAATGATAGTATTAGTTAGTAGTCCTCACTATTTTATGTAATAGTGTGTTAATAAATGTAATGAGGACTCCTTTTGAGTATGAATACTCTTTAGAAGATAATATTTGTATTCAAACTCACAGTTTATGTTTTGTCGTATTGTACATGACAGTTGTATTAGTAAGTTGTATTTGTATTCTGTACTTTGTATCTGACGACCCAAGATGGGTGATGTATACCTAATTTTGAGGGCGTCACAGTTTTGGTGATTTATGAGTTTCAGGTTATAGCCAACATGACAGGAAAGAGATCTATTACACAAAACCAGTCTAACAACAGCACAATAACTAGATACGGACCGGTCAAACCATTTCAGAATACACGATCATATATTTTCTAGGTTACCCAGAAAACGTATTTCGTGTTCATCCTGCTTGGTTTAACCGTCCATTAGATCTAACATGCTTGATGTTTAGGTGTTCTAAAACCTTGAATCAACAGTCCATGTACCAAACTACAACCTAGATACAACATAAAACACAAATCAACAAACATATGCAAGATCAATGGCAATGAACATGTTGTCAGAATGTTCTGGGTAAAATCTGGGTTACCCAGATTTATCAAGTTATGGTCGGTCAACGATGTTTGACCACCAATAACTTTTAATCTATAACAGATCTGAACCTAATTTGAGTTCCAGATCAGAGCCCACATGACATACTACAACTACAAACTTTGAAAACACTAAAGAATATAATAGGCACAGATCTATGAGGTCTGACATTCGACTGTCAGACCACTTTTTAAAATTTTTTAGATTTTGAAAAACATCAAATTCGTGTATTTAAATGTTATGGATCTATCATGTGCCAACCCAGATCACTTATATATACTACATACAATATATTTTAACATAAAAATCTAACATCTAACACATCAAGCAATATCATATTATAGATTTAGGTTTATACCTCTTTTGAACAATTTCTTGGATCTAGGCTTTTTGATTTGGTATGAGTGAACTACGGATTTGATTTAGGACTGAAATACTTATAATTTTTGTAGGGTTAAAGAGAGAGAGGTTTGGTTGGGAGTTTATGAACAAATGAGGCAAATGAGGTTTTTGTCACATGGCATATCTAGGCTAGTCACTAACTCCATATCTTCGCAAGATTTGCAAGTTAGCTTCAATAATGTAAGAGGGGCAATTTGGTCATTTGGCTTGTGATTTTACTGTCTAAAATGTAATTGCCCAAATCCTTAGGGTTTAACCCTAAGGTTTTACAAAAAAATGAATTTTCTAGGATTTTGCAATTAGGGTTTAAAATGAAAATTTTAGTTTTTAAAAATAAAAATTAGGGTTTCTTAATATTGTTTAATTTCCTAATTGCATAGAACATGGAAATTAGGTTTAAGTTTTACTAATTAACATTAAGCTTGTTAAATCAGCGATTAGGGGTTCTAATTTAGAAATTAAGATTTTTAATTAGCAATCAGGGTTTCCAATAATTAGGGTTTTCCTAAATAGGATTATATTCTATAATACCTGTCATTAATTACATTAACGCAATTACATAACAGTATTGAACTCCTATTTGAGTTCCAATTTAGGGTTTATCAAATTAATACTAGGGTTTTCTCATTATACACTATATTTGTTCAACAAATTAACATTACACACATACTAAACATACTTATAGCACTGAAATATAATTAATATTATATTATTACTCTAATTCCTTATTCAAAATCCAGAATTACAGTTTTGAATCCATATCCGACATAACTGTCATATACACCATTATTAAGTAAGTTAAAATAATTAACTTAACTAATATGAATAAATTCATATAATAAATTAATTATTGAAATAATTCTAATAATCATATCATATATTATTTAAATAATATAATATTCATATTTTTTCATAGAAAATAAATAATAAAATATTTTTACGACAAAATTAATTTATTATAAAAATATAATTTATAATGATCAATAATTCCTTTAAAAAAATTAATTGCAATTATTCATATAATAAATAAATTTTTATTTATCACATACATATATACATTTTACCTTGCACATATTCCCACCTTGGTTTTAATAATAATAAAAAAATTATACGCAAAATTTCTTATTTAATTTTATTGAAAATATTGAGTTATTACACTGTCGGATATAGAAAGCGACAGAAATAACCTTTTTATAAAAATAACGACAAAACTTTTATCATTAACTGTTGAAATACCGGTGATAAAAGAACATCAATATGCGTGGTTGCGCAGTAGCACACTGTATTGTACAGTATATCTGATTATTTATTCTTACGTAAGAAGTCACTCAGTTCATTTAATAATTTCCACAGTAGTTACTGTATAGTATCATATATTATTGATTCAATTATTGTCACGTTATCATCTGCACAATATTTTATATTATTAAATCAATAATTGAGACGACACAGTTATTCATATTATTATTTATATTATTGACAATGTATAGAAAGTTTTGTCGAGGAAAGGGGTTATGTTATTTAATTGGTCGCCAATAAGGAGAAATCCTTATCGGAAAACCCTCTCTTTCTTGGAAATGATCTGGTTGTCAATATTGTGAGTTATAATATTAATGATGAATAATTGTTGAAAGATTAAAAATGTATTGATTAAAGATAAGTGATTTATGGTAAATATTTATTTAATTTTTGATATAAATAGAGGGGTTGATGTAACGACATAGAAATTCGAATTAATTGTAAAATAATTTTATTTGATTAAATAATGAATAAAATTATGTTATATGTTATTATTATGTGTTAGTAAGATGAAGGTTGTTCTATAACCTAAATGTGTCAGAATATCATAGTATTCTGGATACGTGAAGGAATTAACGTGTTTGAATTTTCAAGACGAAAATAAAAGCTTTCCGAGAAATTTTCTGAAAAATATTATTCATCAATTTCTACTCGGGAATTAGTTTTAAACTTCCGAGAAATACGTAACGATAGAATAATAAGAAAGGATGGAATAAGTAATAATATTTCAATTATGGCTAACGCAGTTTTTCGCCTAAGTACTAAGTTTGAGAAAGTTAAGGAAAATAAATATTGAATAAAGGATGATCGTATAATAGCGAGTATTATACGAGGCAATGAATACGAGTATGATATGAAGTATAAATATGAGTATGATACAAGGTATTATACGAGTATATATGAATGGTAGTATATCGTATATGATGAATGATTATATGACTAAGTATACGGGAAGAATACGTAGACTATACGTTAAAAGGCTTTAAGGTAATTGTAATGGACTAATAGAATTAGTGTAGGATTTGTGTAGTAATTGGGCAAGCCTAAGTGAAAACTTGTTAAAGCCCAATAAAATGAAATGCAAGCCCAACTTTAGGCCCACGATAATTAAACCTAAAGCCTAAGCTAAGAACCGGATCCGTGGGTTGAACCGATGGGTCAATGGGTAAGAAAAACCTATGGGGCAACTCATGTGGGCCCCATAGGTGAGTCATGGTTGACCAAGTGTGGTGGCCAAGCAAAGGGATAAGGTGAGTGTTGCACAAGAAAGGAATAGTAACGAGGTGGGATGACCTTTTGACCATAATACCCTCACCTAGGAAATCCTATAAATAGAAGAGCTTGTTGGTCATTTCTTGCCTTGTTCAATTCAACCAACAACTTAGAGCTTATATATTGAGAGAGAAAAGTGAGAGCTAGACTTGCTACATCAAGTAGAAAAGAAGAAGAACCAAGCTTGATCATCAAGGGTAAGAACCTCTAGATTATTAATCTTCCTCTCTTCAATAGTAGTTTGTTAGAGAAGTGTTGATTAGTGGAGCATGTATGATAAGAAAGAACAAGGATGGTTATTAGAGAACTTAACCTTTAATAGACCATGTTGTAAGAAAATCTTATTAATGAAAGTTATGAACTAATGAAGAACATGTAAGAATTTGTCATGTAAACGATTTAATGAAATATGTTTGGTTAGGATACTAGAATGAATCCATTTCGAACGGTGTAAAAATGTGACAACCCGAAAATTCAGTTTGTCCAGAATTTAAGTTTAAAGAATTAGTTATTAATAAAATAAATTTTTATTAATACTATTCTGTGTTATGTGTTTATTAATCGTTCTAAAACCTAGGATGATTATATGTCGTGAGGATTCTGGCTACGAGCAAGACTGAACGAGTAAGAATTTTCTAGACGAAAATAAAATTTTTTCAGGAACAAAAATATTTCCGGGGAAAAAGACAAAATAGACACTATTCATCTGACGAAACCTAAGGGTTATTAGGGTTTGAATAACCTAAGCCTTTTCGAGAGTTCGGTATGTCGAAATGACATTTCGTCAAAAGATTTGACGATAATATATCGTGAAAAGTTAAGTAAGCTGATAAAAGTTTTTCTCGAAAAACGTGTAGAAATCGGACGAAATAAAAACGACGAAAAGTATTGTTATGTACTTTTCACTCGTTTAACTATATTAGTGGAAAACGTGAAGGAAAACGCTTAATGTCGAAAAGTGTTTTTCAATTTTTTGAAGATCTAAAGAATGAGTAAAAGTTAATCGGTAAAGGAAAGACAAAATATCCAAAAATATTTGGATTCCAAGAATCGCAGTTTTTTAAACTGTCGAACGAAACCCAAAAGACGGAACCATGAAACCTCCAAGGGAAGTTTCGTGAATAGTAAGGAGGTGGAATGAGGAGGTGTGAATAGTATGGAGGTTGGGGTGAAATGACTAAAATACCCCTAGCTTAGAAAATCTATAAATAGGAAGCTAAATTCATTTGTTTTGGATTTTAAAAATCCTACAACATGAGAGAGAGAGAGAGAGAGAGAGAGAGTTCGGATGGGAGAAAGAAGTGGAAAAGGAGGAGGAAAAGTTACTCCTGAGCAAACTTTGTCCGACGAAAAGAGATTAAAGAAGGAAGGTAATTCGAAACCTAACTTCTATATAATTTTCTTTAAGTTTTATATGTTTAAAATATAGCTTAATGAGAATAAGAAGTATAAGATGTTAGGAATGATTTCATATGGTTGAAATCATGAGAAAAGAATAAATAAGAATTAGAAGTTTAGTTTGTAAATTTGTTAAGGAAGTATAAGATTCGTAATGAATTTGAACGATTCGAATGAATCATATGAATGATACGGTAAAATAAGTAAGGAATGATGTTTTATAACATCAAATTCCAAAAAAAAGAGAAATCGTAATCCAAAATATCGATTAAAAATGAAGAACGAACGAAGAATATGAAGAACACGCGAAGAACACGAAGAACGTTGTTGATGGGCAAATTTAAAACCATCGTAGGATAATTGTTGTTGATGGACAAGTTTAAAACCTTCACGAATAAGTTAGATGCTTATTGCTTGGTTAGGAACTATAGAAACGTTCATGAAGAATGGATTAAAATTGAGTTATAACGAAGTTATGGTAAAAACTTTGTAAAAGACGAACGAGAATTAGAAAGTGTGAAAATGAACCCAAATGTGTAGGGTTTCATAAGAAAGTAAAAGAATGTAGCAAACATGAGTTGTGGACTCAAGAACGAATGAGTTCCAAGTTCGGATGACCGAATTACGGACGAAACAAACGAAGAATGTTAAAAACATAAAAATGAATGAAGGGTGAAGATCAAGCCAATCGAATGGCACGTTAATGGATTCAGAATGAAGTTCTGTCCAAGGGGGATTGAAGTACGTAAGATAAGGAAGAGAATAGCTTTGGAGCAACCTCGTTCTGAATTATAACGAATAAGTTATGGAATCGGGAAGTAAGCGTCTCAAGCATGTAAAAGACTTAGAAATTTTTTCAAGGATTAAGGCTTGGTGCCGCAGCGCGAGCCGTGCCTTGGGAGGCGGCGCCGCAGCGCCAGCCCCAACAGTTGGACACTGCAGAGTGGCACTCCAGCGCAAGAGATAAAGAGGGAACCGGCGCCGCAACGCTAGTGCAGGGCAAGGCCCGGTAATGAGCTTTTAAGTGTTCAATTATTGAGGGATGTGCAAGAAAGAAATATAAACGTGTAGTTCACATAATGTAACACTTAATCAAATGATTTAAACCTTTAGTAAAGGTTGAATGTAAAGATTTAACGTGATTAATGGACGAAGAATGTAAACGCTAGATTACGGAACCGATATCCGGGGACTGTAGTAGCGATTAAACGAACGTGGGGAATTACTATAATTATGATTCCTTAAACGTTGATTGACGAGGATAATGTATAGCATTTCGATGTTATGTTAGGGTAATGAGAGATGAATGTAAAGCGTATATACACTGTGAATGCAATGCTGTTGTGATGAGCGATCGGTCTTAGCATACAACGAATGGTATGGCTTCAACATTAAGAAAGAATAATGAACATGGGGTTCAGGTGATGAGTAATGATTGAAAGCGATTGAAACCTTAGGTAAGGGTTGAATGAGAGATTAAGAGATAATTAATGTGAACGTGGATTACGTACACGATCCTCGTGAATCGTATTTGCGTCGAGCTAACGTTCTAAGTGTACATTGGTTGTATAACTTAGACGTTGACGAAGGTAGTAAGTAAGATATGATTTATCAATAAAGTCGTAGCGAACGGTAATAAGAGTAATGAAAGCCGAATGTGAGTCGGATAGAGAATGCTAGAATGAAATGTAAGCGTTAAACACTTTAACCGACATGAAGGTTGCGTGTACGCGAATATTAAACGGGTAGAACCTACACCCCGCGTATGGTTTGACCGTAGGATAATGAAGACCAATGATTAAACCTGTTAACGGTGAAAAAGCTAAATTAAGATAAGTACGTATAACGTAAAGAAGCCGAGTTAATGTTTATAACTTGAAAGACGTTCCGAGTCGAATGGACCGGACATTGTAAGATAAGAATAAGGTAACGTAAAATGCTTAACGCTATAAATGCGTAGAATGAATATTGAATGATCGTTCTGAGGGTACAAAAGACTGTATGACTTAGACGATAAAGAATGAATCCTGAGGTATGACATTTAGTTGCCAGAAAGCCATAAGGAATAAGAAATTGACTTAACAAACATTATAGTTTTAATGGTTAGAATAAGTTAAGATAAGTTTAGGTTGTGGTACAAACGTAACCTTTGATGGTTGACATATGGGAGCTGGGCTAAACAATTCCTGCAGAGAGCGAAGGTATATACGAAACTGGCAACCGATCTAAGTCACTGTTATGGGCAGTGTAGATGAGACGGGAACTTGTTTGTTGGTTGTTTGTGGGAAACCACTCAGCGTACCATATGGACTACTAGCAGAGACGCGATGTGTGCTGAGTCCTAGAGAAGTTATAAGAAGAAGATAAGAATATAAATCATCAAAGATGATGAACGTATTGAGTAAGACATCTCCATATGTCATGAAGCCGTAAACTGATAATGAAAGTTGGTCGCGTAAACTTAGGTTGCAATAACATAAACCTAAGAAGTAAATCTAGGTAAACCAATGCGTAAGTCAATTATATGACTAATTGGTGTATGTGTTATTTCCTTATGTGCTACATAGGAATTGGAAGGAGCAGTTCAGCGTAAACTATAACCTGTAGCTGTGCGTAAGGCAAGTTTCCTAACTTCATTCATAGTATATGAATGCTAGTTTCTTAAACTTATCAGATGTTGAACTTGAGAAGTCTTGTCTATGTGCAAATATGCGATATCTGTACAAGGTGGTAGCGTGTATGAGGCCTTGTGCCACAATTTGAACACTTTAGTGTTTCTATTAGATGAACTGTTCTGTGATTGAGCTGTTCAATACAAGTATGTTCTGTTTATACATGAACCGTTATTGTTAAGTCTATGCTAATGATTCTAGCCAAACAGGATATGTATGGAAAAAGGTAGAAGAATGAAAGTAGTGTAAAGAGTATGTGACGAATGTTTTAAAATGATAGGAATCGGGATTATTCCTACTGTTTAAGCTACTTCATAACTTTTATTCGGTTATTGAAGTCTTAAAAGAATGTTTAAATTTTTGAAGTTGTTTGTTCAACTGCTATGACTTGTTGGGCAATTGAATGCTCACACTTTCTTTAAATATAAACATTTTCAGCGAACCATGTTAGAAGAACTTAAGGATCCCGTAAAGATCAAGCTGATCGGTATCCAAAAGAAGTGACATTCAGTATATGAATGTGTGTGAAGATCAAGTGTAGACTTGTAATGTTGAAAGATGTAATTGAACTATAGATTAGTTTAATGTACTGTTATGTATCCTTGGTAGCGGATAAAAGTCACTCTTGTAACATGTAAAAAATAATGTAATTATCATTATTTGTAATGAACGAGGTTATAAGGTATTAGAACTTGGGAATTAAGAATGTATATTGTTATATTTTAGTATATAATAATGTATGTTTGGAAAGAAGTGGGATCGTGACGCACGGAATCCGGGTGTAAAAATAGACTGAATTCAGGGCGTTACAAAAAATCTCAAGTAACGAAGTTATGTTAAAATTTGCGAGATTAAACGATAATCGTCGAAATCGTTAAATTCTCGTAATGAAAGTTAAAAGTCACCATTTAGCATGGAAACGTTGGTTTTCGATGGAGAATAGTCTCAATTTGCATCTAGAGTTGTGGACTCAAAATGACCAAATTCCAAATTAGAACGGAGAACCGAGCTTTGAACGTTTAACGTTTTCATAATAATAAACTAATCGGTGAATTCCGAGTTGAAAGATGCAAAAATGAAATATTTTTTAATGAAATCATAGAACATGTGATTTGTGAGCTAATGGCATTGAACGAGCCGATTCAGACTTTGGATGAACAAGTTATAAGCCCGGGAATTTCACAGAAGAAAGCAATCTGTGAAATTTTTCTCTAAGGCAGGGCCGACACTGCAGCGCGGCCCAAGAGGGGAAAGCTGGTGCCGCAGCGCTAGGCCGGAACCCCAACCACTATGAAGTGGCGCTGCAGCACAGCTGTAGTGTAAGATGTTGGCATCGTAGAGCTAAGGTTGAGACAGAGGTACTATAAACCCGCGCCGCAGCGCGAGTTGTATGAAGGAAGCTGGCGCCGCAGCGCCACCACTAAAACACAACCAGTAAGGAATGAACATGAATGTATTGAATGTAGAAAGTGATTAAAGGTGAATTGTAAACTTTAATTTACTTGAAGTAAACTTAGTAAAGGATGTTTAAAACCTTTAGAATGATGACTAAAGGGTGACAAACGATTACATAAACGTAATTACAATGTAATACGATAATCCGTAACGAACGTTAAACAATCTAAGGAATGATTAGATTAAGAAGAAGGGTAAAATATAGTAGTGACCATACATGATTGTTTATGACCTAATGTGGTATGTCATCTGATCATATGTTGTAGAATCCTTAAAGACTCAAAGGGAATTTATATTAGCTATAGAAGACGCTGAAGGCAAGTGTTCTAACCCTTGTCTATGTTCATTCTAGACAAGCTTTGTAATTCATGTACCTTACGCATGAATTGATGTATGATGAAGTCGAAGCCAATTCCTTCGGCTAGAATTAATGTGTTTTTAGATTTCTTATAATCTATCGAACCATTGTCAATGTTGTTAGGTTTTGTCAAACTGTTTTGGTATTGATTTCAACAAAAGACTGAGTATGCATAAACAAATGTTTTGTCGTCAAACGACAGGCACGTGAGGTTGCCAAAACTTAAACGTACATACGTTTAAAGAAAGTAGTGTTATACAACATAGAGTACTATAGGCTGATCACCTAGACGTGCTCGTAAGATATGCCGGACTTATAAACTTGGTGTTGGTTTGTCCTTTTCAAAGAAAGAATGAAATGCTCAAGGTCTTGGACTAATATTGATGTTTAATGAATGTTATTCATTGTGAAATGTTTTAAAGAAAAGAGAAGTGCTATTTTGAATTATCAATAGTACTTCATAACTATTGATTCAGTTATTGAAGATATACAATTTATATGATTCAAGCATGTTGTTTAAATGAAATTGTCATACTTGCATAGCTAGTTATGCTCATTCTTGCTTGGACCATATTAATCCAGCTAAGACCGAACAGACTGACAGACCTAGTAAAGATAAAGGGAAGGCTAAGGCGAACTAGTAGATTGCCTTTGTAATAGTATAGTATGAATATTGTAATTATTTGATATTATGACAAGAACATATGTAGTGGTTATAAAGAACTTTGTAATGGAAATATTGTTTTGGAATATATAGAAGACATTTTCACTATTTTGAGGTATTTCAATTGAATGAATGTGTGAATTATAGCACCGTGTAGCACCATATGTCGGGTTGGAAGATACCCAGATTTGAGGGCGTCACAGGTTGGTATCAAAGCAGTAGGTTATAAAACTTGAGGGAGAAAAGAACCTTAAGTCATAACCTTAAGAAAAGTTAAACAAGTAAAAGATGAAGTTAACCCTAAAAAATGCATTAAATGTGATATGTATTTTTATTATTCTACTGGCGTGTACTAATCAAACTAAATTGTTTTGTTGTAGATGTCAGGAAATAATGAGATGTATAGGGATATACATGCTGTTAGCGAGGAGTCCGTAAATCAAGTAGAGATCTTACCGACACATATAGCAGAAGAGCCAGAAGTTGTTATAGTCGAGTTTGGAGACTCAAAAAATTTAGACCTCATGTCTTTGTTTGATGGCATGTTGGAGGAGGAGGTGGAGGAGGTGCCAGTTAACACCGTAACACCTAAAGAAGAGACGACTCCGGGGGAGTCAATGAAGGCGTTGTTCATGGCATTATTGGATAGAAATATCCAGCTAGGGAGGGAAGTAAGAGAGCTAAAGGAAGAGGTCCAGGAAATCCTGGAGGATAAGAAGAGTATAGAATCAATGTGGGAAGAGGAGCATGGTGAAAGGGTTTTGGCGAAGGACAAGGTCCATAAGCTGAAACATGAGACCTTTGAGCTCTGGCAGGAGCTAAAGGTCAAGAAGCAGAAGATTGGTAGAATGTCATATATACATAGGAGTTCTCATGCGAATTTCCAGCAGCAAGTAGCTGGGTATCCGATAGAGGCAGGGCAGACTCGGCATACTATCAGCCGAGATATTATTATCGATCTTGCCAACACGGATTATGAGAATGCCATAAAGCAGATGTAACCAAGTAGTAGCTAGAATAGAGTTAGATATGTAAATATGATTTATCTAGTAGTGACATAAAACTCTCTTTTGTATATCAAAGGGTAGTCTTTTGTAAATCCTAATTTTTGGAAAGCAATTGCGGGATAGTAATGTAATCAGCTAAGGTTGTGTAATGACGAATGATGTAGTATTATACTACAAGAAGCAAATCAATATAAGCCTTTTATGGAACATATTGTGCAATGAGTTGAAATTATTGTTTAAGTCATGAATAATAACAAACTAACAAGAAGAAAAGTAATAATGATGTGTTGTTTATCTTAACAGCAAAATGCCACCAAAAATAAGACAACGGAATCAAGATGCCAATGTGAATCAACCGGAGGGAGGTTCGGTTAATCCGATGCAAGAGTTCGTTAATTTATTAACGACTGTGTTTAATAGGAATGAGGCGAATATACCCATAAATCCTGCAGTAGTACGAACTACTACTTTTAAGGATTTTAAGAGTGTCGGTCAGCCAGAGTTCAAAGGAACTACAGACCCAATAGAAGCCTAGACTTAGGTAAAAGAAATAGAGAAGGTATTTGTTATTTCAAATGTCGAAGAGGGGCAAAATGTTAATTTTGCTACCTATATGATGAAGGGAGAAGTCAATTTCTTATGGGAGGCAAACAAGGCTAGGGTTGGGATAGAGAACCTTAAGTGGAAACGTTTCATGGAGATTTTCTTCGAGAACTACTTTTTCACGAGTATGCAAGGGAGAATGGAGATGCAGTTTCTAGAGTTAAAACAAGGGGAAATGACGGTTCCCCATTATGCAGCCAAGTTCAATGAACTGGCGAGGTTTGCTCCACATCAGGTGGACACTAAGGTGAGGAAGGCTAGAAGGTTCGAGCAGGGCTTGAAACCCGGGGTCTATAGCCGAATATCTGTGTTCCAAGGTAACTCTTTTGGGACCATACTGGAGAAGGCAATAATTGCCGAAGGTGGTAATGAGGCTCTAAGCCAATACCACAAGGAGAAGAAGAACAAGAATAAGATAGATGGGGGAGTGAAAATAGAGGGAGCCAGTGGTAGTGGCGATGGGTAGAAGAGGAAGGGATTTAACTCTGGGGGTACCGGAGTAAAGCAAGGAGATCATAAGAGAAGGATGGAGGCATGTAAGAACTGTGGAAAGACTCACTTAGGAGTCTGTCTCAAGGGAAAAGCGGTGTGTTACAACTGTGGACAGGAGGGGCATATTTCGTCTAACTGTCCAAGTCCAAAGAAAAACCATGGATGCTTCACATGTGGATCAACCGATCACATAGCGAAGAACTGCCCAAAGAAGGGGACGGATGGGAATAAGGGTGCTAATAGTGGTAAGTTAGCTATTGGTGGTCTTGCACAGACGAGTAGACCGATGGCCCGCACCTTTAACATGATGGTCCAAGATGCAGTTGCATCCAGGGATGTAGTTGTAGGTATTATCCCGATCAAAAATATAAATGCTTACATGTTATTTGACTCGGGTGCTACTTATTCTTTCATAGCATGTGATTTTGCTAGACACTTAAAATTACTTCCCAAAAGATTGCATGTTCCTTTGAATATCAAGGTAACAAACAAAGAGATAATTCATGTTGAAGATATTCGTAGGAGTTGTTGCGTAGAAATACGAAGTTGTAAATTATCGATAGATCTATTACCGATAAAGTTGTGAGAATTCGATGTAATTCTCAAAATGGATTGGCTGTTCAACCATGGAGCAATTATAGATTGCCAAAAGAAATGTGTAAACATTAGGACGTTGAGATATCCTCATGTAGTGTTTTACGATAATAAATTACCGGGACGTTCGTGTTATCTAACCATGACACAAACTAGGAAATTGTTGAGGAAGGGATGTGTAGGTTATTTGTGCCATGTTGTTGATACCCAGAGAGTGGGATCAACGATGGAACAAATACATATAGTTAAAGAATTCGCGGATGTATTTCCAAGTGAATTGTCGGGTCTTCCACCGGGTAGGGAGACCGAATTCATAATAGATATTGTGTCAGGAGCGGCACCAGTTTCCAAGGCACCTTACCGTATGGCGCCAGTGGAGATGAAGGAGTTGATAGTTCAGTTACAAGAACTATTGGATAGAAAGTACATTTAACCGAGTGTTTCACCGTGGGGAGCACCGATACTGTTTGTGAAGATAAAGGACGAATTGTTACGACTTTGTATCGACTACCGAGAGTTGAACAAGTTAACGATAAAGAATAAATACCCATTGCCCAGGATTGATGATCTCTTCGATCAGTTGAAAGGGGAAAAGTATTTTTCTAAGATAGATTTGTGAATGGAGTATCATCAGTTGAAGGTTAGGAAGGAGGATGTACCTAAGATGGCATTCAGGACTCGTTACGGCCATTACGAGTTTCTGGTAATGTCATTGGGTTAACAAATACACCAGCTGCATTTATGGATATGATGAACAGAGTGTTCAAACAGTATTTGGACAAGTTCGTCGTTGTGTTTAATGATGATATTCTAGTCTATTCTAAGACGCCAGAAGATCACGCTGAACACCTAAGTATAGTGTTGGAGACACTAAGGAATGAGAAGTTGTATGCAAAATTCACTAAGTGTGATTTTGGGTTAGAAAGAGTACAGTTTTTAGGTCATGTTATTGACCGAGATGGAATTTCAGTGGACCCAACGAAGGTGGAAGCAGTGATGAATTGGGAATAGCCGAAAATACCGACTGAGGTGCGGAGTTTCCTAGGGTTAGCGGGATACTATCGAAGATTTATCCAAGATTTTTCCAAGATAGCTACTCCATTGACTAACCTGACAAAGAAGATAATGAAGTATGTATGGACGGAGAAGTGTGAAGACAGTTTTCAAGAACTAAAGAAAAGGCTGAGTGAAGCACCTATATTGTCTTTACCCGACGATACAGGGAACTTTGTAGTTTATAGCGATGCTTCGATTAGAGGACTTGGTTGCACGCTTATGCAGTATGACAAGGTCATTGCATATGCATCATAGCAGTTGAAGGATTACGAGAAAGTTTATCCTACACGTGATCTGGAGCTGACCGCGATAGTGTTTGTCTTGAAGATATGGAGGCATTACTTATATCCACGGACCATGAGAGTCTAAAATATATCTTCACATAAAAGGAGTTGACTATGAGACAAATGAGATGGCTGGAGTTAATAAAGGTTTACGACTGTAAAATCCTGTATCACCCTGGAAAAGCCAATGTAGTGGCCGACGCCTTAAGTAGGAAGGGTCGGAAAAAGTTGTCTATGTTAATGGCTCAAACTAAGTTAATAATAGAGATGGCTAGGATGGAGATAGAGGTAAAATTACCGAGTGAGTCAAGACAGAGAAACGATGAGTACGACCAAATGAAGAAGTAGTTAGCAGATGAAAAAGATTTAAAGTACAATCTTAATAATGAGGGATTATTAAGATTTGAAGGAAGAATTTGGGTTTCGAATGAGACAGAATTAAAGGAGGAAGTGTTACAAGAGGCTCATAGTTTGAGGTACTCAATTCATCCTGGTAGTACTGAGATGTATCAAGACCTTCGATAAAGTTTTTGGTGGCCAAATATGAAGAGAGAGATAGCGGAATATGTAAGTAGGTGCTTGACTTGTCAAAAAGTTAAGGTCGAACATCAATGACCAAGTGGCTTTTTATAGTCATTAGAGATTTCGAAATGGAAGTGGGAACATATCACGGTGGACTTTATGGTGGCACCTCCAATTACTCAAAAGGGGTATGACGTGATTTGGGTAATAGTGGACTGGTTGACGAAGTCGGCTCACTTTTTGCCAATAAGGGTTAAGTATAACTTAGATCAGTTAGCTAAACTTTATGTTAAGGAAGTCATTTCTAGACATAGAGTACCAGTTTCGATAGTGTCAGATCGTGATCCACGATTCATGTAAGGTCCCAAAATCTGGTCTATTTTTCACATCCGAATTCCATTCTAGACCTTGACTCAGAAGACCAGCATACTCATCGTTAAGATCCTCCAAATTCAGTTGATAACATCCATTTATGTCCTCTTCACTGAATTCCACTGTCTTTCCCCTCACAAACACTCTATAGTGATCGTGTTCTCAAACGTTGGCATATAATTCTTTCACGACTGCAATCACTGCCGGGTCAGGTTGTTCGGTTAGGGAGAACTAGTTTCTCTCCGCAATCATCACCGCTATTTCCCCATCTTTGGACTGATCGGGCCCTAAACCTCGTTCGGGGACTAATGAGTGGGTAGCCATGTGGTTATAGCGTTCCTGTGCTGTGGCGGAGATAAATCTTTGGCTATCAAATTTTGGCGGAACCGAAACCTTCGCCACGTTGACGTTTGGAAGCTATGTATAGAAATCTGCATAAATTCACAAGCAAATATATTAGACTTGATTGTATGGTGAATATGTAAAACTTACCCACATGACCACCCCCAACTACAAAACCAACAGGTGTGAAGTACGTGAGATACCCACGAGATGTGGCGTGTAACAATTAGAGTAAGCAAGTACACGTTCACAAGGGATATACATGCCTTAACAAGGGAAATAGCATTCAATTTCATTGAGGCAATACATCAAACACTTTGTGAGCATGTTATAAATCTATTGGACAATCCTAATATCATAGCGATCCAGCCCTACATTATTCCATCACCATGTGTATACAACATAAGCATCCCAATCAGAAGTGATTCACACAATTGCCAAAGGAAATAGCGACCAGAAGAACGATAATGTGCACAATAGTCAAAGAGAAGATGAATCAAAGTGAATATTAACTCACAATTGTGCCATTATCGTATGCGATTCAGAAATTTTGATACAACAGAGATTGGAACTTAATGCAGAGTATACCTTGAAGATGTGTGTAACAGAGAAAATTGATTGGCACGAGAATGAACGGATTGCAGATGTGGAAACACTTGTAGGATTAATTAGATATATGAAGAAGGATTAGGGAAGCAGTTAACAGAGAGAATCGAATATGGTGCGAAAGAAGTGGAACATGTGTTTGGGTTAAGAGGATGAATGAACCGAATAGACTTGTAACTTAAATTAGAATTTCAAACCTGGAGCCAACACCAGGGCGCTGGTGTTTGTACTGGATTGAGCGTCGGGGCGCTGGAACTGGGCTTCAGTTTTTGCCTTGCAGCGTCGGGGCTCTGGGATCCTATATGTTTAGAGCGTCGTGGAGCTGGTATCCAGAAACAATTGAGCAGCTCAGCGTCGGGGCGCTGAGTTCATGTATATGTTGGGCGCCGGGGCGCTGGACCTGGTTGCTCTGCACCCTGCCTTCTTCTGTATGACCTGTACGAATGATACCTATGTTAATTATGGCATCAAAGTCTTATTCTACTTAATTCAAAGGGAATAAAATAATGAAAATAAAGTAAAAATAAATCAATTAAACTAGAAACTCATTAGATTGCCTCCCCATAGCGCTTGGTTTATAGTCGTCAACCCGACTTTTCAGTGTTTCTCATTTAGTCGCTGGATCAGAGAGGTACATGACCGTAGCTTGACGTTCGATGGGTCCACTCCAGTAATGTTTGAGTTGTTGACCGTTTACCTTAAATTTTCGTTTTAAATTCGACTCTTCTACCTCAATGTTTTTGTGTGGAGCGACAGATATAATTACGAATGGCCCGGACCACCGGGATTTCAATTTCCCAGGAAATAAATGCAAGCGTGAGTTGAAAAGTAATACTTGTTGGCCCAGTTCAAATGTTCGATCGAGAATTTTCTTATCATGCTAGGCTTTAACTTTCTCCTTATAGAGTTTTGCGTTTTCATACGCATTGAACCGAAATTCGTCCATCTCGTTCAACTAAAGTAACCTTTTCTCACTGGCTTCTTATAGATTGAAATCCGTATGGCCCAGTGTGCATTGTGTTCTAATTCCACCGGGAGGTGACACGCCTTTCCGTAAACCATCCTGTAAGGTGACATGCTTATAGGATTCTTGTAAGCTGTTTGATATGCCCATAAGGCATCGTCAAGATGCAAGGACCAATCTTTAAATGATGGATTAACCACTTTTTCCAGAATTTGCTTGACCTCCCTATTTGAGACCTCCGCTTGACCATTGGTTTGGGGATGATATGCGGCAACAATTTTATGACGAACCCCATACTTTACAAGCAATTTTATGAACTGCTTGTTACAGAAATGAGTTCCCTCATCACTTATTATCGCCCTCGGTGTCCCAAATCGTGTGAAGATGTTCTTCTTTAAGAATCGGAGGACAACGTTGGCATCATTTATGGGTAAAGTTGCGGCTTCGACCCATTTTGAAACGTAATCTACTGCCAACAAAATGTACTGATTATTAATGGAAGATGGGAATGGTCCCATAAAGTCGATTCCCCACACGTCGAATAGTTCAACCTCCAGAATTATGTTGAGTGGCATTTCTTTGTGCTTAGAGATATTACCTACGCGTTGGCACCGATCACACTTCAGCACATATAGATAAGCATCCTTGAATAGAGAAGGCCAGAAAAGTCCCGATTGTAATACTTTTGCTGCTGTTCGATCGCCGGAATAATGACCTCCATAATCTGACGAGTGGCAATGACTCAGTATGCTATCCATCTCTTCATGTGGCACACAACGTGAAATCATTTGGTTTGCATAGGCCTTAAACAGAAATGGTTCATCCCAATAGTACTGCTTAATATCGTGGAGGAACTTCTTTCGTTGTTGAGAGTTCAAATCTGGTGGTAACACCTTAGGAACAACGTAATTCATAAAATCAGCATACCAAGGCAGTATTGTGGTTACTCGGAGAAGTTTTTCATCCGAAAATTTCTCATTGATCATTAAGTTGTCTTTATTCTGCACCTCCACGTTTTCCAACTGAGAAAGATGATCCGCCACCTGATTTTTGGTGCCTTTCCTATCCTGGATCTCCAAATCAAACTCTTACAGCAGTAACACCCACCGTATTAACCGCGGGTTGGCATCCTTCTTCTCAATCAGATATTTGATGGCAGAATGATCCGTGTAGACAATTACCTTGGTCCCAGTGAGATATGCTCTGAATTTGTCGAAGGCAAACACAACTGCAAGTAATTCTTTTTCGGTGGTTGTGTAGTTCAACTGAGCACCTGTCAACGTCTTGCTGGAGTAGTAGATTGTGTCAAAAATCTTGTCATGACGTTGTCCCAATACTGCTCCAACTGCGCAGTCGCTGGCCTCGCACATCAATTCGAACGGTAAAGACCAATCGGGCGCCACAATGATTGGAGCATAGACCAACTTCTTCTTTAATACTTCAAATGCCTCAATACATGATTGATCCATCTTGAAAGGCATGTCTTTCTCCAACAGGGAACATAAAGGTTTTGAAATCTTGGAAAAATCTTTAATGAAGCATCTATAAAAACCCGCATGTCCCAAGAAGGTCCGGATTCCCTTCACAGATGATGGAGGGGGTAATTTCTCAATCAACTCAATCTTTGCTTTGTCCACCTCTAACCCTACTACAGAAACCCTATGCCCCAAAATAATTCCTTCTTTCACCATTAAGTGGCATTTTTCCCAATTAAGGACCAGATTAGTCTCCACGCATCGCTTCAATACTAAGATCAGATTTTTCAAACATAAATCAAAGCTATCACCGAACACCGAAAAGTCATCCATAAATACCTCCAAATTCTGCTCTACCATGTTAGAGAAGATCGCCATCATGCACCGTTGAAAACTTGTTGGTCGATTTCACAATCAAAGCAAACGTGCAAGTATACACGGTCAACAAGTAATAGAGTGATAAGACAGAGTATCGATCCCACAGAGAATTCTAATTAATAAATCCCAACTACTAGCACTAAACTAAGCCAATTTTATTTAAACAACCATAACATGTGATTTTCCAACTTAAGAAAAATAAATTATAATAATTAAAAGAGATTATTTTAAAATAAAGCAAGTAAACAAAACTAAGATTTGATTGAATTTAGATAAATAAGGATTAAGACTTCAATATCCCCAATTATGAACTTATAAATCAATTATCCAATTATCCCAATTATTATGTCTGCTGAATTGTTAACAGGAACTCTTAAATGCTAAAAGTCCTTTTCCAATTAATCAATTTCCTTCTACTTAATCCAGATTAATCTTGCTATATTCCTATGCAAAACAATTGAATAAAACTCTTTTCAATCCCAATTCCTTACATGTTACGTGCGGCAAACATATATTTCTATTCCATTCACAAACCTAATTATTCACTTTGCAAATAACTAAGTCACATGTCACCATGTCCAGTTCTAACCCTAGAATTCCTCTTTCAATTCCTTCTAGAGTAACAAGGTAATTATTGGCCAAATAATTAATCCATAGATGCAAGACAAGATAAACAATTCACTTCAACATAAATAATTGGAATAAATTGAATAACTAATTTATAGCCATAATCGGTTCAATTGAAATCTTAATTAAAGAATTAGTTCATAACGAAAATAAAAACCAATAATCTTTTGCAAATCATCCTTAAATAATTACACAAATTGAAAGAATGAAGAAGAAGAAAACTCTATGTGAAAATCTTCCAAGCTCATCTTGACTCCTTGTTCAGCCTCCAATTGTGTATGATCTCTCTTTTAATTCAGCAACATAAACCTTATATACTTCCCATATTGCTCCCCAATCCAATTCCAAGTCCACTTTGAATTCCATGTGCCAAGCCAAGTCAAACGGAAGGTTAAAGTGCGTCCCTGGTCATCCAATAACGTGCCTCAGCGCCCCGACGCTGTCTTGAGTATAAGTCCCAGCGCCCCAGCGTTGTTGTTCAGCTTATTTACCATTCTGCCATTATAAGCTTGAAATCCCAAAATTACCCCTAAAGCTCCCAAATCTATAAACAAAACCTAAACACAGTAAAAATGCCAATAAAGGACTTGAGAATACACAAATTTAAGCCCAAGTATATCCAATTTATGAGTATATTACCCAATCATCACGATCTAAAACAGGTCTTATACAAACTCAATCGGATGCCCTGATTGAAGTTTTAAAAGCTCGAGCAGACATTACAGTTCATGCGTGCACGTACTTCGAGAAGACAGGACCCACGGAGGCCGGGGCACCCCAGGCATCTGCAGCTGTCGCAGGTACACCTGCGACTCCCCCTTTTATAAATAGAGGGCTTGGTGTGGCCATTTTATAAGAGAAAAAGGCGAGGAAGCCCTGTCAAATTTGCTCTGTACACACCCTAAACTGATTGCTTTCTCATTTTAAACACTTGTAAGCTCACATATAGCTATATTTTTACCGGCGGGAGCCGAGTGTTCATCCACTTAAAGCTATAGAAGTCTTCTTTGACAGCCCACTGTAATCCTTCTTACACACCTTAAAGCCTTTCTCTTCATCATTGCAGACACTGTTCTTCACATTGAGAGTCGTGTTGTGTGTGTTTGCCAGGACTTCGGTCCGTGGTTTTATTTCTGTTTGTGTATATATATATATATATATATATATATATATATATATATATATATATATTATTGTCGAACTTTGTTCGATGAGCCTGAATTTTACATCCGGAGCGTTTACTGCTTCTATATATATATATATATACTTATATATATACAAACTGTTGTTGAACTCTGTTCGATGAGCCGAGATTGAGAAACATCCTGTGTTTACCGCTTATATATATATATATATATATATATATATATATATATATATATATACATTTCTATCACCCCTAGATTTTACTTCGTGGCCTTTTATTACTTTTTTTACATTCAGTCTCGCCTGGAGTTTACTTCGTGGCGGTTGACCGTCTTTTACAACTTTATTTACATTTTTGATCCCCCATGGAGGTGCTTCGTAGTGGTAGATCATGTCTCTATATATATGTTTATCGCTTTTATATATATATATATTTTCGATCCCCCATTGAGGTGCTTCGTGGTGGTTGATCATGTCTATATATATATATATATATATATATATATATATATATATATATATATATATATATATATTCACAACTTTTATATATATAACTGCTTACTACTTTTCAGATAAATTGCGGCATCATGTGAGCCTAGGAATCATGTGATCACAGATTCATTCTACTGAATCTAGATTCAGTCTACTGAATCAAGATTCAGTTCCCATGATGGACATTTTTCAGCTGTAAGCAGCTTGTAAATCTATTCACGGTGTTTGAATTTCCTTAGATGGCTTTCATGCCTATGACGAGTTCGGCACTGCTTTTGTATATTATTTTCCCGAAGATGCTTCGCATCTCGAAAATAAAAGCAATCCAGCCGAACATTTGATAAAAATGGAAGTGTAAAAGGTCTCAATTACTATTGAGCATAAGGGTTTGAAAAACCTCTTTTACAAAACACCACTGCCATATCTTTTTTAAAATAGAATTTTTACATAATTTCAAACCCTGTGTAGATAGGTGTGAACGAGGCCTTGCACTACTTCCATATAACATCACATTGACCCCCCCCCCCACACACACATTCATATAACAGTTTCTTAAAAAGTGGCGGTCACCGTGGTAACACAGATGTCGGGGGGTGCCTAAAACCTTCCCTCCGCATAATCAAGCCCCCGGACCCTAATGAATCTCGGTTTTACAGACCCGTTTAGCAGTATCACATCACTGGGTCAATGTGCAAACCTTTTCTCGGTTGTGTTGGTACAACCAATTAAAAAACCACTGGCAACTCTTACAGTCAAATCGTCGACATATACATGTTGGACCTTTTCACAACTTGTTTTTTTAAACAAATCTCACCTAACATAAGAACACCAAATAACAAGAACAAAAAAGGGACAAATAAAAATCCCGAATTCGACAGGTGGCGACTCTGCTGGGGATTTACAAGAAAGAGGGCTTAAGCCGCTACTACAATCATTTCAAAACTGTTATGTACTTGTGTGTGGATGTTGCATTTACATTTATGATGAATGTGTAAGAATGCATGTATCTACTGCACTTAATGCTTTACACTATATCTACTTGTGATATTAGTGCTTCGCACATGTCATCATTTTTATAAACGGTGAGACACGTTGTATGTGAATGTATATTGTGTGGTCCCTCCACCAGGAGGCTATCCTATCGGTGTTTGATTACTGGACTCGTAGGGACACAAATTCCAATGAGGCTCAGGAAAGGCACCACCCAGATTCGCTCCAGTTGAAAGACCGAATTAACTTCCTGTCAAGTAGATTGCGATGATCTGGGAACCTTCATGCCAAAAAGTCGCGAGAGTAAACCTAAGATAGGTCAGCCTCTGATCAACCAAATGTGGAGGAAAGTCTCTTCATGCTTTCCATTTTCAATTACTTGTAAAATTATTTACCTGTAATGTCATTTCATGTCAAAATCATTGTAATGGAAATATGAAGAAATATGTGCACATGTATATTTAACATGCTCTCATGTATTGCAAACAGCTAATATACATTTTGAAGGATAATATTCCTAAAATGGATACATCACATAGCATGTAAACATTTATACATTCCTTAAGACTAAACTATGCAAGTCTTTTGTAGGGAAACAATTGGGCCTGTTACCCGCTCAAAATCCAAAAAGGCCTCGAGCCTACAGCCAATCATGTCTCCATCTGACCAGTCTAACCTTAATCCTATTTCACGTGAAGAATTTAACGGATTAAACAAATAAATTACAGATGTGCATGTTCTACTAAAGAACTACACCAATGTACGTAGGGTTCCAAAATACCCATACATACAGAACCTTTTGCACAAGGGGGAACCCAGGGTTCGGATAAAATAAATCCAGAACTTCAGTTGGTTACAATAGACATAAACCCTAAAACCACTCATCTCAAAGGAGATCCAGACACCGGTGATATTAGGAATAAAGTCCTTCAAATGGAAGAGGCTATTCGTTCTCTCAAAGGAATTGGAGCATACAGGAGTGTTTCATATGTTGACCTTTGTATATTCCCTGGTGTTCATTATCCAGAGAAGTTCAAAACTCCTAACTTTGAAAAGTATGATGGGTTAGGGGATCCTTACACATATTTGAAGGTGTTCATTGGAGAACTTGGATCTTATTCAGAGGACGAGAAGCTCAGAATGCAACTGTTCCAAAAAAGTCTGACTGGAGAAGCCCGTTCATGGTATACCAAATTAGACAATTCAAATATCCATAGCTGGGAAGAGCTAGCTCATGCCTTCCTCACTCAGTATAGCTTCCAGTCTCAGATGGTTCCTAACCGGTACCAGATTACCAAGGTTAAGAAACAGTCCAATGAGAGAGAAATGGTTATGACCTTCATAGACATACAAGAAGCTCCTTTCTATGAGAGAGACTTAGCTGGTATTGGGAAACCATTTTTTGAAATGATCAAACACGAGAAGATGGCTAAGATGAGATTAAAGTCAGGAAAGATTCAAGACCTAGCCGCTCTTAAAGTAGTTGTTAAGCACATCCAGTCTGGAACTTATGGAAATAACCCCCGGAGGGTCCATAGAAAGAAAGAGAAAGATGTTTTCTTGATACTACAAGGTCAGAAAGGCAGTCAGAATATGCCTATCCAGAGGAGAAACTACTCCCCGTTTCAAGCACAGTCTTTAAACCATCCAATTCCTAAAGGTGGAGAAGTCAAATGCCCTCGAGTGTTCACACCCTTAGAGGACTCGCTCGAGAATATCCTTACTCTTCTGACTACTCAGAAGAAAATCAAGCATCTTCTTCCACCAGCCAACCTAAATGGGAAGGGTTTCAATGCTACTCAGAAGTGTGCTTATCATACTGGAGCCCCGGAACATGATACTCAGGATTGTTGGGCCTTGAAACATAAGATCCAAGATTTAATAGACAACGGTGAAATCATGGTGACTAAACCCGATCAATCCCATGTGCAAAATAACCCTCTTCCTCAACACAAAGAAGAAGAGGTTAATATGATTAATTGGAGCAGTGGACAAAGATCCAATTTTAATGGTGGATCTTTCCAAACCAGCAAGGATGGTGCTGACAAATGGGACTATGCACGGTTCCAGTTTATAATGGAACGAAAGATGAAAGCTCTTTGCAAGTAGGTCGAGCAATTGGCAGAATTGGTGATCCATCAACAACAAGTCACACGCCAATTAGTCAACCAGGAGCATGCCAATCTCCTTCCTTTTGTTATGAATACTCCATCATCGCCTTTAGGAATTGAAACACTGGAGGATAAAGTTGCCAAAAGGGCAAGTGCCAAAGCCCGACGGGATTTTGCCAATAGAAGGGAGTTTAGATACCTGGGCCAACCTGTGGAGGAGATATTTCAAATGCTGATCAATGAAGGAAGAATTACATCCCTTCTACCTCCAATTAATCCTCGTTCAGGACGGTTCAATTCTGATGGAGTATGTCAGTATCACTCCCATTCTCGCGGTTATAGCACAGAAGAATGCTGGGCACTCCGCCATCTCATTCAAAACCTAATTGACAGCAGTGTCCTGCAAATGGCAGACAATGACACTTTGTTTCGCGAGAGTGGGAATACATATCCTACAAAGTGGAAAGACGGAATAGTAGCAGTTATATCCGTTGAGGCTGATGATGCTTCCAGACCACTCATAACACAATTAATTTAACTCAAAGGTATTGACAATCCTTTGAAAGTGGTTGCATCAAACCAAATAACTTACCATGCAGATTACAGTATCCTGTTGTCAGCCTACAAAGAGTACCATGGAATTATGGACAGGCTGAAGGATCCACATCTCATACAATTGTCACAGTGTTGAAGGATAATCCATTGTATCTTCCCCAAAGGGTGATGAAACCCACAATCAAATCAAAGGGGAAGATTCCCATGGAAAAGATTGAAAAATTCTTCCATATTTTGGGCCATAATGAAGCTAAGGTGGTTTTAAGCTTGAGGAAAGCTCCACAACAAATCTCTATACTGGACTTGGTCTTATCTTCCAAAGATCACAGGAAGGTCTTGTTGAGGGTTTTGGAAGAAGCCCACTTACCGTAATCAGTGGATGTGGAAAAATTCCAACATCTGGTTGATCACATTTTTAATAATAATGTGATATCTGATGAGTGAGTTTTATACACATGAATTGGATACATTCGGGCTTAATTTATTGTTATTCTCAAGTCTTTTAGAATAGTTTTTAAGTGTTTGTGTCCATTCATGCATGTTTTACATTATTTTGTAGGAATTAGGACAAAAGTTAATTGGATCGACGTTTGGGGTGGCTAGATTCGCGTTTTCGGCTTGTTATTTACACAGCAGTCACTTCAGAGCCCATTTAAGTATTTCTACGGACCTTATTTCGAAAAACTTAAAGAATGAAAGTTGTAGATCTACTTCTCCTGTTTCCGGAACATCTTGAATCGTCGAAATCGGAGTTCAGAAGAAGAAGTTATGGCCATTTTCCCAAAGGACGTCGGAGCAGAAAATTTCTAAAAAAAAGCACTAGCGCCGGGGCGCTAATTTCAAGGCAATTTCTAGCGTCGGGGCGTTATAAGACAGAGTTTGAGCGTCGTGCCCAGCGCTGGGGCGCTGGGAGAAGAGGTTGGTGCAGCCTGGACGCGTTTTGGGCGAAATTTGACACCTTTTTGACTCCAAATAGGATTGGGTTTGTTCCTAACCTAAAAATTAGACTTGTAACCTATAAATACATGATGGGAGGTATAAAATAAAGAGGGATTACATAGCTTAGATTAGAGATACACTCTATTAGATTAGACATCAACCCTAGTTCTTATTAGTTTAGGAGATTGAAACAACTTGGAGATCATTGAAGATCAAGAGCAAGAGCAAGAGGGGAGCATCAGATTTGCTGACAACATATTCTATTTTCTTCTCTTATCATACTTTTATCTTTTAATGTCTATTCAATTGTGGATTCTTGGTTTTAATTCATTAATTATGAACTAACTCTTTTATTAAGATTTCAATTAAACTTTTTATGGCTATAAATTAGTTATTTGATTTATTCCAATTATTTGAGTTGAAGTGAATTGTTCATCTTGCTTTGAGCTTATTGATTAATTATCTGATCAATAATTACCTTGTTACTCTAGAAGGAATTGGGAAAGAAATTCTAGGGTTAGAAATGGGCTTGGTGACATGTGACTTAGTTATTTGCACAGTGAATAATTAGGTTTGTGAATAGAATGAGAATATCTATTTGCCGCATGTAACATAAGAGAAATTGGGTTTGTAGCGAGTTTAATTCAATTATTTTGTATAGGGATATAGCAAAATTAATCTAGGTTAAATAGAAGACAATTGATCACTCGAGAGAGGGCTTTTGGCATTTAAAAATTCCTGTTAACAATTCAGTAGATATAATAATTGGGATAGTTGAATAATTTATTTCTAATTCATAATTGGGGATATTGGAGTCTTAATTCTTATTTATCTGAATTCCATCAATTCTTAGTTGTTTATTTGCTTTCTTTTAGAATAATCTTTTTGTTTTGTTTAATTTAGTTTTCTTAAATCTAGAAATCACAATTATTAGTTGTTTAAATAAAATTGATTTGGTTAAGAATTAGTATTTGGTAATTTTTATTAAATAATTCCTCGTGGGAACGATACTCTACTTTCACTTTATTACTTGTTGACCGTGTATACTTGCACGTATTCATTGATTGCGAAATCAATCAACAATATCTTTCACTGATGACGACATTGTAGACACTTGAAATTTTCTTTTCCTATTACTAACTATGCAGGAGGGCAGAAGCATCTTTTTCACACTCTAGAGATAATCCTGGAGGACCGCAACATCAATTCAAACCCCAGAGATAGCCCCGGGATATCCAGTTTCCAACCCCGGAGATAACCTCGGGAGAGTCAGTTCCAACCCCGGAGATAACCCCGGGAGATCAAGTCTAATGCTCGGAGTTAACCCTGGGAGGTCAAGCCAACCTCAGAGATAACCTTGAGGACATTCAGAGTCAACAGCAGGACAATCTTAGAGATAACCCTGAGAAAAGACTTCTATAACTGCTCAAAAACTAGAGATAACAATGCGTTGTCCGAGTGCACGTACGTCGAGACAGCGGGACCCACACTACCCGGGGCACCTTGGACAGCTGCAAGTACACCTGCTGCTGCCGCAGGTACACCTGTGGCTCCCCCTCTATAAATATAGGGCTTGGGGTGGCCATATTTGGAAGAGAAAAGGCGAGGAAGTCCTATCCAATTTGCTCTGTACACACTATAAACTGAGTGTTTTCTCATTTTAAACACTTGTAAGCTCATATATAGCTACTTTTCTACCTGCGAGAGCCGAGTGTTCATCCACTTAAAGCTATAGTAGTCTTCTTTGACAGTCCACTGTAAGCCTTCTTACACATTTTAAAGCATTTCTCTTCATTTGTGCACACACTGTTCTTCACGTTGAGAGTCGTGTTGCGTGTGTTTGCCCAAACTTCGGTCCGTGACTTTTATTTCTTATATATATATATATATATATATATATATATATATATATATATATATATATATATATGGACTAACTATGGACTAACATTACCGACTTATGCCTCGATTGAGCCTGGACTCACGTCCGGAGCGTTTATTTGATGAGCCTGGATTTTACATCCGGAGCGTTTATTGCTTATATATATATATATATATATATATATATATATATATATATATATATATTTACATTTCTTTCAGGCCTGGAGTTTACTTCGTGGCCTTTTACAGCTTTCTTTACATTTCGTCCAGCCTGGAGTTTACTTCGTGGCGGTTGACCGTTTTTACAGCTTTATTTATATTTTGTCCCGCTTGAAGTTTACTTCAAGGCGGTTGATCATTTTATTGCTTTATTTACATTTGTAATACCACATGGAGGTGCTTCGTGGTGGTTAATTGTTTGCATGTATATATATATTTACAGCTTTTATATATATAACTACTAATTGCTTTTCATAAAAATTATGGTATCATGTGAGCCTAGGAATCATGTGATCATAGATTCAGTCTACTGAATCTAGATTCGGCTCCCGTGATGGACATTTTCAGTTCTAAGCAGCTTGCAATTTATTCACAGTGTTTGAATTTCCTCAGATGGCTTTCATGCCTATGAGGAGTTCGGGACTGCTATGTACATTATTTTCGCGAAGATGCTTCGCATCTCAAAAATAAAAGCAATCAAGTCGAACATTTAATGAAATGGAAGTATCAAAGGCCTCAATTACTATTGAGCACATGGTTTAAAAAATCTCTTTTTACAAAAGGTCACTACTATATCTTGTTAAAACTGAATTTTATATATAAAATTCAAACCCTTTGTATATAGGTGCGAACGAGGCATAGCACTACTTCCAAATAACAGCACATTGACCCACACAAACACACATCCATATAACAGTTTCTTGAAAAGTGGCTGTCACCGTGGCAACACGAATGTCGGAGGGTGCTTAATACCTTCCCTCCACATAAGCAAGTCCCCGGATGTGACGCCCCCAAAATAGGTCCATTCCACCCAACCCATTCTGAGTCGCCAAATACATGGTATAGAAACAACTACAACTTTATTAATACATTTGTCGTGCAAAATACGACAACACATATACTGTGAGTTTAAATACAAATATTGTCATCTAGACAGTATTCATACCCAATTAAGTACTCATTATACTTATTGATACACTATTTTACAAAATAGTGAGGACTACTAAAATAACTGTCTTGAACCATCATTCCATACCCCGACTATTACTCGCTACATTCTCGCCTCCTGAGAAGAAAAATGGAACAACAAGGAAAAGGGTGAGCTCAACTAGCCCAGTAAAGAATATTATGACTAAGATAATATACCACAAATTATCGTTAGTCTTCAACAGGGAAAAATTTAATAGAATACAATAGACAACAAGTTTTCAATCAATATTCGCAGCGAAAAATAATAATTCATAGAGAAGTTACGTAGAGATTGAAATCTACGATTATCTATGAATTTAAAAGCCCATCATCAACATTTTATCCCTGTAACATCAATCAATAAATATCTTGAATCAAATAGTCATCTTTGCACTACAGGCCAAAGATATTCATCAGTTGTTCATGTTCACCTCAACACCTGTTCATCTTTGCACTACGGGCCAAAGATATTCATCATAAAATCATCAATCTTTGCACTACAGGCCAAAGATATTCAGTAACATCATCATTTAGGACTGAGGATGATGAAAAATATGTTAGAGAAAACGAATCCAGTGAAACAAAAGAGTAAATATTAAGGATTCGTATTTCAGCTATTCCATGTCCAAAAATACCTCATAAACAATCATAGTGAAGTAAAATTCAAGAATGATCAAAATATGGATACAATCAAAGCTAGTATCCAGAATAGATATTTGGACGAAAAGAAGAAATTTTTTATTTTTTGGTGAATAGTAACTCGTGAATAGTAACTCGTGAATAGTAACTCATGAATAGTAACTCGTGAATAGTAACCCCGACATGAAAAGTTTTAAATTTGATAAAAATTCAGATCACTACTTCGGCATAATGATATTGAAGAAAATAATATCATTTAAGAAGAAATAACACCCCTTACCTCGGAAAGACGGTACTTCTGACTGAAATACTAGATATAGTGCTGAAGGAAACTTGCATCGTATAGCAACACTCAAAGTATCAAATACTCACAAGAATACGCTCGATATAGAGAGAGAAATAGAGAGAAACTTGTGTTTCTGGTGTGATTTTCAATTCTAACCTAAGCACCCTATTTATAGGAAAATGCTTAGAACACCAAAGCAGAAAATTGAATATAATATTAATATAATTATACAAATTTTCCTTAGCCCACCTTTGGTCAAAAACACCAGCCACACATGTTAATGATGTCCAACAAAATACAAAAAACGTTTTTCTTCAAACTAATAAATAAAACTTCCAAAAATCAATTATTTCGGAACTTCAGAACTTCAATAATTCATAATAAATAGTCCTTTTATCAGAAAATTCGAATCTCGCGAGTTTTTATAGGAAATTCAATTCTCTACAACTTTGCAGAAGAAAGTTTTTCCAAATTCCAAACAGAAATTGACCGAAATCCACAAACGGACAATTTTATAGTCAATAATAAATTTTCGGTCAAGAATTGTGTCCACCAACACACAAAACATGTGTTAATCATTTAATGCCACAAAAATACTCTTCCTCCTCATATACTCATATATTCCACATTCATTATAAAAATATCACCATCAATATATTATTAAAATAATATATTTAAATGAATTATTTTATCAGAAAAAGATAAAATATTAATTTTCAACAATTGTCACATTAAAAATTTTCTCCGTCTATATCCACATAAAATCAATATTTTTCTCATCATATAAATCAATAATTAATTATACACAAATAATATTACAGAATCACAGTACTGGCAACCAGGCCGTTCTCAGGAAAGAGGGGGCTTTCCAATAAGGATCTCTCCTTACTGGCGCGCAATTAGATGACCAAACCTCTCCTTAGACAGAACTTTCTAGACATTGCCAATAATGTTATCTAATAATATTATTCAGATAATATGAATTATTGTTCCGATAATAGAAAATACTGTGTAGTGACAATTATTAAAACAACAGTAATATAAAATATCAACGCAGCAATTATTGAATCAATAAAATACAATATTGAATAATAATTACTGTAACAATTATTGAGTAGTGCCTTCTTACGTAAGAATCAATAATTGGTGCAATACCGTGTGCTAGTGTGCAACAACGCGTATTACTGTGTTTTAACCACAGGGTATTCCAACAGTATTAACGGTAACAACTACGACATTATTTATAAACAACTTATTTTTGTCGTTTTCTTCATCCAATCGCTTTCCGTTATGGGGCTCACACAAGGCTGCGCCGTCGTACGAATATTCCCCGACAACAAGAATATTCCACGACCAAACAAATATTCCCCGACAACAATGAATATTTTAGGACCACTTGCTTATTTCAAATATTTGCGCATTTTACCCATAACTAACCACATTAATCAAATCAACCCTTACTATTTCAAAATAATAAATAGAGGAAATTAAATTTCATTTATTAATAATTTGGGGTCTTACAACCTCCCCTCCTTATGAAATTTCGTCCTCGAAATTGACGTACGTACCTGGTGTTTCGAAAAGATGAGGATACCTCGCTCTCATTTCCGTTTCCAACTCCCAGGTTATTTTCTCAATAGCATAGTTTCTCCACAAAACTTTAACTTGTGGTATAACCTTCGTGCGTAGGACATGCTCTTTCCTATCTAAGATCTTAACAGGTACCTCCTCGTACATTAAATCTTCAGCTATCTCGTCTGGTTCTAACTCAATAATGTGGTTCAGGTCTTTAACATATTTACGAAGCATAGATATGTGAAAAATATTATGAACACGAGACATGCTTAGAGGTAATGCGAGTCTATATGCCACATTTTCTATTCGCTCAAGAATCTCAAATGGACCAACAAATCTTGGATTGAGCTTTTCTCTCTTCCCAAATCTTGTAACTCCCTTCCATGGTGCAACACGTAATAATACATGATCCCCAATATTAAATTCCACGTCCTTCCGATGAAGATCCACATAACTCTTTTGTCGATCCTGTGTCGTTTGTATACGTTGTCGAATCGTTTGGATCTTCTCTGTAGTAATGCGTACCAACTCTGGTTCCAACAATGTTGCTTCACCCACCTCGTCGCAGCATACTAGAGAGCGACACTTTCGTCCATACAACGCTTCGAATGGAGCCACACCTATGCTCGCCTGATAACTGTTGTTATAAGAGAATTCCACCAATGGTAGGTACTTATCCCAACTCCCTTTGAGATCTAGGACACAAAGTCTTAATAGATCTTCAAGAGTTTGAATAGTCCTCTCTGATTGTCCGTCCGTTTGAGGATGGTAAGCTGAACTAAATCGTAAATTCGTGCCTATAGCTTTTTGCAAGCTAACCCAAAATCTTGAAGTGAATCTTGGGTCACGATCCGAAACTATGGATACTGGCATGCCATGTAACCTTACAATCTCATTCACGTAAATACTAGCAAGACGTTCAAGGGAATAAGTCTCCCGTATCGGCAAGAAATGAGCAGACTTGGTTAATCTATCAACTATAACCCAAATAACATTTATGCCTTGAGAAACCGTGGGAAGACCCGTAACGAAATCCATGGTAATGTGTTCCCACTTCCATTTCGGAATCTCAAGTGGTTGCAATGGACCCTTTGGTACTTGATGCTCCGCCTTTACACGTTGACAAGTTAAACACCTCGAGATAAACTTTGCAATCTCTCTCTTCATATTGTTCCACCAAAATATATGTCGAAGATCGTGATACATTTTGGTACTCCCAGGATGGATTGCAAACGGTGTGTTGTGTGCCTCCATCATGATCTTGTACTTCACATCAGAGTCGTTAGGAACACAAATTCTGGAGTGGACTCGAAGTATTCCTTCTTCATCGATTCTCGCTTCCGGAATAGCACCTTCTTGCACTTTCTTCTTCATACGCATCAGCTCCGGGTCTGTGGCTTAAGCAACTTTAACTTTATCGATTAAAGTTGGTTCTACGCGTATACTTGACATCATCGCACTCTTTCCTGCATATGATCTTCTACTCAATGCGTCAGCTACCACGTTCGCTTTTTCAGGATGGTATTGGATAGTATGATCGAAATCTTTCAACAGCTCGAGCCAACGTCGGTGTCGCATGTTGAGTTCTTTTTGAGTGAAGAAATATTTGAGGCTTTTATGGCCTGAATATATCTCCACTTTCTCCCCATATAGATAGTGCCTCCAGATCTTTAGCGCAAAAACGACTGCTGCCAACTCTAGATCATGAGTAGGATAATTCCTCTCATATATTCTTTAAGTTGTCGCGAGGCATAGGCTATGACTTTCCCACGTTACATGAGAACACATCCTAACCCTTTGCCTGAAGCATCGCTGTAGATAACAAATCCATCTGAACCAGATGGTATTGTCAGAACAGGTGCCGAAATGAGTCTCCTCTTAAGCTCTTGGAAACTCTTCTCGCATTCTTCGCTCCATACGAATTTGATATCCTTCTTGAGTCAGCTGAGTTAATGGAGTAGCGATTCGAGAAAATCCTTTTACGAATCTCCGATAATAACCAGAAAGCTACGTATTTCAATTACTAACTTAGGTTGCTCTCAACTGTGACTCATATCCCAATCTTGGATATCACGTCACAATGGCACCTATCAGTTACTACCATACGAATATGGCATCCCCTACGGAGAGTTTGGCTTCAGTGCATTCCACAAAGGAAGTCACCAGATAGAGGCTCGGGTACAAACTTCTACAGTTAGGTTTTTAACTCCTGAAGTTCAATAGGAGCCATTCAATATGAGATTTTAGAAATGGGTTTTGTACCGGGTTCAAAGTCGATACAAAATTCAATATCACGCTTTGGGAGTAAGCCAAGAAATTCTTCAGGAAATACGTCAGGAAACAAACAACAGAAATATCACTCCAATCTAACTTATTTTTGTTCAAGTCCATGACATGGGCTAAGAAAGCTTGACATCCGTTTTTCAATAAACGAATGACTTTACGGCTTGATATGAAAGAGTTTGAATTCAATGGTTTGGTTGCTTAAATTTGAATAACAGGTTACTTAGGAATATGAAAACTAACAACCTTACGAAAGCAATCAATTTTGGCATGATGAGTAGTTAACCAATCAATTTTTAAAATCACATCAAAAGCAAGTATCTTTAAAGAGATAAGATCAACAGGTAATGTGATGGTGCTAACTTGGATCAAACAAGATTTATAAACAGTGGATGTGATGAAAGTTTCTCCTAACGGAGTTTTCACAGATAAATCAAAGTCTAATTTCTCCGGAGTCAAGTTTAAACGTTGAACGCAAGCAAGAGAGATAAAAGAATGGATAGAACTGGTATCTAATAAGGTATAAACTTCGCAAGAATTTATAATTAACTAACCCGTGCTAACTTCGTTTGGGTTCCTCGCATTCTGACCAGTCACGAAAAACGCTCTTCCAGGAACCGTTGACTTTGACTTTTCTGGGATAACTTTTTGAGTCACCACCCCCGTTGGACTTGGTTTCGCTACAGTGCAATCTCGAGCGATATGTCCTTCCTTTCCACAGTTATAACATACCTTAAACTGTTGTGGGCAGTTTGGGCTGATATGTCCTTCTTTTCCGCACTTATAGCATATGACCGGCGGTCGCTCTCCTCCCTTGGAACCAGTTGCTGCTGGTGCTGACGTCTTCGTATTGTCATTGTTGAATCTCCTCTTTTTAAAATCTCCTCCCGACTCGCTTCTTCTATTTTTATAGCCACGATTACCACCAGAGTGGTTGCCGTTCTTGTCCGTATTCTTCTTTCTCCGCTGGTTATCATTGTTCTGATGACTGCTGTCACCGATATAATCCTGGTTGTGGTCCCTCGATTGACCATACTCGCTATCTCGCTCTAATAATTGAGCCCTGTTGACAACATCTGAATAGGGAGAAAATTTATGAGAAATGAGATATTGACGTATGCCGGGTTTCAAACCTCTCAGAAACATCCACGTCATACGTTCCTCATTCTCTACCAAATGAGGTGCAAACCTGGACAACTCTGCAAATTTCGCCTCGTACTGGGACACCGTCATGTTATTCTGCTCCAGTCTAATAAACTCTACCTCCTTCATAAGACGAATACTTTCAGGAAAGTACTTGTCATTGAATAGTCTCATTTACTCCACTGTTAACATTCTCAGTCGACATTCTCAAATACTACCATAAAATAAGGGTTAATTTAACAAATTAACAAATCACATAATATCCCTATATTATGACCGACCAACAAATAATCTTAGGTAGGACACACTAGCGAAGGATTTACTCGTCTCTCCCCTCCTAGTCCTATTCTCCGATCTCCGCCAGAGATCATATCCCTAAGCTCTGATACCAACTGTGACGCCCCCAAAATAGGTCCATTCCACCCAACCCATTCTGAGTCGCCAAATACATGGTACAGAAACAACTACAACTTTATTAATACATTTGTCGTGCAAAATACGACAACACATATACTGTGAGTTTAAATACAAATATTGTCATCTAGACAGTATTCATACCCAATTAAGTACTCATTATACTTATTGATACACTATTTTACAAAATAGTGAGGACTACTAAAATAACTGTCTTGAACCATCATTCCATACCCCGACTAGTACTCGCTACATTCCCGCCTCCTGAGAAGAAAAATAGAACAACAAGGAAAAGGGTGAGCTCAACTAGCCCAGTAAAGAATATTATGACTAAGATAATATACCACAAATTATCGTTAGTCTTCAACAGGGAAAAACTTAATAGAATACAATAGACAACAAGTTTTCAATCAATATTCGCAGCGGAAAATAATAATTCATAGTGAAGTTACGTAGAGACTGAAATCTACGATTATCTATGAATTTAAAAGCCCATCATCAACATTTTATCCCTGTAACATCAATCAATAAATATCTTGAATCAAATAGTCATCTTTGCACTACAGGCCAAAGATATTCATCAGTTGTTCATGTTCACCTCAACACCTGTTCATCTTTGCACTACGGGCCAAAGATATTCATCATAAAATCATCAATCTTTGCACTACAGGCCAAAGATATTCAGTAACATCATCATTTAGGACTGAGGATGATGAAAAATATGTTAGAGAAAACGAATCCAGTGAAACAAAAGAGTAAATATTAAGGATTCGTATTTCAGCTATTCCATGTCCAAAAATACCTCATAAACAATCATAGTGAAGTAAAATTCAAGAATGATCAAAACATGGATACAATCAAAGCTAGTATCCAGAATAGATATTTGGACGAAAAGAAGAAATTTTTCATTTTTCGGTGAATAGTAACTCATGAATAGTAACTCGTGAATAGTAACCCCGACATGAAAAGTTTTAAATTTGATAAAAATTCAGATCACTACTTCGGCATAATGATATTGAAGAAAATAATATCATTTAAGAAGAAATAACACCCCTTACCTCGGAAAGACGGTACTTCTGACTGAAATACTAGATATAGTGCTGAAGGAAACTTGCACCGTATAGCAACACTCAAAGTATCAAATACTTACAAGAATACGCTCGATATAGAGAGAGAAATAGAGAGAAACTTGTGTTTCTGGTGTGATTTTCAATTCTAACCTAAGCACCCTATTTATAGGAAAATGCTTAGAACACCAAAGCAGAAAATTGAATATAATATTAATATAATTATACAAATTTTCCTTAGCCCACCTTTGGTCAAAAACACCAGCCACACATGTTAATGATGTCCAACAAAATACAAAAAACGTTTTTCTTCAAACTAATAAATAAAACTTCCAAAAATCAATTATTTCGGAACTTCAGAACTTCAATAATTCATAATAAATAGCCCTTTTATCAGAAAATTCGAATCTCGCGAGTTTTTATAGGAAATTCAATTCTCTACAACTTTGCAGAAGAAAGTTTTTCTAAATTCCAAACAGAAATTGACCGAAATCCACAAACGGACAATTTTATAGTCAATAATAAATTTTCGGTCAAGAATTGTGTCCACCAACACACAAAACATGTGTTAATCATTTAATGCCACAAAAATACTCTTCCTCCTCATATACTCATATATTCCACATTCATTATAAAAATATCACCATCAATATATTATTAAAATAATATATTTAAATGAATTATTTTATCAGAAAAAGATAAAATATTAATTTTCAACAATTGTCACATTAAAAATTTTCTCCATCTATATCCACATAAAATCAATATTTTCCTCATCATATAAATCAATAATTAATTATACACAAATAATATTACAGAATCACAGTACTGGCAACCAGGCCGTTCTCAGGAAAGAGGGGGCTTTCCAATAAGGATCTCTCCTTACTGGCGCGCAATTAGATGACCAAACCTCTCCTTAGACAGAACTTTCTAGACATTGCCAATAATGTTATCTAATAATATTATTCAGATAATATAAATTATTGTTCCGATAATAGAAAATACTGTGTAGTGACAATTATTAAAACAACAGTAATATAAAATATCAACGCAGCAATTATTGAATCAATAAAATACAATATTGAACAATAATTACTGTAACAATTATTGAGTAGTGCCTTCTTACGTAAGAATCAATAATTGGTGCAATATCGTGTGCTAGTGTGCAACAACGCGTATTACTGTGTTTTAACCACCGGGTATTCCAACAGTATTAACGGTAACAACTACGCCTTTATTTATAAACAACTTATTTTTGTCATTTTCTTCATCAAATCGCTTTCCGTTATGGGGCTCATACAAGGCTGCGCCGTCGTACGAATATTCCCCGACAACAAGAATATTCCACGACCAAACAAATATTCCCCGACAACAATGAATATTTTAGGACCACTTGCTTATTTCAAATATTTGCGCATTTTACCCATAACTAACCACATTAATCAAATCAACCCTTACTATTTCAAAATAATAAATAGAGGAAATTAAATTTCATTTATTAATAATTTGGGGTCTTACACCGGACCCTAATGAATCTCGATTTCACATACCCGTTTAGCAGTGTCACATCACTGGGTCAATGTGCAAACCTTTTCTCGATTATGTTGGTACAACCAGTTAAAAAACCAACTGACGACTCTTATTGTCCAATCGTTGACATATAAATGTCGGACCTTTTCCACTTATTTTTTCAAATAAATCTCACCCAACATGAGAACACAAAAGAACAAGAACAGAAAATGGACAAATAAAAATACCGACGTCGACAGGTGGCGACTCTATTGGGAAAAATTAGTAAGTGGACTTAAGCCGCTATTACAATAATTGTTACAGTAGTTACTGTTCAATATTTTATTTTATTGATTCAATAATTGCTGCATTGATAGTTTATATTATTGTTATTTCAATAATTGTCACTGCACATTATTTTCTATTATCAGATCAATAATTCATATTATTTGAATAATATTATTAGATAGCATTATTGGTAATGTCTAGAAAGTTCTTTCAAGGAGAGGTTTGGTCACCTAATTGCGCGCCAGTAAGGAGAAATCCTTATTGGAAAGCCCCCTCTTTTCTGGGAACGGTCTGGTTGTCATAATTGTGATTCTGTAATATTATTTGTGAATAATTAATTATTGATTTATATGATAAGGAAATATTTATTTGATGTGGATATAAATGATGGATTTATTTATGTGGTTATTATTGAAGGAATTAATGTTGAGGTGTTTTATTAGTATTTCTGTCGGATTGGAGGTATTAAAAATCAAATCAGTATTTTTTAGATATATTATGTGAGTTATAATTTTTAATCCGACCGTTGAATCATTGTGATTTTTGGATATGTTATACATATATAAGTTGAGTATATGTCCACAAATTTTGAACCGTTAAAAATGAACATATGATTTGTTATGAATTTTCAGAGGTGACTGATTCGAAAATTAGGTTTATAAATTATTTTGGTGGAAAATTCTAGAATTGAGTGCGCCCCACTTGTGGTTGGTGAAGAAATGTGCTGAATTTTATTTCAAATATGGTGGGTGGCAATAGTAGCAGGTAAAGCCATCAGGTTGCAGGTCAAGTCTGCTTCGGCGTGCTAACATTTTTCTATAAATAGAGGGCTAAGTTAGAATTAAAAATTATACCAGAATTCATAAGTTTTCTCTCTTTCTCTCTCTATATTCTCGAGCGTATTTTTTAAGTATTTTGATACTTCGAGAGTTGCTATTCAGTGGAAGTTTTTGTCAGCACTATATCCAAAATTCAGTCAGAAGTACGGTTATTCTGAGGTAAGGGATGTTATTTTCTTCGTAAATGATATTATTTCTTTCAATATCATGCCGAAATATTGGTTTGAACTTTTTATCAAATTTGAAACTTTTTGTGTCGGGATTACTATTTACGTATACGACACTATTCACGTATACGACACTATTCACGAATACGGCACTATTCACCGAAAAATAAAATTTTCTTCTTTTTATCCAAGATGGCTATTATGGTTACTATCTTTGATTGTATCCATATTTTGATCATTATTATTAAATTCTGCTTCGAAATTGGTTATTTCGGAGTATTATTGAACTTGGATAAACTGTAATACGAATCCCTAATATTTGTTCTTTTATCTCACTGGATTCATTTTCTTTAAGATATTTTTCATCATCCTCAGTCCTAAATGATGATATTACTGAATATCTTTGGCCTGTAGTGCAAAGATGAATGATTACCTGATGAATATCTTTGGCCCGTAGTGCAAAGATGAATAGGTGTTGAGATGAACATGACCAACTAAGTATTATTCTTGAATTTTACTCCACAAAGTAGTATCATGTTGACAATTTGGGCGTTATTGATTTCTGGATAAATTAAATTATAAATCTTTAAAATTTATCCTTGAACTTGTTTAATTGAATTATTATATCATTGTCATCATCATCATGTTTATATTCTGTTGAAAGTCATCTGTGGCCTGTAGTGCATAGATGGACTTGGTATAATTATGACCAGGGATTATTCGGTATAATCATGACCGTAATGTTACAAATGATGTGGTAAAAGTCCTCATTGGCCCGTAGTGTATTGATGGACAATTTTTGGTATGATTATGGCCATGGATTCTCTTCGGCCAAGGGTGCAAAGATGAATTATTTTATGGCATGATCATGACCGTTGATGAAAGCACGATTATCTTTGGCCCGTAGTGCAGGGATGATTTGATAATGTGGGTTATATATTAAGCTGAATCTCAGCAATAAAATTGATGATAAATCTTTTAAATCATAGAAGATAGTAGGTTTTATGCTCTACTTGACTCTTCTAATGGATTACTTTTTTCGCTGCAGTTGTTGATCTAAAACTTGTTGTCTATTATATTTTATCAGATTTTTTCCTGTTGAAGACTAATGATAATTTGTTGTACATTATCTTAGTCATAATATTTCTTAATGGGCTAGTTGAGCTCACCCTTTCTTTCACTGTTTTCTTCAGGAAATGAGAATATAGATGGGATTAGTCAGGGAATGGATTGACGGTCCAGATGGTTGCATTAGTAGTCCTCACTATTCTGTGAAATAGTGTGATAATTGTAATGAGAACTCCTTTTGAGTTTGTATACTCTCTAGTAGACAATATTTGTATTCAAACTCATAGTATATGTGTTGTCGTATTCTGCACGACAATTGTATTACTAAAGTTGTATTTGTTTCTGTACCATGTATTTGGCGACTCAGAATGGGTGATGTATACCTATTTTGGGGTCGTCACAGTTGGTATCAAAGCTTAGGGATATGATCCCTGGCTGAGATGTGAGACAAGAACTAGGAGGGGAGAGACGGGGAATTCCTTCGCTAGTATGACCTAACTAAGTTTATTTGGTATTTGTTTGGTCGGTCAGAATATAGAGATAATATGTTGCATGTCAATTAACCCTTGTTTTGTGACAGTATTTGAAAATGACATCCGAAAATGTTGAGAATAGCAATGGAGCACATGAGACCGTTGAGTCACCACAGATCAATACTCAGGATAATGTGCATCAGGAAGGCAACAATCCTCAGGTGAACAACGGCACCGACCAAATGATGAACGACGGTACGTTTAGGAGCTTTTTAGAATTCATGCAACACCAAATGAGAGAGACTCCTGTTTATAATACAGGTGGAAACAATGGCAACCCATGGTTGGTCACCGCTAAGCAGTTCAAGGAGCTTGGGCCACCGAAGTTTTTGGGAAAGCTAGAACCACTTAAGGCAGAGACATGGATAAAGTAGATCACCAAGATATTTGATATCTTGGAATGCTCAGAGGAGTAAAAGGTTCCATTCACCACCTTTATTTTGCGTGAAGAATCAGATCATTGGTGGGAATATGTAAAACGTACCCAGCCTGATGCACTCAAGATGTCTTGGGAGAAGTTTTAAGAATTGTTCAACGACGAGTACTTTCCCGAAAGTATTCGTCACATGAAGGAAGTGGAATTCATCAAGCTGGAGCAAAATAATATGACTGTGTCGCAGTACGAAGCTAAGTTTGCCGAGTTGTCATGGTTTGTGTCCCACTTAGTTGATAACGAGGAGAGAATGACGCGGATGTTTCTAAGAGGTTTGAAACTCGAGATACATCAACACCTAATTTCTCACAAACTGTGTTTGTATTCAGATGTTATAAATAGGGCTCAGTTATTGGAGCACGATAACGAGTTAAACCAACCAAGAGAAAGCAGCCAGAAAAATGATAATACTAGTGGAAGCAGTCATCGAAGCGGTGACAACAATCGTGGAGGAAATTATCATGCCAAGAATGGTAACCACTTCGGTGGTAATAATGGCCAAGATAATAGAAGTGGAAATTTCAAGAAGAGGAGGTTCAATGATGATGAAAAGACAGCAACACCAGTACCTATTTCAAAAGAAGAAGAATGACCACCGGTCGTATGTTTCAAATGCGGACAGGAGGGACACATCCGTCCAAACTGTACGCAACAACTCAAAGTGTGTTTCAATTGCGGAAGAGAAGGTCACCTAGCTCGATTTTGTCCTGTAGTGAAGTCAAGTCCAGTAGGGATAGTGATGCCCAACTATGTCCCAAACAAGTCAAAGTCGGTAGTTTAAGTAAGAGCGTTTGTCGAGGAACCCGAACGAAGTTATCATGCGTAAGTTAATTATAAATTCTTGCGAAGTTTATACCTTATTCAATACCGGTTCTACATATTCTTTTATTTCTCCTACTTGCGCTCAACGTTTAAACTTGACCCCAGTATAAAACCCATTTCTAAAACCCTTAAAATATTTCTTCACCTAAAACGAGCGTATTATGCGCTGAAGACGTTGGCTCAAGTTGTTGAAGATTACAGTTATACCATTCAATACCATCGTGGGAAAAGAGAACGTGGTAGCTGACGCGTTGAGCAGAAGATCGTATGCATTTACGAGTGCGAATATACGAACCTACGCGAAGATAGCACCATTATCAAACTACCATCAGGGTAGGCGCCATTGTAAACTACCAACGTATACATCGGGAAGGTTTGGTGATTTTAGAATGTCATCCCCAGTAGAGATGTAGAAAACATCTCAACTTATCTTCATCAAACAAGCATCGGCAACACTGATAAAAAGCCATACCGTTGGAATCAACACCATCATAGGCATCAGCAATGATCGGTAAAGGTAAAGCGATTTGCAAAAATATTTTAGCATTCATTATAACATTCATTGTGATTTACGATTTGCGAAATGCGATGTGCGAGTTGCTATGTGCGATTTGTGATTTATAATATGCGAAATACGATGTGTGATTTGCGAAGTGCGATTGGCCAAATGCGAAATGCGATGTGCGATTTGCGATTTGCGAACTGCAATTTGCGAAAACATTTTAAACATTCATTATATCATTCATTACATTGTGATTTACATCATTATAAATACCTTGTCATAATTTTAAGTGTCTAGCAATCTTTATCATGTCCATTCTATTGCATTACATGAACATGACAAAGAGGGGCATCTATAGACACTCGAAATTTTCTTTTCCTGTTACTAACTATACAGGAGGGCATAAACATCTTTTTCACACTCCAGAGGTAACCTTGGAGGACCACAACATAAATTCCAACCCCGGAGATAGCCCCGGGATATCCAGTTTCCAACCCTGGAGATAACCTCAGGAGAGTCAGTTCCAACTCTAGAGATAACCCCAGGAGATCAATTCTAATGCTCGGAGTTAACCCCGGGAGGTCAAGCTAACCTCAGAGATAACCTTGAGCACATTCAGAGTCAACAGCAGGACAATCTTAGAGATAACCCTGAGAAAAGACTCCTATAACTACGTGAAAACCAGAGATAATCCTGGAAGGGAAAAATGGTCATTTTGCCAACTCAACTTAAACTCACATCAAATCAACTCATTTCAACTATATTTACTTTAAAAGACGTCCTATAAGAACCATATCTTAACTTTCGAGCGCAAACTACGCAAAACGGCTCAACGGACTACCTGACAGAAACCCAAAAATGTTATTTTGGTCATGGACTCATCTTCCCGGGATCAAAAAAGGGCATATCCTATGTCATTGCGTAGCTCTCGGAAAGAGCTTTTCAGAATGGTATGGCACGCTTCTATCGGACTCCCGGATTGAAAGTTATGAAGGTTCGAGCGAATAGCGCGTTGTTCGAGTGCACGTACGTTGAGACAGTGGGACCCACACTGCCCGGGCAGCCGCAAGTACACCTGCGGCTCCCATCTCTATAAATAGAGGGCTTGGGGTGGCCATATTTGCTAGAGAAAAGGCGAGGAAGCCCTGTCCAATTTGCTCTGTACACACTATAAACTGAGTGCTTTCTCATTTTAAACACTTGTAAGCTCATATATAACTACTTTTCTACCGGCGGGAGTCGAGTGTTCATCCACTTAAAGCTATAGAAGTCTTCTTTGGTAGTTCACTGTAAGCCTTCTTACACACTTTAAAGCCTTTCTCTTCATCTGTGCACACACTGTTCTTCACGTTGAGAGTCGTGTTGCGTGTGTTTGCCCAGACTTCGGTCCGTGGCTTTTATTTCTTTTATATATTATATATATATATGGACTAACATTATCAAGTTATGCCTCGATTGAGCCTGGACTCACGTCCGGAGCGTTTATTTGCTTTCATATATATATATATATATATATATATATATATATATATATATATATATATATATATATATATACTATTGTCGAACTTTGTTCGATGAGTCTGGATTTATATCTGGAGCGTTTACTTGCTTTTATATATTTACATATATATATACTGTGGTCAAACTGTGGTCAAACATTGTTCAATGAGCCTGGATTTTACATCCGGAGCTTTTATTGCTTTTATGTATATATAAATATTTATATATATGTTGTTGCCATCAAACTCTATTTGATTGAGCCTGGATTTTACATTCGGTGCGTTTACTTCATTTATATATATATATATATATATATATATATATATATATATATATATATATATATACACACACATTTCTGTCAGGCCTGGAGTTTACTTCGTGGCCTTTTACTGCTTTATTTACATTTTATCCCACCTGGAGTTTGCTTCAAGGAGGTTGATCGTTTTATTGCTTAATTTGCATTTACAATCCCCCATAGAGGTGCTTCGTGGTGGTTGATTGTTTGCACGTATATATATATATTTAAAGCTTTTATATATATAACTGTTTCTTGCTTTTCATAAAAACTACGGTATCATGTGAGCCTAGGAATCATGTGATCACAGATTCAGTCTACTGAATCTAGATTCGGTTCCCATGATGGACATTTTCTGTTGTAAGTAGCTTGTAATTTATTCACGATGTTTGAATTTCCTCAGATGGCTTTTATGCCCATGAGGAGTTCGGGACTGCAATGTACATTATTTTCTCGAAGATGCTTCGTATTTAGAAAATAAAAGCAATCAAGTCAAACATTTAATAAAATAGAAGTATCAAAGGCCTCAATTACTATTGAGCACAGGGTTTGAAAAATCTCTTTTTACAAAACGTCACTACTATATCTTGTTAAAACTGAATTTTATATATAAAATTCAAACCCTTTGTATATAGGTGCGAACGAGGCATAACACTACTTCCAAATAACAGCACATTGACCCACACACACACACACATCCATATAACAGTTTCTTGAAAAGTGGTGGTTACCGTGGCAACACGAATGTCGGAGGGTGCCTAACACCTTCCCTCCGCATAAGCAAGTCCCCGGACCCTAATGAATCTCGGTTTCACAAACCCGTTTAGCAGTGTCACATCATTGGATCAATGTGCAAACCTTTTCTCGGTTGTGTTGGTATAACCAGTTAAAAAACCAACTGGCAACTCTTATAGTCCAATTGTCAACATATAAATGTCGGACCTTTTTCGCTTGTTTTTTCAAAAAATTCTCACCTAAAATGAGAACACAAAAGAACAAGAATAGAAAAAGGGACAAATAAAAATCTCGACGTCGATAGACATACCTCCCGAAGGGACCGGTCATTGCAAGCCGTTGCACATTACGATTTTGTCTTCCGGATATATGGTTGGAGAAGTCTTGATAGATGGTGGTTCGTCTCTGAATATCTGTCCGTATGCCACTCTGGTGAAGATGAACATCAATCTCAAACGGATCCGAAGCAGCTATACGGTTATTAAAGCTTTTGATGGATGCCAATAAAACTCTGTCAGAGAGATTAAACTGCCTATTGAGATTGGTCCTCATACATCATGCGTCTCTTTTCACGTATTCAAAATAGATTCAGGATACAACCTGCTATTGGGAAGACCTGTGGATTTATATGGCTGGAGCCGTCCCCTCCACTCTTCACCATTAACTCAAACACATTATTAACGACAGCCTAGTCACTGTTAATGCTGTGCCAGAATGTCCTGAATAGGGTTACATACCACTAGTCAACCTCAATTCAGAAGTTGAGCCGGTCAGTTTTCACACATTGGAGATGAGCAACATTCATTACCATCCCATACCACCTCTGATACCCAAGATTGCTGTCGAGGTAATGTCGGCTACTCAAGAAATGATGTCTTTGGGTCATCAACCTGGACAAGGGTTGGGTAAAGATCATCAGGGTATTAAGCACCCAATTCAAATGTCCAGTCAAACCGAGACAGCCGGACTAGGCTATTCTGCCAGTTCCAGTCACAGGAATCCTCATAAGCACAAACAGATTCCTTCAGCTTCCGCCACACGGCGATTATCTACACTTGCAAATCCTAAGACTACACAATCTCCAGTAAGGGTGCCAGCCCATGTAGTGACTATATTATTTCCCAAGCCGATACCGGTCAAGGGAAAAGAGGTCCTGGTTCCTGATCCCGGAATGGAAGAAAAGGAAAGGAAACGTAAACAAGACATCACCAAGATGATGGCCAACATACGCATCATTGTCCATGATGAACATATAAATAGATACACCCCAGACGATGATTGACCAGATATCATGGTCATCATTCGGGAAGAGGAGGACGGTGACAACTCCTCCATCACTGCAGTCCATTAGGACTTTCTCCTCGACAATTGGAGCAGCACTCCATGAATTGGTCGACAAGGGTAAAACGGGCAGAAAATCCATCTGCCCTGTAGATATCATTAACTGCTTACTTTTCTGTACAGTATTAGCAGTTATTTTGTCAGTACATGCTAACACTTTGTATGATTAAACAGTTTCATATATTAAGTGAAAACATATTTTGTTTCAGGACTCTGAATTTAGATGTGCCTGTACTTGCTGATGAGGTACCTCTTCTCCACAAGGATTGTAACTTTGATGAAAAGTTGGACTCAGACTTGATGGAAATACAAGAGGACATTGAGATACCTCAGGAGATCAAAGAATGGGTCGAAGACAAACCAAAATCCAATCTTGATCAAACCACTTCCTTCAATCTCGGAACCTTAAAAAGCCCTAAGCTAATCTAGATTGGTTCAGACCTCACTCCAAACCAGAGGAATGACATGTTTACCTTACTAACTCAATTCCAGGATGTGTTTATATGGTCTCATGAAGACATGGTGGGTTTGTCCACTGACATTGTTCTTCATCCCCTACCCATTAAAGAGGGATTCAAGCCAGTCAGGAAAAAGCTCAGGCAATTGAAACCTGAGTGGAGTTTAAAGGTTAAAGAAGAAATTGTGAAACAATTTTAAGCTGGCATTATCATGGTGTCTACATACTCTGAATGGTTATCAAACATAGTCCTTGTGCCTAAACCGGGAGGAAAGGTACGAGTTTGCGTGGATTACCGGGATCTGAACAAAGCTTGCCTTAAAGATAGCTTTCCCGTGCCATTTATCCACATTCTCATTGACAATACTACTCAATACAACATGTACTCCTTTGTGGATTGCTTTGCTGGGTACTATCAGATCATGGTTGCTGAGGAGAATTGTGAAAAAACTACTTTTATCACGTCTTGGGGAACCTTTTGTTATAGACGGTTGTCCTTCGACCTCATTAATGCCGGAGCAACCTATCAACGAGCTATGATGGCTCTTTTTCATGACTTAATGCACAAGGGGATAGAGATCTACGTGGATGACATCATTGTCAAGTCCCAAAGTGAAGAAGACCACCTAGACCATCTCACAAAGCTCTTCAATAGGTTGCGTAAGTACAACTAGAAGTTGAATCCAGCCAAGTGCGCCTTTGGCGTTAAATCAGGCAAGTTGCTAGGATTCCTAGTCAGCCGCAAAAGGATTGAGCTAGATCCTACCAAAATCCAGGCCATCAAGGAAATGCCCATTCCTCAGACAGAGAAGGAAATACGGGGATTTTTGGGAAGAATCAACTTCATTAGAAGGTTCATTTCTCAACTCACAGCAATCTGTGAGCCCATCTTCAATAAGGAAGAACTCCTCTATGAAATGGAATGATGAGTGTCAAAAAGCCTTCCTTACAATAAAAAGAGCAGCTAGTCAATGCTCCTATTTTGGTACCTTCTAGGGATGGTGTTCCCCTGTTCATGTACCTGTCCATTAATGACAATGCCATGGGTTGTATGCTGGGACAGAAAGATGATAGAGGCCAAGAAAGAGCTATCTATTACCTCAGCAAAAGATTCTACAGTAGTGAACACAAGTACACTCTGATTGAGAAGACTTGTTGTGCTTTAGCATGGGCCTCCATGAGGTTATAGCATTACCTCCATGGTCACACAACCCATCTCATATCCCGCGTGGATCCTCTCAAGTACGTGTTCAGTAAGCTATGACAACCCAAAAATTCGGTTTGTCCAGAATTTATGTTTAAAGAATTAGTTATTAATAAAATGAATTTTTATTAATACTATTCTGTGCTATGTGTTTATTAATCGTTCTATAACCTAGGATGATTATAAGTCGGGAGTATTCTGGCTATGAGCTAGATTGAACGAGTAAGAATTTTCAAGACGAAAATGAAAGTTTTTCGTGAATAAAAATATTTTCGGGGAAAAAGACGAAATAGGCACTATTCATCAGTTTCTGCTCGGAGTTTTATTTTGAAATTCCGAGAAGTTAACGATTACGTAAAATGTTGAGACGTGGTGGAATATTCAATAATATTTCAGTTTTGGCAAAAACGAAGTTTTCGCCTGCGGACGTAAAACCTAAGGGTTAGGAAAAGTGATTTCCGAGAATATTATGAGTATGTATAATAACTAGGGTTATTATGCGTGAGATATACGAGTATAATACTAGTTATTATACGAGTATAGTATGAAGATTAATACGATGTATAATACGAATATCGTACGAATGATATACGAACAGAATACGAGAATACGAGAATGGAATGCGTAGAATACTACTAGTCTTAATGGGCTTTGAGTTCATGGACTTTGTAGAATCCAATTGGACTTGGATTATGTCAAGCCCAATGCTTTGTGAAATCAATCCCAAGTTAGGCCCAATAAGAATTAGGGTTAAGGCCCAAACCAAGAAGACAAACCGCTGATCGAACCGATGGGTAAACGGATGGGTAATAACCAATGGGGCAACCCATGAGATGACCCATGGGCATGTGGGCCGGCAACTTGGCCACCAAGTAAGGGTGGTGGCCAAGTAAACTTGGTGGCTAAGGGATGGAGGAGGTGTGAATAGTAAGGAGGTGGGGGGCGAAATGACCAATTTGCCCTAAGCTTTGGTTTTCTATAAATAGGAAGCTAGATTTCATTTTTTAGGATTTTGAAAATCCTATAACTTGAGAGAGAGAGAGAGAGAGAGAGAGAGAGAGAGCTCGGATGAAAAGGGAGAAGGAAGAGATTGAACTTGAAGGCTCGGATCAAAAGTGATGGAGAAATAGAAGAGCTCGCAAATCGCCGGCTTTGTATAATGGAAGAATAATAGAGAAGAACGGTAATCCGAACCCTAGTTCTTCTAATATTTTTCTTTAAGTTTTTATGTTCAAAAACATAGCTTAACGAGAATAGAGAGAAGATAATGTTAGAAATGATTTCATATGGTTGAAATCATGAGAAAAGAAGAAATAAGAACTTAGAAATTTAGTTTATAAATTTATTAAGGAAGTATAAGATTCGTAAGGATTTTGAGCAATCCGAATGAATCTTATGAACAAGTAGGTGAAATAAGTAAGGAATGATGTTTTATAACATAAAATTCCAAGAAAAAGTAGAATCGTAATCCAAAATATCGATTAAAATGAAAAACGAACGAAGAACGCGAAGAACACGAAGAATGTTGTTGATGGACAAGTTTAAAACCATCGTAGGATAATTGTTGTTGATGGACAAGTTTAAAACCATCGTAGGATAATTGTTGTTGAAGGACAAGCTTAAAACCATCGCATATAAGTTAGTTGCATATTGCTTGGTTAGGAATGGTAGAAACATTCATGAAGAACGAATTAAAACGTAGCTATAACGAAGTTATGGCGAAATTTTATAAAAGACGAATGAGAATTAGAAGTTAGTAAATGAACCCGAATGTGTAGGGTTTCATAAGGAAGTAAGAGAACATAGAAAACGTGAGACATAGACTCAAGAACGAATGAGTTTCGAGTTCGGATGACCGAATTACGGACGAACAAGCGAAGAACGTTTAAAGCGTAAAAATGACCAAAGGGTGTAGATTAAGCCAATCGAATGTCAAGTTAACAAATTCAGAATGAAGTTCTATCTGAGGGGTGTTGAAGTACGTAAGATAAGGAAGAGAATGGATTTGGAACGGCATCGTTCTGAGTTATGGCGAAGAAGTTATGAGATGAGGAAGTACGCGTCTCAAACTTGGTGCAAGACTTAGAAAATTTTCTAGGGTTTTGGCTCGGCACCGCATCGCCGGCTAAACTTGCAGAAGTGGCGCCATAGTGCGAGTGTTAACAAAGGACTTGGCGCCGCGGCGCCAGGCCAAAAGAGAAGAGAGAGAAGTAGGTCGCGTCGCAGCGCGACAGAAAGGAAGGGGAACGACACCGCACCGCCGGTGCAGGGCAAGGCCCAGACATGAGACTTTATGTGCTCAATTACTGGGGGAATGTACAAGAAAGAAGTATGAACATCTAGTTCACGTAACGTAACACTTAATCAAGTTTTCTAAACCTTTATTAAAGGTTGAACGGAAAGATTAAACGAGATTAAGAGATGAAGAATGTAAGTGCTAGATTACGTAACCGATATCTGGGGACCGTAGTCGTAATGAACGAACGTGAGGGATTGCTATGATTGCGACTCCTTAGACATTGAGTGATGACGGTAATGAATAACATTCCAATGTTATGTCATGGTAAGGGGAGATAAGTGTAAAGTGTTTAGACGCTATGAACGCAACGTTATTGCGATGAACGGTCGGTCTTAGCATACAACGAACGGTATGGCTTCGAAATTAAGAAAGAATAATGAACATGGGGTTCAGGGGATGGATAACGATGTAGAGTAATTAAAACCTTGAGTGAAGGTTGAATGAGAGATTAAGAGACGAGCAACGTAAACGTGGAATATAGTGGTTGTATAACTTGGACGTGGACGAAAGTAGTAAGTAAGATATGAATTATCGTAAGAAAGCTGTAGAAAACGATAATGAGATTAATGAAAATTCGAGGGTGAGTCGGATAATGAATGTTCGAATGAAGTAAGTGTTAAGGACTTTAACCAACGTAAGGGTTGAGTGTACGAGAATATTGAACGAGCAGAACCTACACTCCGTGTAAGGTTTGACCGTAAGGTAATGACGACTAAGACTTAACCGTGAACGGTGAAGAAAATGAATGGAAGATAATAATATATAACGTTAAGAAACCGAGTTAGTAGTTTTAACTTGGACAACGTTCCGAGTCGAGTGAATCGGACGTGGGAAGATAAGAATAAGGGATTGTAAAATGTTTCACGATATGAATGGTGCAGTTGAAGCGGCTAATAAAAACATCAAGAAGATCATGCAAAAGATATCCGCCAATCACAAAGGGTGGCTTGACATGTTGCCTCTGACTTTATTATCCGACAGAACTTCAATGTGTACTACCACTGGGGTAACCCCCTACTCATTAGCTTATGGGATGGAAGCAGTGCTCCTCATAGAGGTAGAAATGGAATCCCTCAAAGTATTGATGGATGCTCAGCTGGATGAAGACCAATGGGTACAAGACAGGTATCACCAATTGTCTCTAATAGACGAAAGGCGAACCGCGGCTATCTTCCATAGTCAGTTATATCAACAAAGGATCGCCAGATCCTATAACAGAAAAGTCCGGCTACAGTAGTTTAAACAACATGACTTGGTTTTAAAGAAGATCATTGACAACCAAGATTAATCTAAGGGAAAATTCACTCCTAACTGGGAAGGCTCATTTGTTGTCAAAGAGGTATTGACAGGAGTTGCTCTCAAATTACAAGAAATGGACGGCGATGAATTTTCGCAGCTCATCAACTCGGACACCGTGAAATGATACTATATCTGAGGTTACCATCAACAAACATCCTGGTTTTGGATCATCAGATCACCAATCATTTCAAGTTCTTTAACCCTTCACTATGTACAACTCTTCTTTACACTTTTCTGTCCCTAGGGGAAACATACTCTTCAAACCAGCAGCCTGGTTTCACCTCATTTCCAACCTTTCAGACAACTTCGGTTATCCCACTAGGGATTGAACCTTTCACACTTGTAGTTTGTCCCAAACATGGGATCAAACTTTTTCACACTTGCAGTTTTTCCCAAACGTGGGATAAACTTTTTTACACCTGCAGTTTGTCCTGAACTTAGGATCAAACTTTCTTTCCCCCGCAGTCCTGCACATGGGATCAAATTTTTCGTCGGCTATAAATCGTCCTGAGGGGCAAACTACGTCGACCTGATCTCCCCGATAGCCGGGAGTACGTAGGCAACCATATTTTATATGGCCTGATCGCAATAAAAAAACAAAAACAATACAGAACAAAAATAACAAAAACATCTCTACACCCTTTTCTCCCCCAATAAAACACCTACACCTTTCACTTTCAGCGTTGAACCTCTTACACTAGGTTCGAACTACGCAAACCTGATCTCCTCTTCAATAGTAGTACGTAGGTAGCAATTTATGGTTCGGTCTAACCCCTACCAAAACACAAAGACTTGTCACCTGGTACTGGGATCAAACTTCAATCCACCACATTTCATCGGCTTCAGACCAAAGGGATGGAACTACCTGACCTCCTCCTAAATAGGAGATTCGGCGACCATCTAAGCTGCGGTTGTGCCTCCCTAAGAGATGGAATTAACTAGGCTTCTCCTAAATAGGAGTACTGGCGACCATCTGTGGTGCGGTCAATCTCAAATAGGAAAAGCCACATTCCTCTCCACATCTACATGCAGAAACTAGTCCCAAGACACCAAAGAGAAGGTAGGGATACACAGATCAGTGATCCATTCTAATATATCATGAGATATCTTAATGTCCACCTATCAAGGATGAGTTCATAATACATCAAGATCACAAGCCCTAAAGAAGCAGGAAAAATATCAAGCAAGTATCCAGGCATAACTAAAAGGGAAGTCAATCAAAATATATTTCCCTGTCATATATAATGCTATTTGATGTACACAATATGAACTGTAAATGACAAAATGGCTAAGCTAGTATGTGCAGGAAAATACAAGGCTATCTACAGATCGATATGCATGCGGGCTAGCAGATCTAACATAGCATCTCTCTCAGAAGAAGGGGGTAACACTACGGTCTCCTGCATCAATATATCTACACGAGCCAGCAAGTCTGAGGCTAACTGCATGGTGACATGATGCACATCAACATATGCACTCATCTCGGCAATCATACCAGTGGTCAGGGATCTCACTGAAGTACTATCTGCAATGGCTACATCCCTAGCAGATTGGGCAGCATCCCGCTCAACGATCACTACATCTATGGTTGATCTAGATCCATAATATCTGGACAAAAGTCTCCAAATCACCTCAGAAAGGCTGTGGTATTTTTCAAACCCTGAAGCTTTTTAATGCATTTTATGACTACATGCATGCATGCATTACTTTAACAAACGTCTACAGTAGAGTTAAAAATGCATGACTACCCAATGCCTATATTGTTGAATTTTTTTTACCATAGTTTCCTTTGTAAATAGGACTATCCACATGCACATAGGCATGACTAGGTGGCCATTTCGTAGCACACCTGCCCACAGTCATATACATACTATATGCATTTAAATGTCAAAGTTATTAATCTGTAAGGGTAGGTTAATTACCATGATTACTTTATATTTTTACCTTTTGCTCCTTTGTCCTCAAATAGGATAAGAAATAGCAGAACATGTACCAATTTGACTGTTTCAAAAGTCAAATTTTTTTCACATCATTATGTTCAGCATGGTAAGATATTAGCATTTACTATGTTGAATTTTTTTTTATGAAGTCATTAGGGCATGCATTTTCACTACTATGTGTTTAGATGCATTTCATGTGATAAGTCATTTTCCAATGGATGAAAACTGGACAAGAAGACATGTATACGTTACCAGGACAGTGTAGAACACTTGTACGGTGACAGAATTTGCAGAAAGTCGCCCGAACTCAGCAGATCTGAAGAAAAGCTCTCGGATTTCCTTCGCGACACAGATTGAAAATGACTTGAAAAGGCAAACATGTAACCTTAAAAGCCCCACAGCTGGCCGCAGGTCCACCTGCGGCTCCCCTAGGTGGGGCCCATCCCTCTGGCTCGGTCCAATTCGAGTTGTAAAGGAGTTCTTACAAGATGGAAAGGCCAAATCAGGAATAAAAATGCTACGTGATTGAGCAGAATAGCCTGAAATCCTGATTTTCACAAGGCAAACTAGGGCTTTACACATCACTCATTGGTATTCGCCCAAACACAGGGTACACTATACCGATGATCTTAGCTCTTGCAGATTACACTCGATAATACCTCACACAAGTCCGATGCCGTCAATTCAGTCCCTGGCGGGGGCATCACACATGATCATTAATTGATGATCAAATCCCCGGTGGGGGCATCACATATTTTCATCCGTTGATGTACATGTCAACAAAGGTCAAGAAACCTTGACAACACTCAGCCGATGGCAAGTAAAAGATCGAAGCATCGAAAACCATCCGATGATTTCAGTTATTGTTATACAATTCAACAAAGGTCAAACAGCCTTGACATTGTCCACAACAGGGATCTTATCCATTGATACACTTGTCAGCGAAGGTCAGGCAACCCTGACGACACAAACTATTGGCAGTAACTCCAACAGAGCATTGGTATGTCCTGACAATACATACCAGGAGCGAACAGCCTCATCGGGGAGGACCGATGATGGAATATGTTATACACATCCTCAAACAGACAAAACAAATCCCCACAGGTCTCTTGCACATGAGAGATACATCTTTATTATAACGTCTGTATCAAGGATTCAAGACTTTGGTGATAACCCCAATGTCAACATCCTGGATATTCTTGATAGCTATAGATCTCATGTCCGAACAGTTCATCAGGCTGGTTATTGATTGCCCACCCCGGTAGAAGCAACAGGGAGCTGACAATCTTCCCACCATGTTAGATAGCATTCCAACAAACCACATACATTTGCATCATGCTGCTATGCATTGCATCATGATTGTCTTGTCATATTTCAAATGTCTAGTATTCTTTATCCTATCCACGCCATTGCATTGCATGCATATGATAAAGAGGGCATCTGTAGACACTCAAAATTTTCTTTATACCTGTTACTAACATTACAGGGAGTGCAGGATCATCTTTCAGAGATAACCCTGAAAGATAGCTCAGCTTAATCCCGGCATACCACCGAAAGTTCAGGTTCAACCCCAGAAACAACACCGAGAGTATCATTTCCAACCACGGAATAACCCCGAGGAATGTAGTGCAAATACCAAAAATTCCACCAGAGAAGACAGATTCATCTTGGAGATAACCCCTAGATATTCAATCTCAGTCCTGGAAATAACACCGGGAAAGACAATGTCAACCTCAGAGATAACCCTGAGGAATATAGTTGCAGTTCCGGAGATAACACCGGAAATGCTTGTTTCAAACTCATGTTGCCAGCTTTAACCTCGGAGCTTACACCGAGGTACTCAATCCAAAATCCGGAGATAACCCCAGGAAGATAGGCACACCTCAGAGATAACCCTGAGGACATTCATCACTTGCAGCAGCCCAATTTCAGAGATAACCCTGAGTAACGTCCGCTTTATCAACCCAAACCAGAGATAACCCTGGTGAAGGGTAAGATCGTCATTTTGCCACCTCAACCCCACATTGCACTGTCTCAACAACATATCAACATACATTCTACACAGCAATGTCCTATAAGAACCAAGGAATTCCAATCCCAGGTGACTACTACGAGAGGCAGAACACCGGATAGAATTTGAAGCTTAAAGACCAAGGACATGGTTCCATCTTCCTAACTTCGTATAACCTCTAATCCCATGTCATTGCGTAGCTCTCAACAACGGCGGTCCGAAACCAGTCTTATACACCTCAATCGGTTGCCTAGATTAAAGTTTTGAAAGCTCAAGCAGACATTATAGTGCATGCATGCACGTACTTCGAGACAGCGGGATCCGCAGAGCTCGAGGCACCTCGGGTAACCGCAGGTGCATCTGCGACTGCTGCAGGTACACCTGCGGCTCCCCCCTCTATAAATAGAGGGCTTGGGGTGGCCATTTTATAAGAGAAAAAGGCAAGGAAGCCCTGTCAAATTTGCTCTTTATACACCCTAAACTGAGTGCTTTCTCATTTTAAACACTTGTAAGCTCACATATAGCTATATTTTTACCTGCGGGAGCTGAGTGTTCATCCACTTAAAGCTATAGAAGTCTTCTTTGGCAGCCCACTGTAAGCCTTATTACACACCTTAAAGTCTTTCTCTTCATCTTTGCACACATTGTTCTTCACATTGAGAGTCGTGTTGTGTGTGTTTGCCCAGACTTCGATCTGTGGTTTTATTTCTGTTTGTATATATATATATATATATATATATATATATATATATATATATATATATACTTATATATACAAATTATTGTCGAACTCTGTTCGATGAGCCTAGATTTTACATCCGGAGCGTTTACTACTTTTATATATGTATACTTATATATATACAAACTATTGTCAAACTCTTTTCGATGAGTCTGGATTAAGAAACATCATGTGCGTTTACCGCTTTTATATATATATATATATATATATATATATATATATATATATATATATATATATATATATATATATATATATATATATATATATATGTATATATATGTATGTATATTTATATTTCTGTCAGGCCTGAATTTTACTTCGTGGCCTTTTATTTCTTTTTTTACATTCAGTCCTGCCTGGAGTTTACTTCGTGGCGGTTGACCATCTTTTACAGATTTATTTACATTTCTGATCCTCCATGGAGGTGCTTCGTGGTGGTTGATCATGTCACTATATATATATATATATATATATATATATATATATATATATATATATATATATATATATATATATATAGACATGATCAACCACCACGAAGCACCTCCATGGGAGATCGAAAATGTAAATATATAAAAGTAATAACTATATATATATATATATATATATATATATATATACAGCTTTTATATATATTACTGCTTACTACTTTTCAGATAAATTGTGGCATCATGTGAGCCTAGGAATAATTTGATCACAGATTCAGTCTACTGAATCTAGATTAGGTTCTCGTGATGGACATTTTTTAGCTGTAAGCAGCTTGTAAATCTATTCACGGTGTTTGAATTTCCTTAGATGACTTTCAAGCCCATGAGGAGTTTGGCACTGCTTTTGTATATTATTTTCCCGAAGATGCTTCGTATCTTGAAAATAAAAGTAATCCAACCGAACATTTGATAAAAATGGAAGTGTAAAAGGTCTCAATTACTATTGAGCATTAGGGTTTGAAAAACCTCTTTTACACAACATCACTGTCATATCTTGTTTAAAATTGAATATTTACATAAATTCAAAACCTGTGTAGATAGGTGTGAACGAGGCCTTGCACTACTTCCATATAATAGCACATTGACCAACACACACACACATTCATATAACAGTTTCTTGAAAAGTGGCGGTCATCGTGGTAACACGGATGTTGGGGGGTGCCTAACACCTTCCTACCGCATAATCAAGCCCCCGGACCCTAATGAATCTCGATTTCACAGACCCGTTTAGCAATGTCACATCACTGGGTCAATGTGCAAACCTTTTCTCGGTTGTGTTGGTACAACCAATTAAAAAACCAACTGGCGACTCTTACGGTCAAATCGTCGACATATACATGTCGGACCTTTTCACAACTTGTTTTTTCAAACAAATCTCACCTAACATGAGAACACCAAAGAACAAGAACAGAAAAGGGACAAATAAAAATCCCGACGTCAACAGCGTTAAATCAGGTAAGTTGTTAGGATTCCTAGTCAGCCACAAAGGGATTGAGCTGGACCCCACAAAAATCCAAGCCATCACGGAAATAGCCATACCTCAGACAAAGAAGGAAATACAGGGATTTTTGGGAAGAATTAATTTCATCAGCCGATTCATCTCCCAACTCACAGCAACCTGTGAGCCTATCTTCAAGTTGTTAAGGAAGACTCCTCCATGAAATGGAACGATGAGTGTCAGAAAGCTTTCCTTACAATCAAAGAGCAGCTAGTCAATGCTCCTATTTTGGTACCTTCCAGGGATGGTGTTCCCCTGTTCATGTACCTGTCCATTAATGACAATGCCATGGGTTGTATGCTGGGACAGAAAGATGATAGAGGCCAAGAAAGAGCTATCTATTACCTAAGCAAAAGATTCAGCAGTAGTGAACATAAGTACACTCTGATTGAGAAAACTTATTGTTCTTTAGTATGGGCTTCCATGAGGTTACAACATTACCTCCACAGTCACACAACCCATCTCATATCTTGCGTGGATCCTCTCAAGTATGTGTTCAGCAATCCCATGTTAAATTGCCGACTGTCCTGATGGCAGTTGATCCTACAACAATTTGACATCGTCTACGTGACACAAAAGTCTATCAAAGGTCAAGGAATTGCGGATCAACTGGCAGCAACACCTTCAGGAGATTTCAAACCCTTGGAAACATACTTCCCCGATGAAGGGGTAATGATAATTCAGCAACACCATCAGGATGATACACACCAACCATGGAAGATGTATTTTGATGGAGCTGTAAACATGAAAGGTTCTAGAGCTGGAGCAGTTCTAGTATCCATTACGGGGGAGCAGCATCTCTTCGCCGTCAAATTATAATTTTCCAGCACCAACAACACAGTTGAGTATGAAGGCTGTATCATGGGGTTGAAACTAGCTCAATCAACGGGCATCAGACGGTTAACTGTCTTTGGGGATTTCGAATTGGTAATCAGACAAACCACGGGAATCTATCACACCAAAGAACTACATTTATGGCCTTACCATCGGTAGGTTATACAGATGGCTTCGGAGTTTGAAGAAATATCCTTCCTCCACATTCCTCAGAATAGGATTGACTTTGCGGATGCGCTAGCAACATTGGCCTCCTTGATCAATATACTTGACAAGGAAAACATGCCAAACATCACATTTGCCTGACAAAAGGCATCAGCCTATGGGAATTACATTGGAGAAGTATTGGATGAGCTACTTCCCATCCAACACCCATGGTATCAACATATCAAGGAGTATCTATGAGATGGATCTACACCCGTTGAGGCGAGTCCAGCTGAAAGAAAGCGGATCCATCGAATGACTATGATATTTTACCTGAGCGGGGATGCACTTTACAAAAGAGATGCAAGACTAGGTCTCCTCAGATGTCTGGATAAAGACCAAGCTCAGAGGCTTATGGATGAAATCCATGGTGGAGTATGTGACCCATACATGAGCGGCCCTCTAATTGTCAAGAAAATCCTAAGAACAGGGCATTACTGGCTCTCTCTTAAGGCTGACTGTGATGATCACATCAAAAGATGTTACCAATGCCAAATTCATTGGAATGCTATCCACGCCCCTCCAATGGAGCTCCACAATATGAGTTCACCTTGGCCCTTCTCAATGTAGGGAATGGATGTGATCAGGCCCATCGAGCCCAAAGCCAGTAATGGTCATCGGTTCGTCTTGACCATGATCGACTACTTCACCAAGTGGGTAGAAGCAGCCTCCTTCCCCGGGGTTACTAAAGAAGTTATCATTGCTTTCATCAGAAACAATGTCATTTGTCGATATGGACAACCAGAGGTGATTGTATCAGACAATGCTAAAAACCTCAACAATCAAATGATGGAGGAGTTATGCAGTAAATTCCACATCAAACATCTCAACTCCGTCATCTACCATCCAAAGATGAATGGTGTTGTTGAAGCGGCTAATAAGAATATCAAAAAGATCGTGCAAAATATGTCCGCCAATCACAAGGGTTGGCCTGACTTATTGCCTTTGACTCTATTAGCCTATAGAACATCAGTGCGCACTTCCACTAGGGAAACCCCCTACTCATTAACCTATGGGATGGAAGCAGTGCTCCCCATTGAAGTGGAAATGGAATCCCTCAGAGTGTTGATAGATATGTATCACCAATTGTCTCTAATAGATGAAAGGCGAACCGCTGCCATCTTCCATGGTCAGTTATACCAACAGAGGATTGCCAGATCCTACAACAGAAAAGTTTGGCTACGACAATTCAAGGAGCATGACTTGGTCTTGAAGAAAATTCTTAACAACTAAGATCAATCCAAAGAAAAATTTGCCCCAAACTGGGAAGGTCCATTTTTTGTCAAGGAGGTATTGACAGGAGGAGCTCTCAGATTACATGAGATGGATGGCGATAAATTTCCATAACACATCAACTCGAACACCGTGAAATGGTACTATGTCTGAAGTTACCAGCAAACTAGCATCCTAGGTTTGGATCACCAGATCCCCAGTCAGTTCATGTTTTCTAAACCTTTCTCACTACATATAACCTTCCTTCACATCCGTTTGCCCCATCAGGGATAAACACACCTTCTAACCAGTAACCTAGTTTTGGATCATCAGATCCATCACTTTCTTCATGTTATCCCACCAGGGATTAAACCTTTCACACCTTCAGTTTGTCCCACCAGGGATAAAACTTTTCACATTTCAGTTTGTCCTGTACATGGGATCAAACTTTTCATCTACAGTTTGTCTTGTACAAGGGGCGAACTACGCAGACCTGATCTCCCCAATACATGGGAGTACGTAGGCAGCCATTTTTATGGTCTGGTCTCACCACAAAAAAAATAAAAATAAAAACAAATACATCTCTACACCCACTTTACCACATACAACTTTGAACCTTTACACCAGGTTCGAACTACACAGACCTGATCTCCTCTTCAATAGGAGTACGTAGGCAGCCATTCATGGTTTAGTCTTACCCCCTACCAAAACATAAAAACTTGTCAAATGTACTGGGATCATCATTCAATCCACCATACTTCAGCGGCTTCAGAACAAAGGGATGGAACTACCTGGTCTCCCTACACTAATGGGAGAATCGGCGACCATCTAAGCTGAGGTTGATTCCTCAAAGAGAAACACCAATCCATAAGAGATGGAATTACCTGGGCTCCCCAATATAAAGGAGTATCGACAACCATTTATGGTGCGGTCAACCTCAGACATGAAAGCCACACTCCTCTCCATACACCAGTCCCAAGACACCAAAGAAGGTAGGAAATAAACACAGATCAACGATCCATTCTAAAAGATCCTGAGGCATCTCAGTGTCTGTCCATCAAGGAGGAGTTCAGAATACATCAAGATTACAAGCCCTGAAGAAACAAGCAAATATCAAGGTATAGTCAAAAGAATCCCCTAAGTACGAGAATGTGACTCATGTCCTGGTCTACTAAGGGCTGATCCCCCTAAGTACGAGAAGAAAGGTCCATAGTCTTATGACTGTTCAAGGTCTTATGACCCTCAGAAATCTTTTGATTCTTGTTATTCATTCTTGATTCAAAAGTTGAGCTTTTATTTCAGATGTCTTTGATTCACTTGCATGTTATTATATTGTTATTTTATTTTTATACTTGTGGGCAATCATGCTCACTCTTGCGTTATAATAACATTGCAGTTAAGAACGAAAGAACCGACGAACCTTCCACTAGTAAAGGCAAGGGCAAAGTTAGCAAGTGTTGAAGACTTGTTATTTTATTTGATGATGTATTTATGTTAGACTTGAGTTAATGATGTTGTTTAAGACTTATTGTTTATATTTCCGCACAGATGTTTAAGGTTAGTTCAACCTGAGATTATGTTTATGATTCAGATGTTGTAACCCTATAAGGGGAAGATTTTTATTTCTATTTATTGCATGGTTTGCATTTATTATGGGTAGATAGATAGATGATATTTGTACAGTGAACACCAAATTCTATGGAATCGAAGTACCCAGATTTGGGGGTGTCACATACAAGTTAAACACCTTGAGATAAACTCCGCGATTGGCCTTGAAGTGACTGCTATGCAAATTACAATAGGTAGTTTCCAGATTTGACACCCGTTGGGAAAATGGCTATAACTCTCGCATCTAAACTCCAATTGAGGCGATTCAAGATGATCCAGAAAGAGGAGACGTTGATCTATAACTTTCATTCTTGGAGTTTTGGACAGATAATGGCCAGAGAATGGGAAAAACTAGGCTTCACGAGACTACTATGTCAATGGCAAACCGAAAATACGAATTTGGCTATTCCAACCATCGACCCAAATGACATTCCATCCAATTCCTACAAAATAAAGTAAAAACACATAAAACTAATACAAAAATACATAAAAGCAATATAAAACTACATTACACAACAATAAAATGAAAACACATAAAAACTAAACAAACTAGCTTAGGATTTGCAAATTATCAAACTCAAAAGTACTTAATTTGTGTATATAAAATACACTCATCAAATACCCCCAAACTTGAATCTTTGCTTGTCCTAAAGCAAAACACTAAAAAGAAAAACTATAAAAATAAATTCTAACAATCATCTACTTGAGCAATGAATCAATAAGTTTGAACAATGACCTTAAAGATGTCAAAATATGATAACTCTAGAAAAATTTGAAAATGTCACAACGTCTAGGATTTTAACTTGCTTGTTAGTCATACCTTGCTTTAGATCCTTTCCGTGTGTGTGTGTATCCATTTGCACTAAACCAATTATAGCTCGGATTGACTTATGCAACCATATTACCTTATTAAAGAAATAAACTTCAAAAACTACATGCTTAACACATCACTCACCGCAACTGTAGACAAATCAAACATTCTAAAAATTTGAGATTAAAGGAATCTTAGGTGAGTGCATTTTATGCTCCATCTTACCATAAGTCTGCTTTTATGGGCAAGTGCGTTTTATGCTCCATCTCAACCCTAAGTCTGGTTTAATGGGCGAGTGCGTTTTACGCTCCATCTCAACCCACCGCAAGATTTTCAATATATTTTTATTTCTTCCTTTTTTATAGGTGAGTACGTTTTACGCTCTATCTCCCATATATCTCCCCTAAGTATGTATTTATGAATGAGTGCGTTTTACGCTCCATCTCAACCCACCACATGACCAATTAATCAAACTTAAGTATGTTGCTTTGAGTGATGTATAAACGAGTTATAGAGCTTATTGATATCTCCCACAAGAATTCGGTCATATAAGCCTTCTCTAAGTATACAACTAGTTCATTACAAATGGATGAGTGCTCAAAAGTATGTGTCATAAGCAAAACAATAACCAATAATAAGTTAATCACCCAAACTAAGCAATATTTATCCATTTTTCTTGAGTTATAACCTTAACAATCATTTGCCTGATCATATATTATAGCTCAATTCAAATTAAATCAATGCTCAAGAGATAACCTATACTAGAAATGTAATTAAACCCACAAAGAAATCACAATAAAACAAAACATATCAAAATAAAACGTAGAAGACCCCAAAACTTGAAATTGACAATGTCCTCACTAAAGACAATAGATGAATTAAATGCAAAGGACATCCTTGATAATTTATCAGTTGTCGCTTTCCGTAATCGACTCCTACTATTTGCTAAGATATGACAAAAATAACTGGGGAAAAAATTCAAAATTTTTCAAATTTCTAACTAATATGCACATATAAACGAAATACATCAAAATAACTAACATAATAACAAAATACTAGCTCAAGCACCAAATGTCATAACAAGTACCACCAAAACTTAAACTAGACATTGTCCTCAATGTCAGAAATAGGAACAATTAAAACATAGAACTTCCCTACGAATATGTCAATCGTCATCGACACCATCCTCCAAGTCCTCTAAGTCGGTAGTGCCAAACTTGTTGCACGATACTCGGTACCTAAAATTAACTAACACAAAACTTTACACTTTGGGTTGCCTCCCAACAAGCGTTTGGTTTATAGTCTTCGGCCTGACTTTATTTAAACAGAAAAACAAGTTTAAAATAAGATCAATTCGATTGAAATTAATATTGGTCAAGCATTAGAAAAATAATTCCCCGGTAACGGCGCCAAAAACTTGTTGGGCGATTTCACAACCGATAAATATGCATAAGTATACGTGGTCAACAAGTAATATAATGATAAGAGAGTTGTTGAACCCATGAGGAATTATCTCTAATGATTAACCAAGTACTAACTTTATATCCTCCAAATTTTATTTAAATAATTGATTGAAGGGATAAAAGCAAAATACTAAAATTACACTACAAAACATAAATAGATAGTTATGGAGCATAAGAACACAATATCCCCACATAAGCATTTTGTCAAACACTTGGCGTGCAATATTTCATTTACATCTCCTAACTCTCCAATTGATCATAATGGTCACGGCGAATTGTCAACCAAGAATTCATCTGTATTCATATGCCTCTTCCAAGGTTCATATAAACATATCCTCTCTAGATCTACCCAAAAGGGAATAGAACGAAAAGGAATATCCTAGCTACATAACTCATCATATTCCTATGTGAATTAACATTAGACAAGGAATTCAAGCTTAAATTCTCAAATTGGCTACACTTGGCATATAGGTATATTCCTATCCTACACACAAATTATGTATTCTAACACATGTAGAACAAGCATAATCACATTTCAATATATTCATGGTCAACATGTACAATCCATTTTTCAATTTCATATAGACTACCAAATTAATTAATAATTCCTTAGCAATTAAACATTAAACACAAAATATAGAGAACCAATTCATATGGTGCCAATCAAAGAGAAAGTTATTCAATACAAGCTAAGCAAAGGGTTCAATTACATTCAAGGATCCCAAACTAATAAATACATAAAGGAAAAATAAAGAAAAGATAAAGGAGTGGCTTCCCCATTTTGGTAGATAAAAATCCATTGGAGCATCTCCATTGAAGCTCTTGAAGAATTATGGCCAAAGGCCATGGCCTCCCTCTTTGATGTCTAGCTGCCTCCCTCTTCCCTTTGATAGAAAAAATGAAGATAAAATGAAAAGAAGTGAAGGAATGAGGTAATGGGTCATAAGGTTAGGTATTTAAAGGCTGAAATCTGTCAAAAATTAGTGCCCGACACTGCAGCGCCGGTTTTACCTTGGTAGGGGCGCTGCGGCTCTGGTTCATTTTCTACTTTGAAATCTATTGAGAAAATGGCCATAACTTCTTTGTAGACACTCAAATTTTTTCTGTATACCTGTTACTAACATTGTAGGGGGGCAAAATCGTCTTTCAGAGATTACCCTGGAAGACAGCTCAGTTCAATCCCATAGACAATCCTGGGAAATTCAGTATTACCATCTCAGAGATAACCCCGAGACATCTAACTCAGACCAGGAAATACCACCGAAAGTTTCAACCTCAACCCCGGAAACAACACCGAGAATTTCAACGTCAACCTCGGAGATAACCCCGAGGAATGCAGTTCAAATACCGAAAATCACACCGGAGAAGATCGTGTCATCTCAGAGATAACCCCTAGATACTCAGTCTCAGTCCCAGAAATAACACTGGAAAAGATAACGTCAACCTCAGAGATAACCCCAAGGCATGTAGATGCAGTTGTAGTCCTGGAGATAACCCCGAAAATGCTTGTTTCAAACACATGCAATCAGCTTCAAACACTTGGCAATAACCCAGAGGCACTCATTTCCAAAGTCCAGAGATAACCCCGGGAAGTCAAGCACATCTTAGAAATAACACTAAGAACGGTTAACACCTGCAGCAGCCCAATCTCAGAGATAACCCTGAGCAACAACTGCTAAATCAGCAGAAGCAGGATATAGCCCCGGTGAAGGGTAGAACTGTCATCTTGCCATCCCAATCCCACTTTGCACCATCTCAACATTCATACATATATACATAGTAATGTCCTACAAGAACCAAAGAGCGCCAATCCCGAGTGACTACTGCACAAGACAGCACATCGTATAAAATTTGAAGCTTGAAGACCAAGGGCATGGTCCCATCTTCCTGACTTCGTACAACCTCTAATCCCATGTCATTGTGTAGATATCGATAACAGCATACCGAAAAAGGTCATATACACCTCAATCGGATGCCCGTATTGAAGTTCTGAAAGTTCGAGCGGACATCACGTTGCACGTGTGCATGTACTTCGAGATGGCAGGACCTGCGGAACTTGAGGCACCCCGGGCAGCCGCATGTACATCTGCGGCTGCCACAGGTACACCTGCAGCTCCCCCCCTCTATAAATAGAGGGCTTGGGGCAGCCATTTTGAAGAGAGAAAAGGTGAGGAAGCCCTGTCCAATTTGCTTTGTACACCCTATAAACTGAGTGCTTTCTCATTTTAAACACTTGTGAGCTCATATATTGTTATATTTTTATCGGCGAGAGCCGAGTGTTCATCCCTTTAAAGCTATTGAAGTATTCTTTGGCAGTCCACTGTAAGCCTTCTTACACACTTTAAAGTCTTTCTCCACTACTGTGCACACACAGTTCTTCACGTTGAGAGTCGTGTAGTGTGTGTATGCCCGGGCTTCGGTCCGTGGCTTTTATTTCTTTGTATATATATTATATATATATATAAGCAAATAAATGCTCCGGATGTAAAATGCAGGCTCAATCGAGGCATAACTCGATAATGTTAGTCCATATATAAATATATAAATAAATAAATAAATATATATATATATATATATATATATATATATATACATTTCAGTCCGGCCTGGAGTTTACTTTGTGGCCTTTTACTACTTTATTTATATGTCTTCCCACCTGGAGTTTACTTCGTGGCGGTTGATCGTTTTTACTGCTTTCTTTACATTTCGTCCTGCCTAGAGTTTACTTCGTGGCGGTTGATCGTTTTTATTGCTTTATTTACATTTCTAATCCCCCACAGAGGTGCTTCGTTGTGGCTGATCATGTCTCTATATATATATATTTATATTTCCAATCCCCCATGGAGATGCTTCGTGGTGGTTGATTGGTTTTTAAAAGCTTTATTTATATTTTCCAATCCCCCATGGAGGTGCTTCGTGGTGGTAGATTGATTTTTAATGCTTTATTTACATTTATAATCCCCCATGGAGGTGCTTCGTGGTGGTTGATTGTCTGCACACACACACACACAAATATATATATATATATATATATATATATATATATATATATATATATATATATATATTTACAACTTTTATATAAATATAATTGTTTACAACTTTTCATATAAATTGCGGCATCATGTGAGCCTAGGAATCATGTGATCACGGATTCAGTCTACTGAATCTAGATTCGGTTCCCGTGATGGACATTTTCAGCTGTAAGCAACTTGTAAATTATGCACAGTGTTCGAATTTCCTTAGATGACTCTCATGCCCACAAGGAGTTTGGCACTGCTTTGTACATTATTTTCTTAAAGATGCTTCACATCTCAAAAATAAAAGTAATCAAGCCGAACACGTGATAAAATGGAAGTATCAATGGCCTCAATTCTTATTAAGCATAAGGGTTTGAAAAACCTCTTTTTACAAAACATCACTACTATATCTTATTTAAAACTGAATTTTTACACAAATTCAAACCCTTTGTATATAGGTGCGAACGAGGCATAGCACTACTTCCAAGTAATTGCACATTGATCCACACATACACACACATTCATATAACAGTTTCTTGAAAAGTGGCGGTAACCATGCCAACACAGATGTCGGGGGATGCCTAACACCTTCCATTCGCATAAGAAAGTCTCCGGACCCTAATAAATCTTGGTTTCGCAGACCCGTTTAGCAGTGTCAAATAACTGGGTCAATGTGCAAATCTTTTCTCGGTTGTGTTGGTACAACCAATTAAAAAACCAACTGGCAACTCTTACAGTCAAATCGTCGACATATAAATGTCGGACCTTTTCACAACTTATTTTTTCAAACAAATCTCACCTAACATTAGAATACCAAAGAACAAGAACAAAAAAGGGACAAATAAAATCCCGACGTCGACAGGTGGCGACTCTACTGGGGACATTTGGCAGTAAGAGGACTTAAGCCGCTATTACAAGCTTTACAAAATGTTATATGCTTATGTGTGGATATTGCATTTACATTTGATGGATGTGTACGATTGCATTTAATTACTGTACTTAATGCTTTTACACTATATCCGCTTGTGATATTAGTGCTTCGCACATGTTATCATTTTCATAAATGGTGAGACACATTGTATGTGAATGTATGTTGTGTGGTTCCTCCATCAGGAGGCTATCCTGTCGGTGTTTGATTACTGGACTCGTAGGAAGACTAATTCCAACGAGGCTCAGGAAAGGCACCACCCAAATTCGCTCCAGTTGAAAGGCCGGATTAACTTCTCGTCGAGTAAATTACGATGATTTGGGAACCTTCATGCCAAAAAGTCGCGAGAGTAGCCTAAGATAGGCCAGCCTCTAATAAACCAAACGCGGAGAAAAGTCTGTTCACACTTTCCATTTTTAATTACTTGTAAAATCATTTACTTATAATTTCATTCCATATTAATCTCCATGTAATGAGAAGTATGAAGAAATATGTGCACACACATATTTACAAAGTATTAACATGCTATCCTGTATTACAAACAACTAACATCCGTGTTGCAGGATAATACACCTAAAACGGATACATCATATAGCATGAAAACATTTATGCATTCCCTAAAACTAAACTACGTTAGTCTTTCGCAGGGAAGCAATCGGACCTATTACCCGGTCCAAGTCTAAGAAGGCCACGAGCCTACAGCCAATTATGTCTTCATCTGATCAGACTAATCTTAATCCTATCTCCCGCAAAGAGTTCGACGGATTAAGTAAGCAAATCACAGATTTGACAGTTCTGCTTAAAGAACTACACCAATCTACTCAGGGTACAAGGATACCCATACATACTGAACCCTCCGCACAAGGAGGAACCCAAGGTTCGGATAAAGCCATTCCAATACCTGAGCTCCAGTTTGATACGACCAACCAAATTCATGATACCACCCATCTCAAAGAAGATCTAGACACTGGTGATATCAGGAAGAAGGTCCTTCGAATGGAAGAGTCCATCCGTTCTATCAAAGGGATTGGAGCACATGATAGTGTTTCATATGCCGACCTTTGTATATTCCCTGGTGTTCATTATCCGAAGAAGTTCAAGACTCCTGACTTTGAAAAGTATGACGGGTTAGGAGATCATTACACATATTTGAAGGTATTCATTGGAGAACTCGGATCTTATGCCGAAGACGAGAAGCTCATAATACAGCTCTTACAGAAAAGTGTAACAGGAGAAGCCTGATCGTGGTATACCAGATTAGACAATTCAAAGATCCATAGCTGGGAGGAGCTAGCTCATACCTTCCTCACTCAGTACAGCTTCCAGTCTTAGATGGCTCCTGACCGATACCAAATTACTAAAGTCAAGAAATAAACTAATGAATCTTTCAGAGAGTATGCTCAAAGGTGGAGGCGCCTTGCTGCTCAAGTTGTTCCCTCTATGAATGAGTCAGAAATGGTTATGACATTTATAGACATACAAGAAGCTCCTTTCTATGAGAGAGTTTTAGCCGGTATTGGCAAACCATTCTCTGAAATGATTAAGCATGGGGAGATGACTGAGATGGGATTGAAGTCAGGAAAAATTCAAGACCTAGCTACCCTCAAAACTGTTGTAGAACACATCCAATCCGAAAATTATGGAAACAACCCCCGGGGGGTCCATAGAAAGAAAGAGGATGATGTTTCCTTGATATTATAAGGTCAGAAAGGCAGTCAAGATATGCCTATCCAAAGGAAAAATTACACTCCCTTTCAAGCACAGACTTCAAACCCTCCATTACCTAAAGGTGGAGAAGTCAGACGCACCCGAGTGTTCACACCCCTGGGGGACTCACTCGAGAACATTCTCAATCTTCTGACCACTCAGAAGAAAATTACTCATATTCTTCCACCAGCCAACATGAATGGGAGGGGTTTCAATGCTACTCGGAAGTGTGCTTATCATGCCGGAGCACCGGGACATGATACTCAAGATTGCTGGGCCTTGAAACACAAGATCCATGATTTGATCGATAGCGGTGAGATTGTAGTCACAAAACCTGATCAACCCAATGTGCAAGACAACCCTCTTCCTCCACACAAAGAAGAAGAGGTTAATATGATTAATTGGAGCAATGGACAGAGTTCCAATTTTAATGGTGGATCTTCCTAGACCAGCAAGGATGGTGCTGACAAATGGGACTATGCAAAGTTCCAATTCATAATGGAACGAAAAATGAATGCTCTGCGTGAGCAACTTAACCAATTGGCAGAACTGGTGGTCCATCAACATCAAGTCACACGCCAATTATTTTGTTAGGAGCATGCCAGTCTCCTCCCTCTTGTTACGAACACTCCATCACATACTCCAGAAAATGAAACACTGGAGGATAAAATTGTAAAAAGAGCAAGCGCTAAATCCCGTCGGGATTTTGCCCACAAAAGGGAATTTACATACCTAGGCCAACCGACGGAAGAAATACTATAGATGCTGATCAATGAAGGAAGAATCACAGCTCTGCTTCCTCCAATTAGCCCGTGTTTAAGATGGTTTGATTTCAATGGAGTGTGTCAATATCACTCCCAATCTCGCGGTCACAGCACAGAAGAATGCTGGGCACTCCGCCGCCTTATTCAGAATTTAATTGATAGCGGTGTCCTGCAGATGGAAAACGATGATGTTGTAGTACTAGAAAGTGAGGATGTGTTTCCTACAAAGTGGAAGGAAGTCATAACAGTCATATTTGATGAGACAGATGCAGCTACTCCCTCACATATAATCCAACCAATTCAACTCAAAGGAATTGATAATCCTATAAAAGTGTTGCGCCAGAGCCAATTATCTTACCATTCAGACCACAATATCCTGTTGTCAGCCTACAGAAAGTTCAATGGAATTATGGAGGGGCTGAAGGATCCACATCGCACATAACTACAGTAGTGTCGAAGGATAATCCACTGTATCTTCCCCAACGGGTGATGAAGCCTACCATCAAGTCAAAGGGGAAGATTCCAATGGAGAAAGTGGAAGAATTTCTCTGTACTATGGGCCATAATGAATCCAAGGTGGTTTTAAGCTTAAGAGAAGCTCCACATCAAATTTCCATACTGGACTTAATGTTCTCTTTTGAAGATCACACGAAGGTCTTGCTCAGGGTTTTGGAAGAAGCCCAATTGCCTAAGTCAATAGACGTTGAGAAATTCCAGCATCTAGTGGAACACATTTTTAACAATAATGTGATATCTTTTACTGATGACGATATACCTCCTGAAGGGACTGGTCATTGCAAGCCGTTGTACATTGAGGTTTTGTCCTTTAGATATATGGTGGGAGGAGTTTTAATAGATGGAGGTTCATCTCTGAATATCTGTCCTTATGCCACATTGGTGAAGATGAACATCAATCTCAATCAGATCTGAAATAGCCATACAGTCATCAAAGCTTTCAACGGATCCCGACGAAACTCTATCGGAGAGATTGAACTACCAGTAGAGATTGGCCCACATACATTCTGCGTGTCTTTTCATGTTCTCAAAATAGACACAGGATATAACCTGCTTCTGGGAAGACCGCGGATTCACATGGCCGGGGCAGTCCCCTCCACTCTTCACCAATAACTCAAATATATTATCAACAACAGCGTAGTCACTATCAATGTTGAGCCGGAATGTCCTGAATAAGGTGGCATACCACTTATCAGCTTCAATTCAGAAGTTGAGCCGATCAATTTTCATGCCCTGGAGGTGAGCAACACTCACTACCATCATGTTGGGGCGCCACCTCTCATACCCCAAATTTCTGCCGAAGTAATTTCGGCCACTCAAGAAATGATGTCGTTGGAATATCTACTTGGATAGGGGTTGGGCAAAGACAATCATGGCATTAAGCGTCCCATTCAATGTCCCAGTCAAACATGGACAGCCGGACTAGGCTATACTGCTAGTTCTAATCGCAAAAATCCTCATAAGCACAAACAGATTCCTTCAGCTTTAGCCACACGGTGATTATCTCCACCTGCAGTTCCTGAGCCTGTACGGTCTCCGGTAAAGGTGCCTGCCCATGTAATGGCCATGTTATTTCCTAAACTGATACCGGTAAAGGGGAAAAAAGTCCTAGTTCTAGATCCCAAAGTGGAAGAAAAGGAACAGAGACGTAAACAGGACATCGCCCGGATGATGTCAAACATACGCATCATTGTCCATGATGAACATACAGATAGATACACCCCAGACGATGATTGCCCAGACGTAATGGTCATCATTCGGGAGAAGAAGGACAATGACAGCCCCTCCATCACTGCAGTTCATCAAGACTTCACCCTTGACAATTGGAGCAGCACTCCTTTTATTGGTCGACAAGGGTAAAACGGACAGAAACTCCTTCTGCCCTGTAGATAATAATAACTGCTTACTTTTCTGTACAATATTAGCAGTTGTTTTATCAGTACATGCTAACACTTTATATGATTGAATAGTTTCATATATATTAAGTGAAAGCATATTTTGTTTCAGGACTCTGAATTTAGATGTGCCTATACTTGTTGATGACGTGCCTTTTCTCCACAAGGATTGTAACTTTGATGAAAAGTTGGACTTGGACTTGATGGAAATACAAGAGGACATTGAGATACCTCAGGAAATCAAAGAATGGGTCAAAGACAAACCCAAACCCAATCTTGATCAAATCACTTCCTTCAATCTCAGAACCTTAGAAAGCCCTAAACTAATCCAGATTGGTACAGACCTCACCCCAAACCAAAGGAATGACATGGTTACACTATTAACCCAATTCCAGGATGTGTTTGCATGGTCTCATGAAGACATGGTGGGTTTGTCCACTAACATTGTCATTCATCGCCTCCCCATTAAAGAGGGATTTAAGCCAGTCAGGCAGAAGCTCAGGCAATTAAAATCTGAGTGGAGTTTAAAGGTTAAAGAGGAAATTGTGAAACAATTTCAAACAGGCATCATCATGGTGTTTACATACCCTGAATGGCTGCCAAACATAGTCCCCATGCCTAAACCAGGAGGGAAGGTGCGAGTTTGCGTGGTTTACCAGGATCTGAATAGAGCTTGCCTTAAAGATAGTTTTCTCGTGCCATTTATCCACATTCTCATTAACAATATTTTTCAGTACGATATGTACTCCTTTGCTGATTACTTCGCAGGGTACCATCAAATCATGGTTGCTGAGGAGGATCATGAGAAAATTACGTTCATCACGCCTTGGGGAACCATTTGTTATAGACGATTGTCATTCAGGCTCATCAATGTCGGAGCTACCTACCAGTGAGCCATGATGGCTCTTTTTCACGATCTAATGCATAAGGAGATAGAGATCTATGTGGATGACATCATTGTCAAGTCCCGGAGGGAGGAAGACCACCTAGACCATCTCAAAAAGCTCTTCAATAGGTTGCGTAAGTACATCTTGAAGTTGAATTCAGCCAAGTGCGCCTTTGGCGTTACATCAGGCAAGTTGCTAGGATTCCTAGTCAGCCACAAGGAGATTGAGCTGGATCACACCAAAATCCAGGCCATTACGGAAATGCCCATTCCTCAGACAGAGAAGGAAATACGAGGATTTTTGAGAAGAATTAACTTCATTAGCAGGTTCATTTCCCAACTTAGAGCAACCTGTAAGCCTATTTTCAAGTTATTAAGGAAGAACTCCTCCATGAAATGGAATGATAAGTGCCAGAAGGCTTTCCTTACCATCAAAGAGCAGCTAGTCAAAGCTCCTATTTTGGTACCACCCAGGAATGATGTTCCTCTGTTCATGTACCTGTCCATAAGTGATAATGCCATTGGTTTCATGCTGGGACAAAAAGACGATACAGGCCAAGAGCGATCTATCTACTACCTAAGCAAAAGATTCAGTAGCAGTGAACACAAGTACACTCTGATTGAGAAGACGTGTTGTGCTTTAGCATGGGCTTCTATGAGGTTACAACATAAGCTCCATGGTCACACAACCCATCTCATATCCTGTATTGATCCTCTCAAGTATGTGTTCAGTAAACCCATGCTGAACTGTCGACTGTTCAGATGGCAGTTGATCCTATAACAATTTGACATCGTCTATGTGACGCAAAAGTCCATTAAAAGTCAAGGAATTACGGATCAACTGGCCGACGCACCTTCAGGGGATTTCAAACCCTTGGAGACATACTTTCCCAATGAAGGGGTAATGGCAATTCAGCAACACCATCAGTACGATGCATGCCAATCATAGAGGATGTATTTTGATGGAGCTGTAAATATGGAAGGTTCTATAGTAGGAGCAGTTCTAGTATCCATTACGGGCGAGCAGCATCCCATCGCCATCAAATTGCAATTTGCCAACACCAACAACACAGCTAAGTATGAAGGCTGTATCATAAGGCTAAAACTTTCCCGATCAATAGACAATCAGACGGTTAACTATCTTTGGAGATTCCAAATTGGTAATTAGACAAACCACATGAATCTATCACACCAAAGGTCTACACTTGCTGCCTTACCATCGGCAGTTTCTACAGATGGCTTCAGAGTTTGAAGAAATATCCTTCCTCCACATTTCTCGAAATATGAATAATTTTGCGGATGCGATAGCAACCTTGGCCTCCTTGATCAACATACATGACAAGGAAAACATGCCAACCCTCATTGTTGCCCAACAAAAGGCACCAACCTATGAGAATTATATTGGAGAAGTATCGGATGAGCTACCTCCCATCCAACACCCTTGGTATCAACATATCAAGGAATACTTACAAGATGGATCTACACCTGCTGAGGCGAGCCCGACTGAAAAAAGGCGGATCCATCGATTGGCTATGAAATTCTACCTAAGCGGGGATGCACTCTACAAAAGAGATGCAGGATTAGGTCTCCTCAGATGTCTAGACAAGGACTAAGATTAGAGGCTCATGGATGAGATCCATAGTGGAGTATGCGGCCCACATATAAGTGACCCTCTGCTTGTAAAGAAGATCCTCATAACAGGGCATTATTGGCTCTCTCTCAAGGCTGATTGTGAAGATCACGTCAAGAGATGTTATCAGTGCCAGATTTATGGGAATGCTATCCATGCCCCTCCGAGGGAGCTCCACAATATGAGTTCGCCTTGGCCCTTCTTAATGTGGGGAATCGACGTGATCGGGCTCATCGAGCCCAAAGCCAGTAATGAGCATCGGTTTATCTTCACCATGATCGACTACTTCATCAAGTGGGTAGAAGCAGCCTCCTTCCCAGGGTTACCAAATAAGTCATCATTGCTTTCATTAGAAATAATGTCATTTGTCGATATGGATAATAAGAGGTGATTGTATCAGATAATGCTAAGAACCTCAATAACAAAATGATGGAGGAGTTGTGCAGGAAATTCCACACCAAACATCTCAACTCTGTTATCTACCGTCCAAAGATGAATGGTGTTGTTGAAGCGGCTGACAATAACATCAAAAAATTCATGTAGAAGAAGTCCGCCAACCACAAATGGTGGCTTGACTTATTACCTCTGACTTTGTTAGCCTACAGAACATTAATACGCACTTCTGCTAGGGCAACCCCCTATGCATTAACCTATGAGATGGAAGCTGTTCTCCCCATAGAAGTGGAAATGGAATCGCTCAAAGTATTGACAGACGCTCAGCTGAATGAAGACCAATGGGTACGAGATAGGTATCACCAATTATCTCTAATAGACGAAAGGCAAGCCGATGCTATCTTCCACGGTCAGTTATATCAACAAAGTATCGCTAGGTTCTATAACAAAAAAGTTCGGTTACGACAATTTAAATAACACGACTTGGTTTTGAAGAAGATCATTAACAGCCAAGATCAGTCTAAGGGAAAATTCACCCCGAACTGGGAAGGCCCATTTATTGTCAAGGAGGTATTGACAGGAGGTGCTCTCATGTTACAGGAAATGGATGGCGATGAATTTCCACAGCTTATCAACTCAGACACCGTGAAATGGTACTATGCCTGAGATTACCATCAAGCAAACATCCTGATTTTGGATCACCAGATTCCTAGTCATTTAAGGTTTTCTAACCCTTCACTACATATAACTTCTCTTCACACTCATTTGCCCCATCAGAGACATACTTTTCTAACCAACAGCCTGGTTCCGAATTGCCAGATCCTTTTCTCTTCACTTGGTTTTGAACCCTTACTCAACTCTGATTATCCCACCAGGGATTGAACCTTTCATACCCGCAGTTTTACCCCACTAGGGATAAAACTTTTCACACTCACATTTTATCCTGTACATGGGGTTAAACTTTCTCACCCGCAGTTTGTCCTGAACATGGGATCAAACTTTTCATTGGCTGCAAACCATCCTGAACATGGGGCAAACTACGCCGACCTGATCTCCTTGATACATGGGAGTACGTAGGCAACCATATTTTATATAGTCCGGTCGCAATAAAACAAAAACAATAAAAACATTTATACACCTTTCTCCTTACAAAAACAAAAACAACAAAAATATCTTTATACTCTTTTTTCCACATACAGCGTTGAACCTCTTACACCAGGTTTAAACTATGCAGACCTGATCACCTCTTCAACAGGAGTACGTAGGCAGCCAGTAATGGTTCGGTCTAACCCCCTACTGAAACACAAACACTTGTCAGCGGTACAGGGATCAACCTTTAATTTGTCACATTTCATCGGCTTCAGACCAAAGGGATGGAACTACCTGACCTCCCCCTAAATGGGAGGATCGACGACCATCTAAGCTGCGGTTGTTTCTCAAAGAGAAACACCAATCAATAAGAGATGGAACTAACTGGACTCCTCTTCAATAGGAGTACTGGTGACCATCTGTGGTGCAGTCGATCTCAGAAAGGAAAGTCATACTCCTCTCCACATTTTCATACAAAAACCTGTCCCAAGACACCAAAAATGGTAGAGAAAACACACATATCAACGATCCATTCTGAAATATCCTGAGATAACTCAATGTCCATCCATTAAGGAGGAATTCAGAATACATCAAGATATCAAGCCCTGAAGAAATAGGTAAATATCAAGCAAGCAACAAGGCATAACTAAAAAGAAAGTGATCAAAAATATATCTCCCTGCTATATATAATGTTGTTTGATATATACAATATGAACTGTACATGACAAAATGGCTAAGCTAATCTGTGCAGGAAAATACAAGCTCATCTACAAATCAGTGTATATCCGAGTTATCAAGCCCAATATGGCATCTCTCTTAGAAGAAGGAGGTAGTGTTGTGGTCTACTGCAAGGGTATCCACATGAGCTAATAGAACTACAACCATCTGTATGGTGACGCTATGCTCATCAATGTATGCACTCATCTCTGCAATCATGCCAGTAGTAAGGGATCTCACTGTGGTACTATCTGTAACGGCTACATCTCGAGTAGATATAGTGGCATCCCGCTCAACTATCACGGTATCTCTGGCTGATCTAGCCTCATCCCGCTCATCAATAGCGGTATCTATATATGTTAAGGCATCGTTTGTCTCTAATAGAGAGGCATCTCTCCCATCAAGAGCGGTCAACATCAGGGCTCTAGCCTGATCCCTCTCAAAGGTCATCAGATGAAGACTCTGCTCGAAGTACTATGCTGAATGCTGGATCACAACAATGATAGTACTGGGAAAATCTAAAAGAGCTGCTGGTAATTCGGGGAATGGTTCATCCTCGGTGTGGGAATCAATGTCCTCCATGGGCTCTCCACCATTTGAATCGATACTCGACACTGTGGATACTGCCATAGTCGATGAAGTCTCTGTCTCCATCCACACAGAATACTCTGGCGAACAGCCCGGATGGCTAACAGAATAAGCAGTGATCTCCCACTGATCCCAATAATCATACACCAGGGATTGGTCCTCTACTGATAGATGGCGAGAAGCTAAACGCTGACCTAATGCCCCCTCAAAAGGATGAAAGTCCTGTAACTATTCAAACTGTGACGTCACAGTCAGTGGGCGGTAGGTAGTCATGCCCCTCAAACCAGCCAGAGGGAGATAATCCATGCCAGATGAGTGAGTAATGAAGCTATAGGGTGACCTGAGCCCTAAGCACAATAAGATGCCAAATGGATCTCTGATCTCTACCAAGAAGACCGACCACGACATAACATTTGTATACTCCGATAGCTGAAAGGAGTAAGACATAGCTATATCATGGGTGAAGTAGTACCCGTATTGACGGAAAGTGCCTATCGGTCTCAAGTGTGACATAAACCACACATATAATATGACCGAACTACCTATAAACACCCCTCCAGGGTAGGTACTACAGAACGTGGCCAACAATAACGTCTTCGCCACGATTATCGGGATGATGGTATAACCCTCCCTGAGAACTCTCACTACCGTGATGACACTTATGTCCATCTCGTCCATATACCGTGGCATGTACACATACACCACCATGCACATCACGAGTACATCCATTCTGGCCAAATGCCACTAATCCTCTGATGAGGTGAAATCTCCAGAATGTCGTGCATAGCTGTCCACCGAGCTAAACATGTCTATCAGGAAATGCTGGGGCAATACATGGTCGGATGTAATCTCATCCTCTACTACTCTACGCCGTAACCCAGTAAGGGTCATGAACTGTCGACGTATATCTCCAACAGCTATACGAGCATAAGGTCTGTCTAAGGGAAAAGCCATCAACCGCTCGTACTCCTCCAATGTAGGAGTCAAGTTCTGGGTACCAAATTGAAAAACCTATCTCTCCGGTATCCAATGTTCCAGCATACCCTCTACAAAGCCTGCGGAAACCTAAAACATCAAGAGGGTCATAGAATGCTATAATAGTTGATCTACAGTCACCCTATTTATAGGTGACATTCTATCATACCACGACCTCAGACGGGAGGCTACCAACACTGGTAGGGTGTGATCTATACGGCGGACTATCGAAGAAGACATCTGCATAGGCCGTATCATAATACCATCTAGGGGTCAATGCTAAATATCTATGGACATGCATATATATACATAATATGATACATGCATGATAGATAATAGATGGCAATATGATGTAGGTAATGGGAAATAGTACATACATTCCTAAGTACATCATCATCTATATACATCAACCCTGTACAGATAAAAATACAGGGAAATGGGGCACAGACGCCCTACTACTAACAGAGGCCTATCAAAAGATATAGCGAGAATGGAGCACAACCACCCAATATATAACAGAGGCCTATCAAAAGAGATAACGAGAATACACATCAGAAGAAGATAATGGTGTCAATATCTACATCATCAATCCTGTCCACCTGATGTAACTCCTCTTGAGTCACTGGATCTTTATCAATAGGGATGTCAGGCCTATACAAGGGAGAATTTGCACCGACAAAGGCATACGGGTCACCTGAGGGGCCAGGGCCTGAGTTGGAAGGATCAAAAGTATCTGCCTCTGAAGGATCTCTACCCAAGTTCCAGATGAAAAAATATGACCGGTCGAACTGTCGGGTCAAACGATCAATCTGTGTCACATGAGTCGGATATCGTACACAGGTTAGCCAATCTCCCATCATCACAGATCCAGGAACCATATCCCTCATAAACTGAGTGGCGTGGGTCTGGGATCTAATGGTACGAGGGGACCATCAGTGATGGAATAAATCCTGAGTATATGAACCCTCTGACAAAGTATATCAGTCCATATCCATCAATGGGATGTCATCAGCGGGTGACTGTAACACATGCCAATAACGCCTGACAGGAGGCAAGATCGGTACATGAATCTCTCTTGTGGTGCTCCTAATAGTATGCTCTCCTAAATAGAGCTCCCATCCTCTATCCGTGAAGAGAGGAATCCTACGGGTGGATATCACGTGCTTGACACCAGTCAGGAATCCATCCACGAACCTAATAGTCAAATGTTCCCCAGAGTAGGAAACCCAAGTGATACATCGGCTATTAACAGCTCCAATTATAAGTGACAATGGGTGAAACCCTCCGCTACAGGAACCTCTGACAAAATGGAGTAATGCCATCGTCGTCCTTGTGGATAGGTATCTAAACCTAACACGCCCACAGGACGCAAACATGGAAGCCTCTTAGTGGCCCAAAACTGCCAACACAAAGGCAAAACATTTATTGTCAGTGAATACTCTTAACCTGTACATGGGAAATCAAAAGAGAAATACTCACCAGCAGAAATGGGTAAAATCCTAGCCAAGCCTCGATCAAGCCTTACGAACACATGCGCATTCTATGATGCCCCCAAATCCAGGTTACCTGACCCCTGAGTTTGGTGTTCACGATCCATAATATAATACTATCTAAGTACCCATTCATATAGAAATAGTAATACATATCACATTAACATATGTTGTTAATACATTAGTCCCAGGTCCGCTAACCTTAACATTACAAACATACCCCTTAGATGTAAGACCCCGAATTTTATGAAATAAAAGTATTCAATTTTTTTTATAGTTACTATTCAGTAAATGGTTAAATTGATAAAAGTTAAAGTTAAGGGTGATATATGAAATTTTTTTCAAAATAAGCAAGTGGTTATAAAATAATCATTGTTGTCGGGGAATTTTGGTCATGGAATATTCTTTCTGTCGGGGAATATTCGTACGACGGCGCAGCCATTTGTGGGTCCCATAACAGAATAACTGTCGGGTGAAGAAAACGACAAATTTGAGTTTTTACAAATAACGGCGTAGTTATTACCGTTAACACTGTTGGAATACCCGGTGGTTAAAATACAGTAATACGCGTTATTGCACAGTAGCACACGGTATTACATAGTATTTTTGAAATTATTGATTCTTACGTAAGAAGGCACTACTCAATAATTGTTACAGTAATTACTGTTCAATATTTTATTTTATTGATTCAATAATTGTTGCGTTGATATTTTATATTATTGTTGTTTCAATAATTGTTTCTGCACAGTATTTCCCATTATCAGATCAATAATTCATATTATTTGAATAGTATTATTAGATAGCATTATTGGCAATGTCTAGAAAGTTCTGTCTAAGGAGAGGTTTGGTCACCTAATTGCGCGCCAGTAAGGAAAAATTCTTATTGGAAAGCCCCCTCTTTCCTGGGAATGGCCTGGTTGTCATAAATGTGATTCTATAATATTATTTGTGAATAATTAATTATTGATTCATATGATAAGGAAATATTTATTTTATGTGGATATAAATGAGGAATATATTTTTGTGGTTAAAAATGAAGGAGTTAATGTTGAGGTGTTTTATCTGTATTTTTGTCGGAACGGAGGTATTGAAAATCAAATTAGAGTTTTTGAGATATTTTGCGGGGGTTATAATTTTTAATCCGACCGTTGGATCGTGGAAATTTTTGAATATGTTATACATATATAAGTTAAGTATATGTTCACAAATTTTGAACCGTTAAAAATGAACGTATGATTTATTATGAATTTTACGAGATGACTGGTTCAGAAATTGTTGAATTTTCGGAGTTTATCATTTTGGTGGAAAATTCTAGAATTGGTGGGCCCCACTTGTGCTTGGTGAAGAAATGTGCTGAATTATATTTCAAATGTGGTGGGTGGGAATAGTAGCAGGTAAAGCCATCAGGTTGCAGGTCAAACCTACCAAAAATTTTCTATAAATAGAGGGCTAAGTTAGAATTGAAAATCACACCAGAAACATAAGCTTTCTCTCTTTCTCTCTCTATATTATGAAGCATATTTTGTGAGTTTTTAGATACTTGGTGAGTTGCTATTCATCAGTGCAAGTTTCTTTCAGCATCATATCCGATATCCAGTCAGAAGTACTGCTCTTTTGAGGTAAGAGATAGTAAGGGATAGTAAGAGATTTTAAGGGTTGTTATATTTTCCAGTTTCGTAATTTTTCTGACCTTCAAAAATTCTGAAAAAATTTGAAATGATATTTTGATGAGTTTTCTTGATTGTGTCCAAAAATGGTGATTTTTGGATGTATAGATTGAGAGTTATGAATTTTATGAGAAAAGACTATTTTAGAAGTAACAGCTTATAATTCCTTGTGGTTAACTCTAAAATTGATGAAATTTTTATTGGGAGTACATGTGTATGATAGAAGTATACTCTGTAAATTTTAGAATTTTTGGACAAAAGTACAATTTTTGATAAATGTCTAAATATTCGGTGGTTTTGGCCATATGAAAAATAGTAAATGAGTTTTAAAAATTTTGAGAAAAATATATGTTCAATATGGGACTATATTATGCTAAATCCCAGAAAAGAAATATTTTTGGAACTGATTTGGTATTTTTCATGAAAATGGACTAGTTATGAGTAAATGAATTAAATATGTTATGTGAAGCAAGAAAATTGGAAAATAGGATTTTATGGCTTGAGAATCCTATATGAGGTATATGCAGATTTTTGATGAGGGTTTTGATTATTGGTGATAAAATCTTATGAGTTTGGTATTTTAGAATGATTAAATGCATTATTTAGTAAAGTGTAAACAATTTAAATAAATTGTTTATAAGCTTAAGAAATATTATTCTTTCAATATCATTATACCGAAATACTGGTATGGATTTTATTGTGGAATTTCTACCTTTTTGTGTCGAGTTACTATTCATGAGTTACTATTCACGATTTACTATTCATGAGTTACGAATATTACTCTTGAGATTAAAACTATATGTTGATCATATTATTTTTATCATCATATATAACATTTTTATAACCCTGATGTTGAAATTCTCTTTCACTGGAGTGTAAAGATGGGTAGATTATTGGTATGATCATGACTAGGGTTCTCTTTGGCCTGTAGTGCAAAGTTGAATTGTGACTGGTATGATCATGACCATTGAATTTATAATTGAATATCTTAAGCTTAAGTGCAAAGGTGAATTGATCAACATGGTTATAATTATTGTTTATATAAATTCTGAAATGATTATATATTTCTTTGAGATATGAATATATTTGACCTGTAGTGCAAATATGAATTGTTGATGAATATCTTTGGCATGTAGTGCAAAGATGGCCTGTTGATGAATATCTTTGGCCTGTAGTGCAAAGATGAACTGTTGTTGAATATCTTTGGCCCGTAGTGCAAAGATGGTTTGTTGATGAATATCTTTGGCCCGTAGTGCAAAGATGGATTTGTTAGTATGATTATAAACAGGAACTGTGATTTGGTATAACCATGATCTTTGATGTTTCAGGTAAAGACAGGTGATGAAAATATTCTTCGTCCTGGGTGCGAAGAAAAATTTATAGTCACAATTATGATTATGAGTTATTCATATGATTGTGGAAAGGAACTGTTGAGTGATGTTACATGGATAAAATATTGTTGGTGGATTTTTAACATGGAGAAGATAATAGACTTTATAGTCTATTTGACTCTTCTAATGGATTGCTCGTTCCGCTGCAACTATGGTTGAAATTTTTATCATTTACCATATGTTCTAAATCTCTGATTTATTGTTGATGAAGGCTATTGATAATTGAATTATCTTTAGTCATGATATTCTTTACTGAGCTAGTTGTGCTCACCCTTTTGCTTCACAATTCCTTTCAGGTAATAAGAGTGTAGCTGGGTCGAGCGGGGGTAACAAGGGAATAGAACGGTGGTAATCATTTAGTAGTTATATTTGGTGAAGAAAATAGGGTGAGGCGAACCCAACGTTGGAAGGGTGTTTTGCCACTATCATACAAGATGTCTAACGACATACAATCTCGTGTCATCATAAGATATGATTATGCACATCCGCTTGCCGAGTATATCTACAAGCACTACCTATATAATCTTGGTGTTTGTTTAAAGTATAATTCTCAATTAGAGACAGTGGAGATAATGATAAGTCAAGAGAAGACTCACCATTGGGAAGAATATGATAGTAATCTTCTTGTTTTTCTTTGGGGTCTATTGGGTCAACCAAGGATAATTCTGTGGCCATATGATATCTATCATAACCTAGATGCGTGGCCTCCCATGTACGAAGGTTTCCTTGAGCACTTCCCAAAGATTCTAATTTCTAAAACAGTTTTTGACTATACCTTTATGTAAGGTGTTATTGTGAGGTGATGTCCACGGTTGGAACATGAGTCACATTTGGTATATATTTGTATCCAAACTCACAGCATATGTGTTGTTGTATTTTACACGACAATTGTTGTAATAAAGTTGTAGTTATTTTCTGTACCATGTATTTGACGACTCAGAATGGGTTGGGTGGAATGGACCTGTTTTGGGGATGTCACAGGTGGTATCAGAGCTTAGGGATATGATCTCTGGCGGAGATCGGGGAATATAACTAGGAGGGGAGAGATGAGTAAATCCTTCGCTAGTGTGTCCTACCTAAGCTTATTTGTTGGTCAGTCATAATATCGGGATATTATGTGATATGTTAATTTGTTCAATTAACCCTTGTTTTGAAGTTGTATTCTAGAATGATATCTGAAATACAGGAGATGAGCAATGGAGAAATCATGATGATAAGAAAGATGAAATCCGAAATGAAAGCAAGGTATTCTCAACTCTTTGAAATACCAGGTACGTAAATTTCGAGGACGAAATTTCATAAGGAGGGGAGATTGTAAGACCCCGAATTTTATGAAATAAAAGTATTCAATTTTTTTTATAGTTACTATTCAGTAAATGGTTAAATTGATAAAAGTTAAAGTTAAGGGTGATATATGAAATTTTTTTCAAAATAAGCAAGTGGTTATAAAATAATCATTGTTGTCGGGGAATTTTGGTCGTGGAATATTCTTTCTGTCGGAGAATATTCGTACGACGGCGCAGCCATTTGTGGGCCCCATAACAGAATAACTGTCGGGTGAAGAAAACGACAAATTTGAGTTTTTACAAATAACGGCGTAGTTGTTACCGTTAACACTGTTGGAATACCCGGTGGTTAAAATACAGTAATACGCGTTATTGCACAGTAGCACACGGTATTGCATAGTATTTTTGAAATTATTGATTCTTACGTAAGAAGGCACTACTCAATAATTGTTACAGTAATTACTGTTCAATATTTTATTTTATTGATTCAATAATTGTTGCGTTGATATTTTATATTATTGTTGTTTCAATAATTGTTGCTGCACAGTATTTCCCATTATCAGATCAATAATTCATATTATTTGAATAGTATTATTAGATAGCATTATTGGCAATGTCTAGAAAGTTCTGTCTAAGGAGAGGTTTGGTCATCTAATTGCGCGCCAGTAAGGAAAATTCTTATTGGAAAGCCCCCTCTTTCCTGGGAACGGCCTGGTTGTCATAAATGTGATTCTGTAATATTATTTGTGAATAATTAATTATTGATTCATATGATAAGGAAATATTTATTTTATGTGGATATAAATGAGGAATATATTTTTGTGGTTAAAAATGAAGGAGTTAATGTTGAGGTTTTTATCTGTATTTTTGTCGGAATGGAGGTATTGAAAATCAAATTAGAGTTTTTGAGATATTTTGCGGGGGTTATAATTTTTAATCCGACCGTTGGATCGTGGAAATTTTTGGATATGTTATACATATATAAGTTGAGTATATGTTCACAAATTTTGAACCGTTAAAAATGAACGTATGATTTATTATGAATTTTACGAGATGACTGGTTCAGAAATTGTTGAATTTTCGGAGTTTATCATTTTGGTGGAAAATTCTAGAATTGGTGGGCCCCACTTGTGTTTGGTGAAGAAATGTGCTGAATTATATTTCAAATGTGGTGGGTGGGAATAGTAGCAGGTAAAGCCATCAGGTTGCAGGTCAAACCTACCAAAATTTTTCTATAAATAGAGGGCTAAATTAGAATTGAAAATCACACCAGAAACATAAGCTTTCTCTCTTTCTCTCTCTATATTATGAAGCATATTTTGTGAGTTTTTAGATACTTGGTGAGTTGCTATTCATCAGTGCAAGTTTCTTTCAGCATCATATCCGATATCCAGTCAGAAGTACTGCTCTTTTGAGGTAAGGGATAGTAAGGGATAGTAAGGGATAGTAAGGGATAGTAAGGGATTTTAAGGGTTGTTATATTTTCAGTTTCGTAATTTTTCTGACCTTCAAAAATTCTGAAAAAATTTGAAATGATATTTTGATGAGTTTTCTTGATTGTGTCCAAAAATGGTGATTTTTGGATGTATAGATTGAGAGTTATGAATTTTATGAGAAAAGACTATTTTAGAAGTAACAGCTTATAATTCCTTGTGGTTAACTCCAAAATTGATGAAATTTTTATTGGGAGTACATGTGTATGATAGAAGTATACTCTGTAAATTTTAGAATTTTTGGACAAAAGTACAATTTTTGATAAATGTCTAAATATTCGGTGGTTTTGGCCATATGAAAAATAGTAAATGAGTTTTAAAAATTTGAGAAAAATATATGTTCAATATGGGACTATATTATGCTAAATCCCAGAAAAGAAATATTTTTGGAACTGATTTGGTATTTTTCATGAAAATGGACTAGTTATGAGTAAATGAATTAAATATGTTATGTGAAGCAAGAAAATTGGAAAATAGGATTTTATGGCTTGAGAATCCTATATGAGGTATATGCAGATTTTTGATGAGGGTTTTGATTATTGGTGATAAAATCTTATGAGTTTGGTATTTTAGAATGATTAAATGCATTATTTAGTAAAGTGTAAACAATTTAAATAAATTGTTTATAAGCTTAAGAAATATTATTCTTTCAATATCATTATACCGAAATATTGGTATGGATTTTATTATGGAATTTCTACCTTTTTGTGTCGAGTTACTATTCATGAGTTACTATTCACGATTTACTATTCATGAGTTACGAATATTACTCTTGAGATTAAAACTATATGTTGATCATATTATTTTTATCATCATATATAACATTTTTATAACCCTGATGTTGAAATTCTCTTTCACTGGAGTGTAAAGATGGGTAGATTATTGGTATGATCATGACTAGGGTTCTCTTTGGCCTGTAGTGCAAAGTTGAATTGTGACTGGTATGATCATTACCATTGAATTTATAATTGAATATCTTAAGCTTAAGTGCAAAGGTGAATTGATCAACATGGTTATAATTATTGTTTATATAAATTCTGAAATGATTATATATTTCTTTGAGATATGAATATATTTGGCCTGTAGTGCAAATATGAATTGTTGATGAATATCTTTGGCATGTAGTGCAAAGATGGCCTGTTGATGAATATCTTTGGCCTGTAGTGCAAAGATGAACTGTTGTTGAATATCTTTGGCCCGTAGTGCAAAGATGGTTTGTTGATGAATATCTTTGGCCCGTAGTGCAAAGATGGATTTGTTAGTATGATTATAAACAGGAACTGTGATTTGGTATAACCATGATCTTTGATGTTTCAGGTAAAGACAGGTGATGAAAATATTCTTCGTCCTGGGTGCGAAGAAAAATTTATAGTCACAATTATGATTATGAGTTATTCATATGATTGTGGAAAGGAACTGTTGAGTGATGTTACATGGATAAAATATTGTTGGTGGATTTTTAACATGGAGAAGATAATAGACTTTATAGTCTATTTGACTCTTCTAATGGATTGCTCGTTCCGCTGCAACTATGGTTGAAATTTTTATCATTTACCATATGTTCTAAATCTCTGATTTATTGTTGATGAAGGCTATTGATAATTGAATTATCTTTAGTCATGATATTCTTTACTGAGCTAGTTGTGCTCACCCTTTTGCTTCACAATTCCTTTCAGGTAATAAGAGTGTAGCTGGGTCGAGCGGGGGTAACAAGGGAATAGAACGGTGGTAATCATTTAGTAGTTATATTTGGTGAAGAAAATAGGGTGAGGCGAACCCAACGTTGGAAGGGTGTTTTGCCACTATCATACAAGATGTCTAACGACATACAATCTCGTGTCATCATAAGACATGATTGTGCACATCCACTTGCCGAGTATATCTACAAGCACTACCTATATAATCTTGGTGTTTGTTTAAAGTATAATTCTCAATTAGAGACAGTGGAGATAATGATAAGTCAAGAGAAGACTCACCATTGGGAAGAATATGATAGTAATCTTCTTGTTTTTCTTTGGGGTCTATTGGGTCAACCAAGGATAATTCTGTGGCCATATGATATCTATCATAACCTAGATGCGTGGCCTCCCATGTACGAAGGTTTCCTTGAGCACTTCCCAAAGATTCTAATTTCTAAAACAGTTTTTGACTATACCTTTATGTAAGGTGTTATTGTGAGGTGATGTCCACGGTTGGAACATGAGTCACATTTGGTATATATTTGTATCCAAACTCACAGCATATGTGTTGTTGTATTTTACACGACAATTGTTGTAATAAAGTTGTAGTTATTTTCTGTACCATGTATTTGACGACTCAGAATGGGTTGGGTGGAATGGACCTGTTTTGGGGATGTCACAGGTGGTATCAGAGCTTAGGGATATGATCTCTGGCGGAGATCGGGGAATATAACTAGGAGGGGAGAGATGAGTAAATCCTTCGCTAGTGTGTCCTACCTAAGCTTATTTGTTGGTCAGTCATAATATCGGGATATTATGTGATATGTTAATTTGTTCAATTAACCCTTGTTTTGAAGTTGTATTCTAGAATGATATCTGAAATACAGGAGATGAGCAATGGAGAAATCATGATGATAAGAAAGATGAAATCCGAAATGAAAGCAAGGTATTCTCAACTCTTTGAAATACCAGGTACGTAAATTTCGAGGACGAAATTTCATAAGGAGGGGAGATTGTAAGACCCCGAATTTTATGAAATAAAAGTATTCAATTTTTTTTATAGTTACTATTCAGTAAATGGTTAAATTGATAAAAGTTAAAGTTAAGGGTGATATATGAAATTTTTTTCAAAATAAGCAAGTGGTTATAAAATAATCATTGTTGTCGGGGAATTTTGGTCATGGAATATTCTTTCTGTCGGAGAATATTCGTACGACGGCGCAGCCATTTGTGGGTCCCATAACAGAATAACTGTCGGGTGAAGAAAACGACAAATTTGAGTTTTTACAAATAACGGCGTAGTTATTACCGTTAACACTGTTGGAATACCCGGTGGTTAAAATACAGTAATACGCGTTATTGCACAGTAGCACACGGTATTACATAGTATTTTTGAAATTATTGATTCTTACGTAAGAAGGCACTACTCAATAATTGTTACAGTAATTACTGTTCAATATTTTATTTTATTGATTCAATAATTGTTGCGTTGATATTTTATATTATTGTTGTTTCAATAATTGTTGCTGCACAGTATTTCCCATTATCAGATCAATAATTCATATTATTTGAATAGTATTATTAGATAGCATTATTGGCAATGTCTAGAAAGTTCTGTCTAAGGAGAGGTTTGGTCACCTAATTGCGCGCCAGTAAGGAAAAATTCTTATTGGAAAGCCCCCTCTTTCCTGGGAATGGCCTGGTTGTCATAAATGTGATTCTATAATATTATTTGTGAATAATTAATTATTGATTCATATGATAAGGAAATATTTATTTTATGTGGATATAAATGAGGAATATATTTTTGTGGTTAAAAATGAAGGAGTTAATGTTGAGGTGTTTTATCTGTATTTTTGTCGGAACGGATGTATTGAAAATCAAATTAGAGTTTTTGAGATATTTTGCGGGGGTTATAATTTTTAATCCGACCGTTGGATCGTGGAAATTTTTGGATATGTTATACATATATAAGTTGAGTATATGTTCACAAATTTTGAACCGTTAAAAATGAACGTATGATTTATTATGAATTTTACGAGATGACTGGTTCAGAAATTGTTGAATTTTCGGAGTTTATCATTTTGGTGGAAAATTCTAGAATTGGTGGGCCCCACTTGTGTTTGGTGAAGAAATGTGCTGAATTATATTTCAAATGTGGTGGGTGGGAATAGTAGCAGGTAAAGCCATCAGGTTGCAGGTCAAACCTACCAAAATTTTTCTATAAATAGAGGGCTAAGTTAGAATTGAAAATCACACCAGAAACATAAGCTTTCTCTCTTTCTCTCTCTATATTATGAAGCATATTTTGTGAGTTTTTAGATACTTGGTGAGTTGCTATTCATCAGTGCAAGTTTCTTTCAGCATCATATCCGATATCCAGTCAGAAGTACTGCTCTTTTGAGGTAAGGGATAGTAAGGGATAGTAAGGGATAGTAAGGGATAGTAAGGGATTTTAAGGGTTGTTATATTTTCCAGTTTCGTAATTTTTCTTACCTTCAAAAATTCTGAAAAAATTTGAAATGATATTTTGATGAGTTTTCTTGATTGTGTCCAAAAATGGTGATTTTTGGATGTATAGATTGAGAGTTATGAATTTTATGAGAAAAGACTATTTTAGAAGTAACAGCTTATAATTCCTTGTGGTTAACTCCAAAATTGATGAAATTTTTATTGGGAGTACATGTGTATGATAGAAGTATACTCTGTAAATTTTAGAATTTTTGGACAAAAGTACAATTTTTGATAAATGTCTAAATATTCGGTGGTTTTGGCCATATGAAAAATAGTAAATGAGTTTTAAAAATTTTGAGAAAAATATATGTTCAATATGGGACTATATTATGCTAAATCCCAGAAAAGAAATATTTTTGGAACTGATTTGGTATTTTTCATGAAAATGGACTAGTTATGAGTAAATGAATTAAATATGTTATGTGAAGCAAGAAAATTGGAAAATAGGATTTTATGGCTTGAGAATCCTATATGAGGTATATGCAGATTTTTGATGAGGGTTTTGATTATTGGTGATAAAATCTTATGAGTTTGGTATTTTAGAATGATTAAATGCATTATTTAGTAAAGTGTAAACAATTTAAATAAATTGTTTATAAGCTTAAGAAATATTATTCTTTCAATATCATTATACCGAAATACTGGTATGGATTTTATTGTGGAATTTCTACCTTTTTGTGTCGAGTTACTATTCATGAGTTACTATTCACGATTTACTATTCATGAGTTACGAATATTACTCTTGAGATTAAAACTATATGTTGATCATATTATTTTTATCATCATATATAACATTTTTATAACCCTGATGTTGAAATTCTCTTTCACTGGAGTGTAAAGATGGGTAGATTATTGGTATGATCATGACTAGGGTTCTCTTTGGCCTGTAGTGCAAAGTTGAATTGTGACTGGTATGATCATGACCATTGAATTTATAATTGAATATCTTAAGCTTAAGTGCAAAGGTGAATTGATCAACATGGTTATAATTATTGTTTATATAAATTCTGAAATGATTATATATTTCTTTGAGATATGAATATATTTGACCTGTAGTGCAAATATGAATTGTTGATGAATATCTTTGGCATGTAGTGCAAAGATGGCCTGTTGATGAATATCTTTGGCCTGTAGTGCAAAGATGAACTGTTGTTGAATATCTTTGGCCCGTAGTGCAAAGATGGTTTGTTGATGAATATCTTTGGCCCGTAGTGCAAAGATGGATTTGTTAGTATGATTATAAACAGGAACTGTGATTTGGTATAACCATGATCTTTGATGTTTCAGGTAAAGACAGGTGATGAAAATATTCTTCGTCCTGGGTGCGAAGAAAAATTTATAGTCACAATTATGATTATGAGTTATTCATATGATTGTGGAAAGGAACTGTTGAGTGATGTTACATGGATAAAATATTGTTGGTGGATTTTTAACATGGAGAAGATAATAGACTTTATAGTCTATTTGACTCTTCTAATGGATTGCTCGTTCCGCTGCAACTATGGTTGAAATTTTTATCATTTACCATATGTTCTAAATCTCTGATTTATTGTTGATGAAGGCTATTGATAATTGAATTATCTTTAGTCATGATATTCTTTACTGAGCTAGTTGTGCTCACCCTTTTGCTTCACAATTCCTTTCAGGTAATAAGAGTGTAGCTGGGTCGAGCGGGGGTAACAAGGGAATAGAACGGTGGTAATCATTTAGTAGTTATATTTGGTGAAGAAAATAGGGTGAGGCGAACCCAACGTTGGAAGGGTGTTTTGCCACTATCATACAAGATGTCTAACGACATACAACCTCGTGTCATCATAAGACATGATTATGCACATCCGCTTGCCGAGTATATCTACAAGCACTACCTATATAATCTTGGTGTTTGTTTAAAGTATAATTCTCAATTAGAGACAGTGGAGATAATGATAAGTCAAGAGAAGACTCACCATTGGGAAGAATATGATAGTAATCTTCTTGTTTTTCTTTGGGGTCTATTGGGTCAACCAAGGATAATTCTGTGGCCATATGATATCTATCATAACCTAGATGCGTGGCCTCCCATGTACGAAGGTTTCCTTGAGCACTTCCCAAAGATTCTAATTTCTAAAACAGTTTTTGACTATACCTTTATGTAAGGTGTTATTGTGAGGTGATGTCCACGGTTTGAACATGAGTCACATTTGGTATATATTTGTATCCAAACTCACAGCATATGTGTTGTTGTATTTTACACGACAATTGTTGTAATAAAGTTGTAGTTATTTTCTGTACCATGTATTTGACGACTCAGAATGGGTTGGGTGGAATGGACCTGTTTTGGGGATGTCACATTAGATATACAAAAAGAGTTTATAATACAACATAATATTAATAATGTTCATTATACTAATTTATTACTATGCCTTTTCCTTTGTTCTTCTTCACAGCACCTTCTGTAACTTCTTCCCTAGCTGAAAAGTTTTATTTAGCAAGGGTGAGCAACAAGTTTATCCCGCAAGTTTTATAACCTACAGCTCTGATACCAATCTGTGACGCCCCCAAATCTGAGTTCTCAACCCCGGGTTTGGTGCTCACTATCCATCATCAACATAAGCATTCTATATACTATTGCGGAATAATAAACATACGTTGTTCATTATAATAAAGTCTTATACAATACCCCAAGGTCTATTACCTTAACATAAACATACCTTACACAAGTTACATAAAGTAACACAAAAGGTTTACATAAACATCAAACATAGTATTCATGATACTTAAACATTTATAATAACTATTCTTGGACCTTTCCCTTGCCCTTGTCCTTCTTACTTGAACTCTCTGGCTTGGCTGAAATAAATGTCATGATATAGCAAGGGTAAGCAACTAATTTGCTTAGCAAGTTTAAGTACAAAGAAGATATATCATGATTAGTAAGAAATTTATCGTTCAATGTTCAACAATAGAAATTAATTATGAAAGAACAAAAATTAAGTCTTGATGACTGAATATTCGAATAACAGATACTGAGTAGTCATAATGACCATGAACATATGCTAAGGTTGTCAGTATTTAAACTGGTCCTTCTAATAAGTTTTGGTAATCAAGGGGATCAGCCTTTCATACCCGGTGTATTATGCATAAACACTTAATTTACGAGCAATAATTATTTTTCAATAATGCTTTAATCAAATTGTTCTTTTTCTCAGTTGTGAGTCCTTACCAAATCAATTGCTGAAGAAAAGCTTTTAACAACATATTTGGTTTAACAAATTTAAACATATTTGATCTAGCCGATACAATGAGCATAGATCCATATCTTAAACAGTGCATGAATAAAAGAACTTTAACTAATTCACAGTTCAATAATAATAGAACAGGAATTTAATTGCACTGAGTGCGAGCATCAATAATCAATATGGATGTGAATAATAAACAATAATTATTCACTAACATGCTTTGAAAAGAATAACTCAAGTTTGAGTTAGAGAACTTGTCTTGACTGCGATCTACTGCTACACAATTTAATTTAATCTCTTTATTGTAAAGACCTATCATTGTTAAAATTGATCTTACAATCAGCATATCATACTTTATATTATAATACAATTACTCTATCAGCAATTTACTTATCCACATAATCAATTACCTGAAAACATTCTTATTATTATCATTCTTTGATAATATATTATTTACTTTGTCATATTTTTTATGATTTAACACTTAATCTTTCCTTTTATTGGCTCTTCTTTATAATCTAGTAAGATGAATACTAACATCATAGTCTAGATTATACAAACATGCAATCCAGCCACCTTGATTGACTAATCCAGCAAACTGGATTCAACAAACTTCCAATCCAGCATGACTGGATTCTAAATCCTTCAATCCATCAAACTGGATTCTAAATCTTTCAATCCATCAAACTGGATTCAACATTTTTTCCAATCCAGCAAGCTGGTTTCCATATCTCTTTTACGAAAATACCAAATCAACTTATTATTTTTCTATCCTTTAGCCATACTTATATACATGTATTTCATACACAAAAAGTATTTTTTCGTAATTTTTTAATTTCTTTTACTATTTTTCAAAAATTATTTTTAGTACGTGGCTTAAGAAATTAGCCCCATCATGCTCAACTCCAAAAATTCCCATCTCTTGGCATAATCTCATACATGTTAACGTGACCCTCCCGTTTAAATTTCGTGGCCATCAGAGTTATAGAACTCCGGTTATAGCGATTTTCGTCCGAAAAACATAAATATTGAAATGATCATAACTTGGTCATTTTAAGTCGGAATGAGCTCATTTTTGGACAGGAGCTACTTTATGACATATATTTTCATGTCCCAAAAGGCCGGAATTTATTTCATAATTTAAGTGACCGAAATTGCCCTTTCAAAATTTTGGGCAGACCCCATTTTGGGATTTTTAGCTTTTACCTACTTTGCTAAATTCAGTCCATACGGAAATATACAACTCCTTTTTAGGTGATTCCACTTGGGTTTGAAAGATAACTCATCATATTACTCTCCCAAATTTTTCCAGAATTTTTAAATGCCAGACAAATGATGAAAATACCCCTTGCTTTGACTGACCAAAAATAGTTTATTTTTCTTTCAAAAGACCAAACTATTTTTGCTAAAACAGTTGCTACCACTTGTGTATTCAACATTTTTGAATGCTACCACTTGGGTTTAGTAGTTAGCTTACATATCTAGCACCCCTCTTTGATGGATCACAAAAAAAAGGTGTAGATCAAAAACGGTAGTCGATCAAAGGATGTGAAAAAAACTAGAGTTTTCTTAGAAAACGAAACTAGTTTCTTTTCTATCCTTTTGATTCACTTTCTAACACTCAAATATGTTAGATCCATACATGAAACCATATAAAACATGTAGATAGAGGGTTTTAGACGTCTAGATCATAAACCTTAGATAACCAAAATCAACCAAAATAAAAAGAATAAGCTAGATTAGTTTTCACCTTGATTTTTGGGCACACTTTCTTTTTCTTGCAAAGTAAGAGATAAACTTTGGGTGCATCAATGGTAATTTCCTTCCTCTTTCTCTCCTCTTCCCCACCGAACTTCTCTATCTCTATCTCTCTCTCTCTTATGTTTTGCTTGGTTAACTAAAAAAAAGTAAGATGAGATAAAATAAAAGATGAAAGAGAAGATAGTTTAATGTGTTGGACAAAATATATAGATACATTAGTATATCTATATCTAATCCACTAACATATCTCCTCTCTCTCTCTCTTAATTATTACAAGATTACTTACTAATATGCTGGCTCCATAAACAAAATGACACCTAGCCCATTAAGTAAATATCTTTTGGAATTTGGGAGCTTGTAATGATGACATTCATTCCCCCTTTCTCTCCTTATCTTTGGCCGGCCAAGTGGCCTTCTTATCTCCAAGTTTTGCTTTTGTTTCCATTGAAATATCTAGCATACTAAATGTCTAAAGTACCCTCATCAATTGGGCTACAAGTTGGGCCATTATAAAAGATGTTTTGGGCTTTCCACAACTAACCTATTAGACTTTTAATTAAGTAGTTTGACTTACTAATTAATATGAACTTTGGCCTCCACCCATAAATAATTATGCTACTAGCATACTTGCCCATTAAATTCAATAGTGGGCTAGCTCAACAATCAAATTATCTACAAGTTCAATACTTAAATAATTATTGGGCTTGTTTAAACTACTAGCCATCCTTAGTAATATTAACCCTATTATCTCATGAACTATTACTCATTATTATTGATATTTACACATTCACATCAATCAATAATGTTAATTAACTTACATAATCGAATTAGAATTGTCTTATTCAAGTTTATTGAATACTTACTTAGGGTTTAACCTCTTAAATCTATTTCCTAGATTATTAAAATACTTAAGTTAGTTCACTAACTTATATAACTTATTAGTGAGACTTTCTTTAAATATTATAACACATATAATCATGTCATCATCCATAAAATATTATTGATTAGGTAATACTTATTTACAATGTATCACAGAAATTCTTGGTTATTACATTCTCCCCTCCTTATAAGAATTCCGTCCCCGAAATTTCATTAAGGTTATTCAAAAAGATTTGGAAACTCTTTCATCATCTTTTCCTCGTGTTCCCACGTAGCTTCTTCAGCATTGTGGTTCCCCCAGAGCACTTTAACAGAATGTATAACCTTATTTCTCAATTTCTGCTCTTTCCTATCCAAAATTTCTATAGGAACCTCCTCGTACGATAAGTCTTTCTCGACTTGAATCGGCTCGTATGATATCACATGCTTGTAATCCGGCTTGTATGGACGCAACACTGACACATGAAACACATTGTGAATATGTTCCAGTTCAGGAGGTAGAGCTACCTCATACGCGACTTTCCCTATCTTCTTTAGTATTTCAAACGGTCCAATAAACCTTGGACTCAGTTTACCTTTCTTCCCAAATCTTATCTTCCCCTTCCAAGGAGATACCTTCAGAAATACGTAGCTTCCCACTTCGAAATCTCTTTTCTTGCGATGAATATCTACGTACTTCTTTTGTCGATCTTGAACTGCTACTAGTCGAGCTCTTATCACTTTGATAATCTCCACCGTCTGCTGAACCAATTCTGGCCCCAACAATCTTCTTTCACCTACCTCGTCCTAACATAAGGGCGTTCTGCACTTTCTCCCATACAGGGCTTCATACGGTGGCATACCAATGCTTGCATGATAACTATTGTTATACGCAAACTCCACCAACAGAAGATGATCTTCCCAGCTTCCCTTGAAATCCATCACACAGGCTCTGAGCATATCCTCTAAGGTTTGAATCGCTCTCTCACTTTGCCCATCTGTCTGTGGATGATACGCAGTACTCAACCTTAATTGTGTCCCCATTCTTTCTTGAAGACTTCTCCAAAAGTTTGAAGTGAAGCGCGGATCTCTATCAGACACGATTGATACTGGCACTCCATGTCTCGAAATAATTTCCTTGATATACAATTTTGCTAGTTGATCCAAATTATACCTAATCTTGATCGGCAAAAAGTGTGTTGACTTTGTAAGACGGTCGACAATTACCCATATAGCATCATAACCCTTCGGTGTCACTGGAAGTCCTACCACAAAATCCATCGTGACGTGCTCCCATTTCCATTCTGGAATTTCCAACGGCTGTAATAATCCACTTGGTCATTGATGCTATGCCTTAACTCTTTGACAAGTTAAACAGCGGCTGACGCATTCAGCAACCTCTCTCTTCATGTTTGGCCACCAATAATGTTGACGCAAATCTTGATACATCTTCGTGCTTTCTGGGTGTATTGAGTATCTCGTATTGTGCGCTTCTTGAAGAATCTCTTCTCGTAACTCTGGTACTGCAGGTACCCAAATTCTTCCTTCAAATCTCATCAATCCAATACCGTCGATCTTATACTTCAGCTCTTCGCCTTCAGCCAACCGATTCTTTATGTTATCACATTCTTCATCATTCTGTTGTGATTCTTTCACCTTGTCTAATAAAGTTGGACTTGCTTCCATTTCTATTATGTTATCTGAATTCTTCGGATTTTTCACCTCCAACTCTATTTTCTCCATTTCTCTTACTAACTCTTCCCGATCTGTTAATACAAACAATTTTTCTTGGCTCTTTCTGCTTAAAGCATCTGCCACCACATTAGCCTTTCCCGGATGATATAGAATATCACAATCATAGTCCTTGATCAATTTCAACCATCTCCTCTGCCTCATGTTTAATTCCTTTTGTGTAAAGATGTACTTCAGACTCTTGTGATCTGTGTATATCTCACACTTTTCTCCTTAGAGATAATGTCTCCAAATCTTAAGGGCAAATACTACCGCAGCCAACTCAAGGTCATGGGTAGGGTATCCCTTCTCATAGTCTTTTAACTGTAGTGATGCGTACGCAATGACTTTACCATTCTGTATTAATACGCAACCTAGTCCCTTGTGTGACGCATCATTATACACTGTAAAACCTCCCGTACTATCTGCTAAAGATAACACAGGTGCTTCACTTAGTCGCTTCTTTAATTCCTGAAAACTTTGTTCACACTTTTCCGTCCATACATATTTAACAGTCTTCCTTGTCAGATTAGTTAATGGCGTCGCTATCTTCGAGAAATCTTGAATAAACCTTCGGTAATATCCTGCCAATCCCAAGAAACTTCTAATCTCTGTCGGTGTTTTCGGTTGTCTCCAATTTTTCACCGCTTCTACTTTTGCTGGATCAACAGAAATTCCCTCGTTATCGATGACATGCCCTAGAAATTGAACTCTCTTCAACCAGAACTCACACTTTGAAAATTTAGCATATATCTTCTCTTTCCTTAAGGTTTCCATCACAATTCGTAGATGTTCAGCATGCTCCTCTTCAGTCTTCGAATAAACCAAAATGTCATCAATGAACACCACCACAAATTTATCCAAATACGGTTTAAATACTCTGTTCATCAAGTCCATAAAAGCAGCGGGTGCGTTTGTCAGTCCAAACGACATCACTAGGAACTCATAATGACCGTAACGAGTTCTAAATGCTGTCTTTGGTACATCTTCTGTTCTCACCTTCAACTGATGATAACCAGTTCTTAGGTCAATCTTCGAAAAACATCTCGCTTCCTTAAGTTGATCAAACAGATCGTCTATTCTTGGTAACGAATATTTGTTCTTGATTGTCACCTTATTCAATTCTCCATAATCCATACACAACCTCATCGAACCATCCTTCTTCTTTACAAACAACACCGGTGCTCCCCACGGAGATACACTAGGTTGGATGTACTTCTTATCCAACAACTCTTGTAGCTGGATCATCAACTCTTTCATTTCTATCGGAGCCATTCGATACGGCGCTTTTGATATCGGCGCTGTCCCCGGTACAAAATCAATCACAAACTCTATTTCTCTATCTGGAGGAAGTCCCAGAAGTTCTTCTGGAAAGTCATCCCCAAACTCATTAACTATAGGTATCTGCCCCATATCCGAATTCACAACCCGTGTATCCACTACATGAGCCAAATAACCTTCACAGCCTTTTCGTAACATTCTTCTGGCCTGCATCATCGTCAGACAACTTGTTTGCCTTGGCGACTTGCTACCATAAAATATAACCTTAGACTTACTCGGTGTCTTAAGGCGTATACTCTTCTTCTGACAGTCTATAACCGCCTCATGGTTAAACAACCAATCCATCCCTAAGATAACATCAAATTCTCCTAAGCGTATCGGGATTAAATTCACGCTTAACTTATGTCCCCTTATATCAACACCACAGTTGTTATGGATAAACTCTACAGGGATCACTTCTTTATTTGCAACTTCTATATTCATTGGGTTCTTTAACTTTTCAAATGGTAAGTTTAATCTTCTAGCAAATTCATCAGACACAAATGAACAGGTAGCTCCCGAATCAAATAATACGTAAGCATTTATATTATTGATTGGAATAATACCTGACACCACTTCCTTTGATGCAACTGCATCTTGCACAGTCATGTTGAACGTTCGGGCTGTCGGCTTGCTCTGCTGTGTTGGCCCTCTAATAGTTAACTTTGTTGAACTGCTCTTGTTTCCACTTCCTCCATCTGTATTCTTCTTCAATGGACAATCCTTGAATCGGTGCCCCGTTCCTCCACAAGATAAACAACCACCTTTCTTCGGCTTAGGACAATTTGGTGAAATATGTCCTTCTTGGCCACAATTATAACAGACGTTTTTCCCTTTCATACACTCTCCAGAGTGATTCTTTCCACACCTCGAACACGCTGCCTTCTTCTGCTGAGTATTCCCTGGTTGCGCTCCTGATTCATTTCCACTGTTGTTCCACTTACGTTTCTTGTTGTTACTGCCACCACTACTCGTACCTTGATGACCACCTTCAATTTTCTTCTTATTCTTCTCTCGGTTGAATCTAGAAACTGCCTCACTACTACCTTCTGCAATGATGGCTTTTTCTAACAGTGTTGAGAAGGTAGCAATTTGCAACACTGCAACCTTACTGTGAATCCACGGCTTCAGCCCATTTTCAAACCTACGTGCCTTCCGTAGTTCTGTATCCACCTGATGAGGTGCAAATCTGGCTAGCTCATTAAATTTTGCTGCATATTCGGTAACTGACATGTTTTCTTGCTTTAATTTAAGAAACTACACTTCCATTCTGGCTTGCATGGCCTCCGAGAAATAACTTTCTAAGAATAACTCCTTAAACCTGGTCCATGTCACTACCTCTGTTTCGGCTCTAGCTTGGTTCATCTCCCACCAGTAATTAGCCTCACCTTTCATCAAGTAGGTAGCAAAAGCCGTCTTTTGCTCTTCGGCTACCCTTGCAATGATAAAGGCCTTTTCCATCTCTTTCACCCATGTTTGAGCCGCTATAGGGTCCGTAGTTCCGCTAAATTCTGGTGGTCCTACAGCTTTAAAATCTTTAAAATTTGCCAATCTATTATTCGATTGCCCCCTTGCTGCAGGTGTACGAGTTCGCATAGCTTGAGCTATCATATCAGCGAAGTTTTGTATTGGGTCATCTTGATTTCTTTCATTGTTCACAGAACATTCCTCCCTATGGTTACGATTTTGACGTCTTGGCGGCATTATCTGATTAAACAAAACCTTAATTTATTATATCGAGTTTAATTATATGATATATCTTTTAAGGGTTTAAAATATAACATGTAATTTAAACTCTAACAATCATATTATCATAATGTTGTATTATCGAATTCAACCTGCTAAATTGACTAATTCAGCTTGCTGAATTAACAAATTCATCTTACTAAATTCACATATTCAGCTTACTGAATTACACATTCAACTTGCTGAATTAACATATTCAGCTTGCTGAATAACACATTCAGCTTGCTGAATTAACATATCCAGCTTGCTGAATAACACATTCAGCTTGCTGAATTAACATATTCGATTTACTAACTTTCAAACAGACAACTTCTCATTTTAATTCTTAATACTTTTCTATTTGATCCAACATGTAATTATAATAATGCATTTATATTCATATACCAAATTTTAGAGTCATATATTCACATACTTGGCATATTTTTATAAACGTTAACTATCCCATTTTTAAACATCAAAAGATGGGATCTACCAAAAGACATACTCCCCTATTCACATAAGATGAGGATACATCATATTTACATACTACCTCGTACCTACTGAGGTTTACATCAAACACACGACCCTAATAATCAAAAGGGGTACTACTACATCTATAAACAATAGAAACCTATTAAACTATCACTGCACGTCTGGAGAGGTTGCGCCTGAATGCTCCTGCTCGGGTGGAAAGAGTCCATCCATAAGTCGACGTCTAACAGCTCGACTCGACTCGCCTATCTCAAAGGATCTCCTCACTCCCACTTGGGGACCAGTATATGCTGCATCTAAAGCCCGTCCCAAGGACTCAATCCTAACTCGTCCAGCCTCTGCTTTAACCTCTAGCTGATCCACTCTTCTCGCTGTTTAGACACAGGCATCCTCAACTCGGACCCTGTCAGCGATCTCTAAGTCAAATCTTAGGTGTAACGCCTGATGCTCAATGCTCAATATCGCAAACTTATTATGCTCTTGTTCTAATATCTCTCTCAGCTCAGCATTCTTGGCAACCATATGAGTAGCCAAGGTCGTCTGCTCTTGCAACTGTATCTTCATCTCAGCAAGCTCGTTCTGAGCCTGATATGCTAGTTCCTTGTATTGAGTTTCAGTAAACTGATGAGTGGCATTCTCCTGCTCTAGCTCTGTCACTCTATTCTCCAGCGCTATGTTATTTTCAAACAAAACCTCCATCACATCCTCATCACGCTCGTCACTAACAGCATGATCCTCTACCGGATCTAACGGCTCTTGCTCGACTGTATGGCTACCTTGTCCTTCCTCAGGCATCCTATAACCAAACAAACACAACATCAGTATCACAATAAAATATATTCATTGATAAAATGAACCAATATTTTATTATGTACACTGCATACTAGATGAATCTCCACAATCCCCCTCTTATCATACTCTATACGAGTTTTCTTCTAAGGTTATAACCTAAGTTTCGCATCCTAAATTTATAACCTATAGCTCTGATACCAATCTGTGACGCCCCCAAATCTGAGTTCTCAACCCCGGGTTTGGTGCTCACTATCCATCATCAACATAAGCATTCTATATACTATTGCGGAATAATAAACATACGTTGTTCATTATAATAAAGTCTTATACAATAACCCAAGGTCTATTACCTTAACATAAACATACCTTACATAAGTTACATAAAGTAACACAAAAGGTTTACATAAACATCAAACATAGTATTTCATGATACTTAAACATTTATAATAACTATTCTTGGACCTTTCCCTTGCCCTTGTTCTTCTTACTTGAACTCTCTGGCTTGGCTGAAATAAATGTCATGATATAGCAAGGGTAAGCAACTAATTTGCTTAGCAAGTTTAAGTACAAAGAAGATATATTATGATTAGTAAGAAATTTATCGTTTAATGTTCAACAATAGAAATTAATTGCGAAAGAACAAGAATTAAGTCTTGATAACTGAATATTTGAATAACAGATACTGAGTGGTCATAATGACCATGAACATATGCTAAGGTTGTCAGTATTTAAACTGGTCCTTTTAATAAGTTTTGGTAATCAAGGGGATCAGCCTTTCATACCCGGTGTATTATGCATAAACACTTAATTTACGAGTAATAATTGTTTTTCAATAATGCTTTAATCAAATTGTTCTTTTTCTCAGTTGTGAGTCCTTACCAAATCAATTGGTGAAGAAAAGCTTTTAACAACATATTTGGTTTAACAAATTTAAACATATTTGATCTAGCCGATACAATGAGCATAGATCCATATCTTAAATAGTGCATGAATAAAAGAACTTTAACTAATTCACAGTTCAATAATAATAGAACAAGAATTTAATTGCACTGAGTGCGAGCATCAATTGTGACGAACGAGAATTTTGTAAATTATTTGAAATATTTATTGAGTTAAATAAATATTTTTCGATGATTTAATTATTAGATTTAATAATTAATTGATGCAATTGTGGTAGATTAATTTAATTATATGTGTTACATTTATTAAATTAATGTAGAGAATTTTTATGATCAAAGTTGTGATTATGTGAGCTTATTGTATTAAAAGAAATATTTAATAAGCTATGTTATTTTAATTAATGTAATAATTAATTAGAAATTTAATAAATTGATATTATTTATTAATGAGATATTTAATTATGTGACTATGTGAATTTATGAGGAATTATCATATTTTATTTATATTAAATTAAATAAGATATTTGAATTGGGTGTGACATGAATTAAACTATATGATAAAAAATTTTATTAAAATAATGAGCTTTGAACTTAATTGCTAGCCAAACATGGCCTTAGTAGTGGTTTCTAGCAGTTGCCCATGATTGGGCCAACTGACCTCTCGACGCTCAGTTTATTAACTAGTCGACGTCTTCTCCTTCTTCATTTTTTTTCCTAAGTCTGATAAAGCACAGAGAGAAAATTTAGAAGTCTGAGAGAAATTTGAGTGTGTGATTAATAGGTTGTTGAGAAAGGACCATCTGATCATTTCTTCCATTATTTATAACTCTGGGTAATTCTCTCCAACCCAATTTCAAGTTACGTCTTTTTAGTTTTCACAAAATGGCTTCACAGTTTTCTGTAAATCCTTGTAGATTGGAATATGATATGATTATAAGTTTATATGTGTGTTACGTTGTATCAAATCATGTTTAATTATGTATATGTTGCAAACCATAACATCAGTGTTGTGAAAACATGTTGTACGTATGTTTTTCAAAATAAACAGAGTACGTGATATGGCCATATGGCCATATTTGCGATAATTGACGTATGGATTGTATATTATCCCTAAAATTTACACCCTTACATTATTGAGCATGTCGATACGGAGAGATCGGAGTTTAAATGAACGGATTCGGTGTTATAACGAATCCGTAGGGAGAATTTTCATATAAAGTTTTCTAAACTTCACGAACATCAAAGTCAGTAATTTTGTTAGGCTTTAAATTTGTTAATAAGTGTTTAAAATTGGTTTTGTCAGTATATAAATGTTGGGTAATGATTATATATAAATTATAGCATATGGGTATGTTTAATTTCGAGTAGAACTTTAAGAAATTGGGAGAAATTGGCAAGTTCTGCGATTTTCGCGAACTGCCATTTCTGTGTCTGGTATGCCGCGCCGCAGCGCCGGGTACCAGTTCATTTCCCGCGCCGCAGCGCCACCGTGCCGTAGCGCCATGTCTCGAGCCACGGCGCCACAGTGCCGCAACGCCAAGGGCCCGGCCACAGCGCCACGGCGCCGCAGCGTGAATCCTTAGTCCAATAGTGGCGCCGCAGCGCCACTCCCCCGAAAACTCAGAAATGAGATTTTTAAAAAATGTTTAAATCTAACAATGTGTTAGTGGATTATTTTAATGAACATGTAAACATGTTAGAAGAATAATGTGATGATAAGATAGTTGTATAACATGTAAATAACATAATTACATATGGATTAAATTATTGATTTCATAATTAGATTATTATTCATGAAGTGGTTTTATGTGGCAGTAAATGTGATAAAGTGATTAAGTATAGTCAATAAATCAAGTAAACAAAGAGAATGGGTTTATGTTGATTAGTTAAGTTGTAATTAACTAGTATTGTAAATGTGAATGGTATGTAGGATTTAAATCAAAGAACGTGCTTAGTTAAAGTGTAATCTACGCACGAGGCAAGTTTCTCAACTTTACTTTTACATTGAGCAAGTATCATATCCCTAACTCCATTCTATTGAGCAAGTTTATTTAAACTTAAACGTTACTTTCATGTCGAGCAAGTTTCCCTAACCCTACTTGTCATTATTGTTCAAGTTTATTATTTACCTTGAATAAATTATCTTTGTTATTATTCAAGTTCAAGCATGATATTAAAGATTAATTATCTTTCCAAAGCATGATTTAGTTATACAATAATTGTCCTATTGTATACTTTGGGATTATTATTCTAATCAAATATCAATATTTGTTGAACCTTATTAGACTAGTGAACCTTATTGATTCAACTAGTCCATAGTTGATGAGCGTTCTAAATTTCAGAACCCTTGATGAAATTATCCAAACCAAACTTCCTTTGGTGCGGACTCGAATGACAAACTGAGATGAACAACCCTATATAGGGGATTATTTACGCTTTAGCGTTAAGATATTGTGCACAGTATGGTACTAAGGGCTGATCCCCCTAAGTACGAGAAGAAGGTCCATAGTCTTATGACTGTTAAAGGTTTCAAGTATAATCCTTGATAACCTAGGACATAGTTCAAGGTCTTATGACCCTCAGAATTCTTTTGATTCTTGTTATTTATTATTGATTCAAAAGTTGAGCTTTTATTCAGATGTCTTTGATTATTCGCATGTTATTATACTGTTATTTCATTTTTATACTTGTGGGCATTTGTGCTCACTCTTGCTTAATAATAACATTGCAGTTAAGAATGAAAGAAGCGATGAACCCTCCACTAGTAAAGGCAAGGGCAAAGTTAGTAAGTGATGAAGACTTGATATTTTAATTGATGATGTATTTATGTTTAAGACTAATTTGTTTAGAATTCCGCACAGATGTTTTAAGGTTACAGTAACCTGGGATTTATTTATGATTCAGTTGATGTAACCCTTAAGGGAAGAGATTTATTTATGATTTCTATCTATTGTATGGTTTGATATTATTTATGGGTACATAGATAGATGATGCTTGTACAGTGAACACCAAATCCCGTGGAATCGAAGTACCCGGATTTGGGGGTGTCACAGGTTGGTATCAAAGTTGTAGGTTATGAACCTTAGGTGGGGAACAACCTTGGGTAGTAGCCTTATAGAAAGAACTTAGTGAAGGGAAACTCTTATCGAGTTCTAAGATATATATTTTTTTAATTCATTGAAGATAATAAAAGACTTTTTGTGCTTATGTGCTAATGTATGTGTTCGCTAGCACGGATTAGTAACTAAAACTTAAAATTTTGGTTGTCAGGATGTCGGATGTTGGAGGAGCTAGTCGAACTGGAGAGGTGGAACCTCGAGTACCTATGGAGGAGGAGTCCCGAGACATTCATGTTGTCAGGGAGCATTTGATTCAGAGGGAGCCATCTCCATTGATCACTGTTGTTGATCAGGAGCATGAGCCTGAGACTGATCCTGAGGAGGATCCTGAGGAGGAGTTTGATGAGGAAGAGGAAGAAGAGGAATTACCACGGTACACGATTGATGCTGAGATGTATGATGCACTATATGACCGTAATGTTGAGTTACAAGATGAGGTTCAGGAATTGACTGAGCGAGCGACTGTTCAGCAGTCTACTCTAGAGGAGAAGGAGAGGGAGATTTCGACTCTTCACTCACGACTAGGAAATGTAGAATGGGAATTGGTCCATGAGAAGGGTCAAACCAAAGATAAGATCGAGGAGATAGAAAAGCTGAAGAAGGAATTGAAGGAAACCTCCGGAAGACTGAAAATAGCAGAGGAAGGATGGGTAAGAGAATCACGTCGAGCTGATCGTGCAGAAGATGATAGTCGTGCAAAGAAGGCAAAGCTTAAAGACACGTACGTCACACTTAATCATGCGATGGATGAGGTTCAAGAGCGAGTGTTAAGGTACCCCATCCAGTTTGAAGGACTTCCATCGTATATATTGGATCGCAGGACGATGTCTCGTATCATGAATGAGGAGCGTGGCAAGGCTATTGAGCACCTTGGAAGACAGGAATAGAATCTGTTTATTTATGTGAAAGACTTATATAGTTTTATGTAAATTCCGATGTGTTTATGAACTAAGGAATATGTTAATATTTGAATGTTTTAAATCATGTGGATTCTTTATTCCAGGATAGATGATGTAAATAGCAGTATGCTATAGTTTAATGTTAAAACTTTTTATTTGAATGAAAAGATATCAAGTTGTTTGAGATGATGTGTTAAGTGATATGTTAAATTGTTGAGTAATGTCTTAACTATGTAGAGAAATAAATAAAGTTCTAATAAACGTTTATTTAACAGAAAAATGCCGCCAAGGAGAAGACAACAACGTCAACCGGCTCAGGAAGAGTCAACCAACAATAACAATAATGCCAACGTTAATCCAATTCAACAGCTAGTTAATTTACTAACTGGAGTCATGAATAACCAACCGCAAGCTCCACCTAGCACAACGTTTAAAGATTTTAAGGCGGTGGGACCGCCATAGTTCAAAGGTTCCAGAAACCCGATCGAGGCTCAAACGTGGGTGATGGAAATGGAGAAGGTTTTTGACATTGCTAGGGTTCGAGAAGATCAGAAGACCATTTTTGTGACATTTATGCTGAAGTCTGAGGCTAGCTACTGGTGGCAGGCAAACAAGATGCGAGGAGGTGAAGGTGTAATTACGTGGGAGAGATTCAAAGAGATGTTTTTCGAAATGTATTCGCAGAATCAGATGGAGGTGCAATTTCTAGAACTGAAACAGGGAAACATGAGCGTGCCTAAATACGCGGCTAAATTCGATGAGTTGGCAAGGTTTGCCCCGTATCAAGTACACACTGACGAGAGGAAAGCCAGACGATTCGAACAAGGACTGAAGCCTTGGGTATACAGCAAGGTATCAATGTTTCAACTTAACACGTTTGCGGGAGTTTTGGAAAAAGCCATTCTCGCGGAAGGAGGAAGTGATGCAGTGACTAAGTACAACCAAGAACAGAAAAAGAAAAAGAGTGAGAATGAAGGTAATAACAAGACTGGTGGAAGTAATACTGGGAATAATAATAATCAGAAGAGGAAGTGGACGGATAACTCGTCAGCTGGAAGTCAACACGGAGGGCAGAAAAAGAAGATAGAAGCATGTCCGACTTGCGGCAAGGCACATCTAGGAGTTTGTTTGAAGGGAAAGAGAGTGTGCTACAATTGTGGTCAGGAAGGCTACATAGCACCAAATTGTCCAAACCCAAAGAAGGGTGCTTGTTTCAACTGTGGTTCAAAAGATCATTTAGCAAGAGACTGTCCCAAGAAGGGATCGGGAGGATCAGGACAAGGAGGAAATCGGGGAAATAGCAGTGGAAATACCTTAACAATCACCAGACCACCTACAACAAACCGACCAACCGCCAGAACTTTCAATATGACGGTGCAGGATGCAATCCAGTCTCGTGAGGTGGTGTCAGGTATCATTCCAATCAATGAAATTAATACTTACGTTTTATTTGATTCGGGTGCTACTTGTTCCTTTATATCCGAAGACTTTGCTAATAGTTTAGATTTGCTTATGGATGAATTGGATTACCCCATGAACATAGAAATTGCGAATAGAGAAATAATCCCTGTTAAGTACGTGTTTAAGAACTGTAGGGTGGATATTAAGGGTAATATCATGAATGTAGATCTTATCCCTATTTGATTGGGGGAATTCGACGTTATATTGGGTATGGATTGGCTATCCAATTATGGGGCTGTAATTGACTGCCAAAAGAAGTGTATTAACCTTATGACTCCGTCAAAGGTTGTGTTTTATGGTAGCATGTCGCCTAGACAAGCGAGTTGTCTGACGATGTTGCAGGCCATGAAGTTATTAAGACAAGGCTGTGTAGGATATTTAGCTTACATAATTGACAGTCGAAAAGAGAACCCGAAGGTAGATGTTGATCGATTTCGCAATCAATGAATACGTGCAAGTATACACGGTCAACAAGTAATAAAGTGATAAGAAAAGTAACGTTCCCACGAGGAATTATTTAATAAAAATCACCAAGTACTAATTCTTAACCAAATCAATTTTATTTAAACAACCATAAATTATGATTTTTCTAATTAAAAAAACTAAATTAATCAATTAAAACTAGATTACTCTAAAAAAACTAAATTGCTTTATGACTAAATTCAGATAAATAAAGATTAAGACTTCAATATCCCCAATTATGAACTATAAATCAATTATCCAACTATCCCAATTATTATGCCTACTGAATTGTTAACAGAAATTCTCAAATGCCAAAAGTCCTTTTCCAAGTGATCAATTGCCTTCTATTTAATCCAGATTAATCTTGCTATATTCCTATGCAAAACAATTGAATTAAACTTGTTACAAACCCAATTCCTTATGCGTTACATATGGTGAAGAGATATTTCCATTCTATTCACAAACCTAATTATTCACTGTGCAAATAACTAAGTCACATGTCATCATGCCCAGTTCTAACCCTAGAATTTCTCTTCCGATTCCTTCTAGAGTAACAAGGTAATTACTGATCAGATAATTAATCAATAAGCTCAAGACAAGATAAACAATTCACTTTGACATAAATAATTGGAATAAATCGAATAACTAATTCATAGACATAAAAGGTTCAATTGAAATCTCAATAAAAGAGTTAGTTCATAATTAATGAATTGAAACTAAGAATCCACAACTGAATAGACATTAAAAGATAAAAGTATGATAAGAGAAGAGAATAGAATCTGTTGTCAGCAAATCTGATGCTCCCCTCTTGCTCCTGCTCTTGATCTTCAAAGATCTCCAAGTTGCTTCAATCTCTAATGGCTAATTAAGAACTAGGGTTTAGATTCTAATCTAATAGAGTGTTTAATCTAAGCTAAGCTATGTAATCTCCCCTTTATTTTATGTCTTACATCATATATTTATAGGTTACAAGTCTAATTTTTAGGTTAGGAACAAACCCAATCCAATTTGGAGTCAAAAAGATGTCAAAATTAGCCCCAAAACGCGTCCAAGCCTTTCCACTGACTTCCCCAGCACCCCGGCGCTGGGCACGGCGCTGGGATTCTGCCCCCCAGCGCCCCGGCGCTGGAATTACATAGAGAAATAGCGCCCCGGCGCTGGAAGTTTTTCTGGAATTTTCTGCTCCGACGTCCTTTGGGAAAATGGCCATAACTTCTTCGTCCGAACTCCGATTTCGATGATTCAAGATGTTCCGGAAAGAGAAGAAGTAGATCTACAACTTTCATTCTTTAAGTTTTTCGAAATAAGGTCCGTAGAAATACTTAAATTGACTCTGAAGTGACTGCTGTGTAAATGGTAAGCCGAAAACGCGCATCTAGCCATCCCGAACATCGATCCATGTAACTTTTGTCCCAATTCCTACAAAACAATATAAAACATGCATGAATAGACACAAACACATAAAAACATCCTAAAAGACTTGAGAACAATAATAAATTAATCCCGAATGTATCCAATTCATGTGTATAAAACTCACTCATCAAATACCCCCAAACTTAAACATTTGCTTGTCCTCAAAGCAAAAACACAAAAAATGTTATACAATGCAATGTAATGAAACTAATCTATATGCCTACGAATCCAACAGTAATGACAGAAACAAGTCTATTCAACCGGCATTAGAGAAATCAAGTAAACATGATAATACATCATATTAAAACAAATCAGTAATTTCCCAATCACTCATCAAATCTTAGACTGTTATCACTGATATAGTGCGTGTGTGCTCCAAAATAATGTTAACTAATATAAAATCAAATTTAACACATAATAGGTCTCTTTAAAGGCATCATACAGTGAAAACTCACAAAATTCACGAACAAGCTAGATCCAACTAAAGTTAAACATCCACCAAGTTCAAGAGTCTAATCCGGGATACTTATGCTTTACTTTTCATTACGGGGGCTTTTTGCTCTTTTCCCGTTTTATTGTTTTTTTTTAACCATGACTGTGCAATGTCTCATTCCATTAGGCTAACAGTGTCACCCCTTAGCGAGCTTTCGACCAACGACTCCCAGACCATATAAGACCTTAGGGTGCTAGGTTTTAAGATACCCCTTCGGGCGTACTTACTCAAGTAACAAAGGCCCCGAAACAAAACTAGCCACGGTAATTTTTTTTAATTTTTTTTTTAGCGAAGCTTATATATCCCAAATTTTCCCCCCAAACTTAAGTTTTTATCACAATTTAGCCATCTCCGCCTATTCATGTCTTTCATTCCTTCACATTAGTATTATCCTTAAGAAATTCATTATGTATCAATTTAAACTTAATCAGTCAACATAGCTGTTATTAACGTGCTAACCTTAATTATACCAGTTTCAAACAGGAAAAGATTCAATTCATAACAAGAAATCACATCAAAGTCTTAACAGTCAATACTATACTTGTCTACTCAACTCCAGTCTCATCATTGGCCAAAATAGACTTTTACTATCTAACAGTTGGAATCATGCAAATATAAACTAACTGCAACAAACATAGTAAACTAACTACTATTTTTGCGATTTTTAAAATTTTTTTTTAACAAAAAACTGAATGCAAAAACTAAATGTAAATAACCCGAAAATATAACGAACTACAATGTAAATAACTAACTATATGCAATACGACACTAGAATGCCCCCAAACTTAAACTAGACATTGTCCTCAATGGCTACAATAGAAAAAATTAAAGCAGAGGACTTCCCTGAAAATATAGCAATCTTCCTCCTTATCCGCTAAGTTTGGAGAATAGGCTAAGCACATGGAACAAATTGGGCACCACACTTGAATTTGACTTGAATAACCTGTAAAATCATGATATAAGCACTTTTATTAAATCCTAAATAAATGAAAATTCAAAACTACTAATATAAAACTTAATAAAAACTAAAAATAAAAATTAAACTTGGGTTGCCTCCCAATAAGCGCTTGTTTTATAGTCTCAGCCTGACTTCTTTAATTCTCTATCCAATTCCCCTACGAAATTTGAGGAACCCTCCATCCATCGGAAATAATATAACTTTTGGTAGGTTCCCATTTTTAATGGCCATTGAATCTAAGTCACCTAGCATTCTCTTTTTAGATCGGATCCCCATTAAATATGACAAACAACTAGGTGCTTTCCCCATTGTGTCTGTGATCAGAGTGTGGAATGGAAGCTTGTCAAACACAATGGGCTCTTCCTCTATCTTCTCTTTTTCATCCCACCATGACTCCACAGTTGTACTAGCTCTTATGTCATAAAGAGCTTTGCCGACGACATGACTGCCAATTGGGCATGGTTTTGCAAAACTGCTCGGATTCTTGAACTTTGGTGGAGAAGGTACATGGGACACTAATGAAATCGATTCATCTTCGTTGAATCTTATAGTTAAATCTTCGTTGATCTCCTTTTGTTTGTTCCTAATTGTTTTCTCTCTTTCAACATCTATATCATTTGGCCCATCCGGTTGCAGATTTGGTTCGGACTCATCATCAGTTTCGTCATCCATGTCATAGAGCCAAGTGTATTGAGGATGGTTGTTCAACGCTTGTGCTATCTGCCCCAATAGATTTTCCAGATTCTTTATCGACGCACCTTGGCTTTTCATATTCAGTTCTATTTGATTCAATTTTTTGTCTTGTTCCTCGTTCCTTTTTTCAGAAGCTTTAATAAATTTTTCCAAGGCTTCCTCCAAATTTGAATGGTCTTCCTGTTGTAGTGGAGGTGGACACGACAAATCCGGTGGGTATGTTGGACTTGGAGCATAAAATTGATCTTGATTGTTACTCCATGAAAAATCCGGATGATACCCCCAATCCTGATGATAATTGTTGGGATAGACATGACTATAGCTCCCTACAAACTTAGTTGATTTGGCATTTATGGCACATTGATATGTAGCATGACTCCCATCACATAACTCACAAACCATAGCTACTTGCTGCGTGGATGGTGGACTCCATGTCTCTATTTTCTTAGCTATTGCGGCCACCTGTGCTGCCAATGCAGAAAGTTTCTCGAGTCTGTCAATCTCCGCTCCCCTTGGTTGAGTCATGTTCGTGTATGGCCATTGATACGTAAAGTCATCCATGGTACCTAAAAAGAGAGAAATATAGGAAGAGAATTAAAAATAAAAATAAAAATGTTTAAATTAAGACTAAATTGATTGAAATTAATATTGGTAAATAATTATTAAATTAATTCCCCGGCAACGGCGCCAAAAACTTGTTGATCGATTTCGCAATCAATGAATACGTGCAAGTATACACGGTCAACAAGTAATAAAGTGATAAGAAAAGTATCGTTCCCACGAGGAATTATTTAATAAAAATCACCAAGTACTAATTCTTAACCAAATCAATTTTATTTAAACAACCATAAATTATGATTTTTCTAATTAAAAAAACTAAATTAATCAATTAAAACTAGATTACTCTAAAAAAACTAAATTGCTTTATGACTAAATTCAGATAAATAAAGATTAAGACTTCAATATCCCCAATTATGAACTATAAATCAATTATCCAACTATCCCAATTATTATGCCTACTGAATTGTTAACAGAAATTCTCAAATGCCAAAAGTCCTTTTCCAAGTGATCAATTGCCTTCTATTTAATCCAGATTAATCTTGTTATATTCCTATGCAAAACAATTGAATTAAACTTGTTACAAACCCAATTCCTTATGCGTTACATATGGTGAAGAGATATTTCCATTCTATTCACAAACCTAATTATTCACTGTGCAAATAACTAAGTCACATGTCATCATGCCCAGTTCTAACCCTAGAATTTCTCTTCCGATTCCTTCTAGAGTAACAAGGTAATTACTGATCAGATAATTAATCAATAAGCTCAAGACAAGATAAACAATTCACTTTGACATAAATAATTGGAATAAATCGAATAACTAATTCATAGACATAAAAGGTTCAATTGAAATCTCAATAAAAGAGTTAGTTCATAATTAATGAATTGAAACTAAGAATCCACAACTGAATAGACATTAAAAGATAAAAGTATGATAAGAGAAGAGAATAGAATCTGTTGTCAGCAAATCTGATGCTCCCCTCTTGCTCCTGCTCTTGATCTTCAATGATCTCCAAGTTGCTTCAATCTCTAATGGCTAATTAAGAACTAGGGTTTAGATTCTAATCTAATAGAGTGTTTAATCTAAGCTAAGCTATGTAATCTCCCCTTTATTTTATGTCTTACATCATATATTTATAGGTTACAAGTCTAATTTTTAGGTTTGGAACAAACCCAATCCAATTTGGAGTCAAAAAGATGTCAAAATTAGCCCCAAAACGCGTCCAAGCCTTTCCACTGACTTCCCCAGCACCCCGGCGCTGGGCACGGCGCTGGGATTCTGCCCCCCAGCGCCCCGGCGCTGGAATTACATAGAGAAATAGCGCCCCGGCGCTGGAAGTTTTTCTGGAATTTTCTGCTCCGACGTCCTTTGGGAAAATAGCCATAACTTCTTCGTCCGAACTCCGATTTCGATGATTCAAGATGTTCCGGAAAGAGGAGAAGTAGATCTACAACTTTCATTCTTTAAGCTTTTCGAAATAAGATCCGTAGAAATACTCAAATTGACTCTGAAGTGAATGCTGTGTAAATGGTAAGCCGAAAACGCGCATCTAGCCACCCCGAACATCGATCCATGTAACTTTTGTCCCAATTCCTACAAAACAATATAAAACATGCATGAATAGACACAAACACATAAAAACATCCTAAAAGACTTGAGAACAATAATAAATTAAGCCCGAATGTATCCAATTCATGTGTATAAAACTCACTCATCAGTAGAGGAGATACCGATTGTGAGGGACTTCGTCGATGTAGTTCCAGACGATTTGCCAGGACTTCCACCAGATAGAGAAGTAGACTTTGTGATTGATTTGGCGCCCGAAACTGCTCCAATATCGAAGGCACCATACCGAATGGCGCCAGTAGAGATGAAGGAATTAATGGCACAACTACAAGAATTGTTGGACAAAAAGTACATTCAACCGAGCGTATCGCCGTGGGGAGCGCCGGTGTTGTTCGTGAAAAAGAAGGACGGATCGATGAGGCTCTGCATTGACTACAGAGAATTAAATAAGGTCACGATTAAGAACAGATATCCATTAACGAGGATCGATGATCTGTTTGATCAATTGAAGGGAGCAAAATACTTTTCCAAGATTGACTTGAGGAGTGGTTATCACCAACTGAAGGTGAGGCCAGAGGATGTACCGAAGACAGCGTTCCGAACGCGATATGGTCATTATGAGTTTTTAGTAATGTCGTTTGGTCTTACAAATGCTCCTGCAGCATTTATGGGACTAATGAATGGTGTATTCAAGCCGTTTTTGGACAAATTCGTGGTGGTATTTATAGACGACATTTTGGTATATTCCAAAACCAAAGAGGAACATAAAGAGCACTTGAGGTTAACATTGGAAGTATTGAGAAGGGAGAAGTTGTATGCTAAATTTTTTAAATGCGAATTCTGGATCGAGAGAGTACAATTTCTTGGTCACGTAATCGATAAAGATGGAATTTCGGTAGATCCATCCAAAGTAGAAGCTGTGATTAACTGGGATCAGCCGAGAACGCCGTCGGAAGTAAGAAGTTTTCTTGGATTAGCAGGATATTATAGAAGATTCATACAAGATTTTTCTAAGATCGCAACTTCGTTAACGAATTTAACTCGAAAAGCTGTGAAATTTGTTTGGACGGAGAAGTGTGAGGAGAGTTTTCAAGAATTAAAGAAGAGGTTGAGTACAGCGCCTGTGTTATCTCTTCTGGATGATACAGGAAATTTTGTTGTTTTTAGCGATGCGTCGCATAAAGGACTTGGTTGTGTGCTGATGCAAAACGGCAAAGTCATTGCGTATGCATCACGGCAGTTGAAGGATTACGAGAAGGGTTACCCAACCCATGATTTGGAGTTAGCTGCAGTTGTTTTTGCTTTGAAAATTTGGAGGCACTATCTATACGGGGAGAAGTGTGAAATATATACGGACCACAAGAGTCTGAAATATATTTTTACACAGAAAGATTTGAATATGCGTCAAAGAAGATGGTTGGAATTAATCAAGGATTATGACTGTGAGATTTTATACCATCCGGGTAAGGCTAATGTGGTTGTCGACGCCTTAAGTAGAAAGGGTCGTGAGAAATTGATGATGTTGACTGCTCAGCAGGAGCTAATTGCAGATATGAAAAAACTGGAGTTAGAAGTGAAGTATCCTATGGAGATTGATGAGAAGCTATTTCAAATGCAATCTGGTACAACTCTACTGGATAGAGTGAAGGAGGCTCAGCTTCAGAATGAAGAATGTAAAAAGGTGACAAAGAAGATATCTGAAGGAACCGAACCAAGATTTAAGATGTATAAGGAAGGAATATTGAGATTTGAAAGCAGAATTTGGGTTCCGCCAGTACAAGAAATTAATGAAGAAATTTTGAGTGAGGCTCATAGTTCAAGATATTCGATTCACCTTGGTAGTACAAAAATGTACCAAGATCTTCGACAACATTTTTGATGGCCAAATTTGAAACGTGAGGTTGCAGAATGTGTTGCCAAATGCCTGACATGTCAGAAAGTTAAAGTAGAACATCAGAGACCAAGTGGATTGCTGCAACCGTTGGAGATCCCAAAATGGAAATGGGAACATATTACGATGGACTTCGTGGTTGGCCTTCCGACGACCCAGAAAGGCTACGACGCAGTATGAGTTATCGTTGACCGACTGACGAAATCCGCGCACTTCCTTCCTATCAAAATCAGATTTAACTTAGATCAGTTGGCAAGATTATATGTGAAAGAGATTGTTTCGAGGCACGGAGTGCCAGTGTCTATTGTTTCCGATAGGGATCTGCGCTTCACATCAAATTTCTGGAAACGTCTTCAGGAATGCATGGGTACACAACTACGAATGAGTACAGCTTACCACCCTCAAACAGACGGACAGAGCGAACGAACGATTCAAACACTAGAAGATATGTTACGAGCCTGTGTAATGGACTTCAAAGGAAATTGGGATGATCACCTACCGTTGGTAGAGTTTGGCTATAACAACAGTTACCACGCTAGTATTGGTATGCAGCCTTACGAAGCGTTATACGGAAGAAAGTGCAGAACTCCACTTTATTGGGATGAAGTTGGTGAAAGACAATTGCTAGGGCCAGAATTGGTACAGCAGACGGCAGAAATAGTCAAAGTGATCCGAGCACGACTGATAGCAGCTCAAGATCGACGGAAGAAATACGCTGATCCACATCGTAAAAATATCGAGTTTGAACCAGGTAGCTATGTTTTCTTGAAGGTCTATCCCTGGAAGGGAAAGATCAGGTTTGGGAAGAAAGGAAAATTGAGCCCAAGATTTATTGGACCCTTTGAGGTACTGCGAAGAATTGGAGAAGTTGCATACGAGGTAGCCTTACCTCCAACACTCGAGAATATCCACAACGTCTTCCATGTTTCTGTGTTACGACCTTACAAACCTGATTACAAGCATATAATTGAATACGAACCCCTGTATTTTGAGAAAGACTTATCTTATGAAGAAATTCCTGTCCAAATTGTCGACCAAAAAGAACAAGTTCTCAAAAATAAATTTATACCTTCTGTTAAGGTAATTTGGAGGAACCACAACGCTGAAGAAGCTACGTGGGAACTCGAAGAGAATATGATGAAGAATTACCCTCATTTATTTATTTAATTATGTGTAAGCGATTCTGGGGAAAGAATCTTTGTAAGGGGGGAGAATGTAACGGGTCGAATTTATTGAGTCATGATTCTGGGGACAGAATCCTTTTAAGGGGGGGAAGATGTGACGAACGAGAATTTTATAAATTATTTTAAATATTTATTGAGTTAAATAAATATTTTTTGATGATTTAATTATTAGATTTAATAATTAATTGATGCAATTGTGGTAGATTAATTTAATTATATGTGTTACATTTATTAAATTAATGTAGAGAATTTTTATGATCAAAGTTGTGATTATGTGAGCTTATTGTATTAAAAGAAATATTTAATAAGCTATGTTATTTTAATTAATGTAATAATTAATTAAAAATTTAATAAATTGATATTATTTATTAATGAGATATTTAATTATGTGACTATGTGAATTTATGAGGAATTATCAAATTTTATTTATATTAAATTAAATAAGATATTTGAATTGGGTGTGACATGAATTAAACTATATGATAAAAAAAATTATTAAAATAATGAGCTTTGAACTTAATTGCTAGCCAAACATGGCCTTAGTAGTGGTTTCTAGCAGTTGCCCATGATTGGGCCAACTGACCTCTCGACGCTCAGTTTATTAACTAGTCGACGTCTTCTCCTTCTTCATTTTTTTCCCTAAGTCTGATAAAGCACAGAGAGAAAATTTAGAAGTCTGAGAGAAATTTGAGTGTGTGATTAATAGGTTGTTGAGAAAGGACCATCTGATCATTTCTTCCATTATTTATAACTCTGGGTAATTCTCTCCAACCCAATTTCAAGTTACGTCTTTTTAGTTTTCATAAAATGGCTTCATAGTTTTCTGTAAATCCTTGTAGATTGGAATATGATATGATTATAAGTTTATATGTGTGTTACGTTGTATCAAATCATGTTTAATTATGTATATGTTGCAAACCATAACATCAGTGTTGTGAAAACATGTTGTACGTATGTTTTTCAAAATAAACAGAGTACGTGATATGGCCATATGGCCATATTTGCGATAATTGACGTATGGATTGTATATTATCCCTAAAATTTACACCCTTACATTATTGAGCATGTCGATATGGAGAGATCGGAGTTTAAATGAACGGATTCGGTGTTATAACGAATCCGTAGGGAGAATTTTCATATAAAGTTTTCTAAACTTCACGAACATCAAAGTCAGTAATTTTGTTAGGCTTTAAATTTGTTAATAAGTGTTTAAAATTGGTTTTGTCAGTATATAAATGTTGGGTAATGATTATATATAAATTATAGCATATGGGTATGTTTAATTTCGAGTAGAACTTTAAGAAATTGGGAGAAATTGGCAAGTTCTGCGATTTTCGCGAACTGCCATTTCTGTGTCTGGTATGCCGCGCCGCAGCGCCGGGTACCAGTTCATTTCCCGCGCCGCAGCGCCACCGTGCCGTAGCGCCATGTCTCGAGCCACGGCGCCACAGTGCCGCAGCGCCAAGGGCCCGGCCACAGCGCCACGGCGCCGCAGCGTGAATCCTTAGTCCAATAGTGGCGCCGCAGCGCCACTCCCCGAAAACTCAGAAATGAGATTTTTAAAAAATGTTTAAATCTAACAATGTGTTAGTGGATTATTTTAATGAACATGTAAACATGTTAGAAGAATAATGTGATGATAAGATAGTTGTATAACATGTAAATAACATAATTACATATGGATTAAATTATTGATTTCATAATTAGATTATTATTCATGAAGTGGTTTTATGTGGCAGTAAATGTGATAAAGTGATTAAGTATAGTCAATAAATCAAGTAAACAAAGAGAATGGGTTTATGTTGATTAGTTAAGTTGTAATTAACTAGTATTGTAAATGTGAATGGTATGTAGGATTTAAATCAAAGAACGTGCTTAGTTAAAGTGTAATCTACGCACGAGGCAAGTTTCTCAACTTTACTTTTACATTGAGCAAGTATCCTATCCCTAACTCCATTCTATTGAGCAAGTTTATTTAAACTTAAACGTTACTTTTATGTCGAGCAAGTTTCCCTAACCCTACTTGTCATTATTGTTCAAGTTTATTATTTACCTTGAATAAATTATCTTTGTTATTATTCAAGTTCAAGCATGATATTAAAGATTAATTATCTTTCCAAAGCATGATTCAGTTATACAATAATTGTCCTATTGTATACTTTTGAGATTATTATTCTAATCAAATATCAATATTTGTTGAACCTTATTAGACTAGTGAACATTATTGATTCAACTAGTCCATAGTTGATGAGCATTCTAAATTTCAGAACCCTTGATGAAATTATCCAAACCAAACTTCCTTTGGTGCGGACTCGAATGGCAAACTGAGATGAACAACCCTATATAGGGGATTATTTACGCTTTAGCGTTAAGATATTGTGCACAGTATGGTACTAAGGGCTGATCCCCCCTAAGTACGAGAAGAAGGTCCATAGTCTTATGACTGTTAAAGGTTTCAAGTATAATCCTTGATAACCTAGGACATAGTTCAAGGTCTTATGACCCTCAGAATTCTTTTGATTCTTGTTATTTATTCTTGATTCAAAAGTTGAGCTTTTATTCAGATGTCTTTGATTATTTGCATGTTATTATACTGTTATTTCATTTTTATACTTGTGGGCATTTGTGCTCACTCTTGCTTAATAATAACATTGCAGTTAAGAATGAAAGAAGCGATGAACCCTCCACTAGTAAAGGCAAGGGCAAAGTTAGCAAGTGATGAAGACTTGATATTTTAATTGATGATGTATTTATGTTTAAGACTTATTTGTTTAGAATTCCGCACAGATGTTTTAAGGTTAGAGTAACCTGGGATTTATTTATGATTCAGTTGATGTAACCCTTAAGGGAAGAGATTTATTTATGATTTCTATCTATTGTATGGTTTGATATTATTTATGGGTAGATAGATAGATAATGCTTGTACAGTGAACACCAAATCCCGTGGAATCGAAGTACCCGGATTTGGGGGTGTCACATCAATAATCAATATGGATGTGAATAATAAACAATAATTATTCACTAACATGCTTTGAAAAGAATAACTCAAGTTTGAGTTAGAGAACTTGCCTTGACTGCGATCTACTACTACACAATTTAATTTAATCTCTTTATTGTAAAGACCTATCATTGTTAAAATTGATCTTACAATCAGCATATCATACTTTATATTATAATACAATTACTCTATCAGCAATTTACTTATCCACATAATCAGTTACCTGAAAACATTCTTATTATTATCATTCTTTGATAATATATTATTTACTTTGTCATAATTCTTATGATTTAACACTTAATCTTTCCTTTTATTAGCTCTTCTTTAGAATCTAGTAAGATGAATACTAACATCATAGTCTAGATTATACAAACATGCAATCCAGCCACCTTGATTGACTAATCCAGCAAACTGGATTCAACAAACTTCCAATCCAGCAAGACTGGATTCTAAATCCTTCAATCCATCAAACTGGATTCTAAATCTTTCAATCCATCAAACTGGATTCAACATTTTTTCCAATCCAGCAAGCTGGTTTCCATATCTCTTTTACAAAAATACCAAATCAACTTATTATTTTTCTATCATTTGGCCATACTTATATACATGTATTTCATACACAAAAAGTATTTTTCCGTAATTTTTCAATTTCTTTTACTATTTTTCAAAAATTATTTTTAGTGCGTGGCTTAAGAAATTAGCCCCATCATGCTCAACTCCAGAAATTCCCATCTCTTGGCATAATCTCATACATGTTAACGTGACCCTCCAGTTTAAATTTTGTGGCCATCGGAGTTATAGAACTCAGGTTATAGCGATTTTCGTCCGAAAAACCTAAATATTGAAATGATCATAACTTGGTCATTTTAAGTCGGAATGAGCTCATTTTTGGACAGGAGCTACTTTATGACATATATTTTCATGTCCCAAAAGGCCGGAATTTATTTCGTAATTTAAGTGCCCGAAATTGCCCTTTCAAAATTTTTGGCAGACCCCATTTTGGGATTTTTAGTTTTTACCTACTTTGCTAAATTCAGTCCATACGGAAATCTATAACTCCTTTTTAGGTGATTCTACTTGGGTTTGAAAGATAACTCATCATATTACTCTCCCAAATTTTTCCAGAATTTTTAAATGCCAGAAAAATGACAAAAATACCCCTTGCTTTGACTGACCAAAAATAGTTTATTTTTCTTTCAAAAGACCAAACTGTTTTTGCTAAAACAGTTGCTACCACTTGTGTATTCAACATTTTTGAATGCTTGGGTTTAGTAGTCAACTTACATATCTAGCACCTCTCTTTGACGGATCACAAAAAGAAGGTGTAGATCAAATACGGTAGTCGATCAAAGGATGTGAAAAAAACTGGAGTTTTCTTACAAAACGAAACTAGTTTCTTTTCTATCCTTTTGATTCACTTTCTAACACTCAAATATTTTAGATCCATACATGAAACCATATAAAACATGTAGATAGAGGGTTTTAGACCTCTAGATCATAAACCTTAGATAACCAAAATCAACCAAAATAAAAAGAATAAGCTAGATTAGTTTTCACCTTGATTTTTGGGCACACTTTCTTTTTCTTGCAAAGTAAGAGATAAACTTTGGGTGCATCAATGGTGAATTTCCTTCCTCTTTCTCTCCTCTTCCCCACCGAACTTCTCTCTCTCTCTCTCTCTCTCTTATATTTTGCTTGGTTAACTAAAGAAAAAGTAAGATGAGATAAAATAAAAGATGAAAGAGAAGATAGTTTAATGTGTTAGACAAAATATATAGATACATTAGTATATCTATATCTAATCCACTAACATATCTCCTCTCTCTCTCTTAATTATTACAAGATTACTTACTAATATGTTGGCTCCATAAACAAAATGACACCTAGCCCATTAAGTAAATATCTTTTGGAATTTGGGAGCTTGTAATGATGACATTCATTCCCCCTTTCTCTCCTTATCTTTGGCTGGCCAAGTGGCCTTCTTATATCCAAGTTTTGCTTTTGTTTCCATTGAAATATCTAGCATACTAAATGTCTAAAATACCCTCATCAATTGGGCTACAAGTTGGGCCATTATAAAAGATGTTTTGGGCTTTCCACAACTAACCTATTGGACTTTTAATTAACTAGTTTGACTTACTAATTAATATGAACTTGGGCATCCACCCTTAAATAATTATGCTACTAGCATACTTGCCCATTAAATTCAATAGTGGGCTAGCTCAACAATCAAATTATCTACAAGTTCAATACTTAAATAATTATTGGGCTTGTTTAAACTACTAGCCATCCTTAGTAATATTAACCCTATTATCTCATGAACTATTACTCATTATTATTGATATTTATACATTCACATCAATCAATAATGTTAATTAACTTACATAACCCAATTAGACGTGTCTTATTCAAGTTCATTGAATACTTACTTAGGATTTAACCTCTTAAATTTATTTCCTAGATTATTAAAATACTTAAGTTAGTTCACTAACTTATATAACTTATTAGTGAGACTTTCTTTAAATATTATAACATACTAACCATATAATCATGTCATCATCCATAAAATATTATTGATTAGGTAATACTTATTTACAATGTGTCATAGAAATTCTTGGTTATTACAAATATCCAACAACAGTTATTCTACGAATGTATATTTTCCGAATCAGTAATTTAATTTGAATTATTAAACATGTACTAACTGCAAATAATCAACAATAAATTATTGGACGTGGTATAATTAACAATAATTAGCCACTATAATAATTGAAAGAATATAACTCAAGGTTGAGTTAGGAAACTTGCCTCTTCCGCTAATTACAGCTACACAAAATACTTATCTGTGTTCGTAAGACCTATAACTAATAATATCGGTCTCACGATTAGCACAATAATTTATACATGTAACACTGTAATTTACAGTCAATTCTCTCCTAGACACATTACCACATAGTCACATCAGTGTTTATAACTTATATAAACACTTATCAAGTGTAACTAGCTCAGTCTAGTTGGACTTTGATCTATTCTTGGTGTTCTGGTCACTCTATCCGATAATTAATACAGTTATTATCAATTAAATTTGGTTTTAAAGCTTCAATATTATATTAGATAAGTCAAATATCATTTATAATATTTTTCGAAAGCTTTTAATAATATTTAAACAATTATTATAATTTATAATAATTTTTTAAATACTTAAATCATTTTTAAATGATTTAATTATCAAATAATATTATCATCATTAATATTTAATAATATAAAAATATTAAGGTTATACTTGTCAAAATATTAAAGTTATTGTTAATAACTTAAAATAATTTTAAATCATCAATATTCTACTTAAATGATTTTTAAATTAATTAAAATTATTTTTAAATCATCATCATTAATATTTAAATATTAATAAAATTAGCATTCAAATATTAAAAGTCATTAATTATAGCTTAAAATATTTTTAAATCATTCTTATCATTTTTAAATGATTTTTAAATCAATAAAATTATTTTTAATTCATTTATTTAATATAATAATTAAATAATCTAATATCATTAATATTAATTTATTAATGAGAATTCTCCAAAAACATTGAAAATTATATTTTATAATTAAAAATATTTTCTAACACTTTATTCTCATTTAAAATGATTTTTAAATCATTAAAATCATTTTTAACTTATTTATTTAATTTAATAATTAAATAAATCTAATATCATTAATATTAAATTATTAATAAAATTCTCTAAAAATATTAAAAGTCACATTTTATCACTCAAATTATTTTAAAATACTTTATTCTTATTTAAAATAATTTTTTATAATATTAAATCATTTTTTTTCTAATTTATTTAATATACTAATTAAATAAATTAAATATCATTAATATTCAACTAATTATAAATATTAATGAAAAATGTCCCAAATAATTAAAAGTTATTTTTGAGAATTTAAAATAATTTTTAAAACTATTTTTGTTATTTTTAGAATTTATTTTCTATTTTTAATCATTTTCTGGAAATTAGGAAAATAAAATTAAATAAACCGTTGCTATAGCCCTTTAGCGACACTTAGCGTCGCTGTTGGTGTTCTTGAGCTCAAGAACACTGACAGCTTAGCTATCGACCTGCCTTGTTTGACCTCTTGTAATTCTCTGCTAAATTTGTTTCTGGGCTTGATTAAATGTTTATGTTGTAGTAGGTTTGCAACACTACCATTAACAATCAACAACTCAGTCATAAAACATCATGACATGAAAATCTGGGCTCTCAAACATACTGTCAGACCATACCTGGGTTTTCTGGGTAACCCAGAAACCCAAGGCAGTTCGAGTGTCTCATTTCGAGCTCAATTAGCTAAGTATTCTGGTCATTATTTTGGTGATTTCTTGGTTCATACTCGTAGTATACATGACAAGGAGCAACAGTAAAACAACAGATCAATAAAACAACAACAACATCACAAGTTACAGCTTAGTCAAAGGTTGTCAGAAAGTTCATTCCTACAGTTTTCGGGTTTTTTAGAAATTGTGTCCGTGACCAAATGACTAGGTTTTACCACCTGCTTCGTTCGATATGTTGATGATATAAGAAATCTTAAGGTATGGATTTGCATTCCATATTACCAGCTACAACATATACATAACAACAACATCAAATCACGTATTACCTGACAGATCAAGAAGCTTGAAGATGTTGTCAGACTCAGTTTTAGCACTTTCTGGGTTACCCAGAATTTGGCTGGTCATGCCCGGTCAACGGGTTTTGACAGAGAATAAAATGAAATCTAGACATGTGATGACTGTGTTTACAGTTCCAGATCACAGACCATATAACAAACTACCGATCCAAAACTTAAAACATCAAAAATCAAAAACAGACAAGAATCTGTGGCACATGACATTTGATTGTCAAACCACATAAGTGTTCTTGGGCAGTTTTGTAAAACTTTAATTTTAAAGCATTTTGATGCTATGGATCTATGTTATATCAACATAGATCATCATAAAACATCATCTAGCAAAGATGTAAACACATAAACACAAAATTTTTCTTAGCAACTTGGATTAAAAATCAAATTATGTTTATACCTTCTACCTTTAAATTATTGATCTTGATCTCCAAATCTGATCTAAGTGTTTAAGAGAGGTGTTTTGTGACTGATAAACTTAGCAAATTAGGAGGTGTTGAGAGATAGTGAGTTGGTGAGAGCTAGGTTGAAAAATAAAGTAAATGTAGTAACTTTGTAAGAACCCGAATTTTTAGAAAATATTAAAATAAGAATTTAGTGAATAAAATTCTTAAGTGTGAAATGGATTCGAATAAAAACAGTTATGTGATATGAGATATGTAGGAATGTGTTATATAGGATAATATGAACCATGTAATATGTGATTTTTGTGATTAATAAATATATTATTTTTATATATTGATCGCAGAGATAATTCAGTTGAGATTAAAGAAGTGGATCAAATTTCCTATCAATATTAAATAGTTTATAGGATTATTTTATCATTGTAAGTGGATGACATTAATGTATTATTGTCATTTTCTTGTGTATGTGTACTAATAATTGATATGATTATAATATAGGTTATTGATAGTACGTAAGTTATCTGTGAATGGGTTTGGATTGTGAAACATGAGTTAGTTGAGAGAATTAACTAATATGAATAAATATTGGTTAATTGATAGTTGAGAGTTATGCTATGGAATAATATAATGTGTATGTTAAACCTTAAATAACTATGGTAATATAGTACAATGTTTAATTTACTTAAGTAAATGAGTGAATTAATATGTGTGTTGAATATGTGATACTTTATATATATTACTCAGAATGGTAATATGTGAGAAAGTCTAATGTACGAATAACGTTAAATATATATACGTTATTAAAGGGAGACACAAATCATTATATCTTTAAATAGATATTTAATATTTGAAGAAATTGTTTTGGGAACAATTTATAGAGGGAGAGAGAAATAATAATTATATATTTCTAATAGAGGATATTAAAATAATTTCTAATATTGAGTTATTTTAATAAAAGGAGGAAATTTTATTTTTGAATAATAATATTACCTTATATATTTTTGTATGAGGTATGTTTAATAATATAGTAAATATATTAAAACGTATTTGCTATATGTAAATAAATTGATGGAAACAATTTATGATAATAGAAAATAAACTTATTATCTATTTTCTATATATAATATATGTACATGTGTCGTACATATAGTTAATTGATATTATATTAAGAATAATATTTTGAGACAATAAGCAAATTAATTTCTAATTTTAAATGTCTTTATTCGGAGAAAACATAATATTTATGTTATGATAAAATACATAATTTCTAATGTATTTTTAAGGGAGTTAATTAATGAAAGAAAACTAAGTTATTTTAATATATTAAATAACTTAAGTTATTATTTTACCGTGGATGTTATCATTTAAATAATTAATAAAGTAAATATTAATTATTCTAAGTGTAAAGGTTGTACATATTATATGTATGTAATTATTTAAGTAAGCTAAATAATTTAACATTAAGGTAAAGTGTGTCATGCAAACTTTATAAATAATAAAATAATGTGTAATGTGGGAAAAATGTGAGTAGTAGTATCATATAATTACCTACTGCTTGAGATTAAATGTGGTGTGATATTTAATATAGAGTAAAAGTAATTAAATCATAAAGTTGATTTAAATAAGTTTTGTTATCCCATCCCAGGTGATGAGACAATTATATGTATATTACATCACACCTACTACCTTGCAATGATAAATCATATTGTGACACTAAGTTATAATGTATGGTTGATATGTGTATACAACATAGCATAAGAATAAGAGTGGTGTATAAGTATATAGTCTAATGTTGCAAGAAGGATGAGTATTTGGAAATTGTCCCAAAACTACTGTCCTATTTGCTCCCTATTTCTCATTCACGTGTAAACCAAAAAGGCTAAGGCCTATGTTCTTCTTTTCTTCCAAGCTTTGCTAGACAATGGTTATGGACGGAGTGGACATAATGATACTCTCTAACAACCAATTACCAACTTCTTCTTGCCCAAGGGATTCCTCTTCTTTTTCTTGGACAAAGCCATGAATTGGGTAAGAGCTTCTCTATAAATTAGGAGCTTCCCCTCATAAGTTATGTTGCTTGAATTCTTGATAGTTATCTAGAGAGTTTGTTGGTGAGGATTGTGGGAGAAAATTATGAGATTGAGAAGCAAGCTTAGTAATTCAAAACTCCAAGAGGTATAACCCTTACTTTAAATTCTTGGTTTTGAGTAGATGAATTCATAAGAGATTTTATGAATTAGCTAAGAATTGATATGTAGGATAATGGTAACATGTTAGTAGAGTCTATGTATATGTTATAAATGCAATGCGATAGTATTCAAGCATCAAGAGGTAATAATTTTAAGTTACATGCTCTTGATTTCCTAAGTTTGCAATTTCTTGGAAATATCATGAAGTAGTCACTTTTAAGTCCAAAAATTGATGGCTAAGGGTTATTATAATCCATGAATTATTGTTAGATATTGTTAATATAGTCAAATGCGAAAAGAACGGAAGTTAAACTAACCAATTTGGTTTAGAAACGAATTCGTAGTGAATGATTTCGCTATATTGTCCAAAACATAAAAATTAGTATGAACATGAGTTGTAAATTCATATTTGGATTAGTTAATGTTTATGTTTGTTGATGGGTATCTAGTATGTCGTAGTTCTATGAATTGCGAATCAATAGAATCAAAAACGGACTAATTTGGACATGTATAACTCAAATTATGAAGGTTAGAAAGTAAATTGGGCTTGTTATTTTGTAACAGAGCATGAAACTGTGCATTTACAGTAGCTAGGCCCGCCCCGGCGGTCCATTTTTAAGGCAATACTCCCGCCCCGGTGGGGGGTGGTCCGTTAAATATGCTAAGAAAAATTTGACAGAACATGTTTTGGTAAAACGCCATAACTTTTTCATATGAACTCCGATTGAGAAAATTCAAGATGATCTTGAACGAGAACGGATAGACCTACAACTTTTGTGCTTTAAGTTTTTCAATTTGAGGTCATTAGGAAGGGTCAAAGTAGTCATCTTTGTGACTGTCACGTATTCGGAGGCGAACGGAGGGCGTCGAACGAGCACATACGCAAGTATAGTGCTCCCAACGATGGAATAGGTTATTCTAAGTGATAAAATATGAATATGCATGATAATAGACATGTCATATAACTAAGATTAATTTACTCATAATGGAATGCTTTAACAATGATTTCTTAAAGAAAACTTGAAGTTGAAAATAAAAACTTGACGAACTTTGTGTCTTTTAAGTTCTGACCTTGGAAACATGTAAATGTGGCCTAGTTATGCTCGCGGATGGATAAGGAATGTAATTTCAAGATATATTGCACATAAAAGGTTGTCAAGCTCGGTTTAGTATGCGTTTTAAAGAGAAATTTAAAAGTTTTAGAAACTAACTTTGATGAGCATTGTATTACTTGCATTATGATCCTATAAGCAAGCATGATAGAGTTGTCTATGCCTTTGAACATGAATGATGTGTGCACTCAACTAGTCAAGTATGACATAAGTTATTTAAGCATGTAAAAGTATGAACTATGCTATGTCTAAAGCTATAATACTTGACATAAATGATGTTTTAAGCATGTAATGGTTATATAAAACCCAAAGTTGCTAATTTCATCAAAGTTTGCAAAAATGTAAGAACGATGTGGATAGTGTATCTATAAACTTTAAATATGTGTCGAACACATAGCGAGTCAAGTGTGTAATAAAGATTTTTGGATGTTGATGTCAAGTATGAGTGGTTAAGGTATATCTATACATACCTAGCTATTCTAAGAGTATGATGAGAAAGTGAAATGTAGGTGCTACGAACCTAGTTAGAGAATAATGTAACATTATTATTACATTAAGAATGTATGAAATGTATGACTAATGGATATGAATCCATGATTATATAACTGTGTCGGAATACACGCAGTGCAGATAAGCTTTAAGAAGTTAAGTCGTAGTTGATAAACTACGAATCAGGCAAGTCTTTCAGTTCCTATTTGATATATAAATTCTATAACTGTTAGTTGAGCAATATTATGGTATGAGAATGTTGATGTATATATATGAAATGCATATGAGCTATGTATGAAATTTGAAAGTTGATCTTTGATGATATGCTTGTGAAGTAAATTTTTATGCATGTTATGTGTGAAGTAACATGCGTAGTTAATATTAATTGATTATGAATGCATGGCTCCCTCCCTTGCTTATTTCCTTCTGTCTTATTACCCGACTGGGTATTCTCGCTCCATTTCCTCTTATTCGGATTACTACCACCACTGCTTCCTCCATCGTTTGTCTTCTTCTTCTTCTCCTGATGAAATCGAGACGCAGCTTCACTTCATTCTTCAGTAATTAATGCCTTCTCCATAAAAGCCACGAACGTATTGATCTGTAATACTTCTACCTTGTTGAATATCCCTGGCTTTAGTCCATTCTCAAATCTTCTTACATTTCTTGCCTCGATGTCCAACTGATGAGGTACAAATCTTGCTAATTCGTTGAATTTAGCCGCATACTCAGAAACCGACATGTTCTCCTACTTTAGTTCTAAGAACTTAACTTCCATCCGAGCTTGCATGCTCGGTGAGAAGTAGTTCTCAAAGAACAGTTCCTTGAATCTGGTCCAAGTTACTACAGTTGTACCTGCTCTCGCTTGATTAGTCTCCCACCAGTAATTGGCTTCTCCCTTCATCAGATATATTGTAAAAGCTGTCTTTTGCTCTTCTACCACACGCACAATAATAAATGCTTTCTCCATCTCTTTCACCCAAGTTTGGGCTTCAATCGGATCCGTGGTTCCCTTGAATTCTGGCGGTCCTACCGCTTTAAAGTTCTTAAAATTAGCCAATCTATCAGCTAGCTGTTCTCTCGCTCTTCCTCTTCCTGCTGGAGCTCTATTCCCCATAGCTTCGGCTATCATATTTACAAAGTTTTGCATCTGGTCAACTTGACCTCCTTCATTATTCACCGGTTGCTCTTCCCTTTGATTTCGATTCTGTCGTTTAGGCGTCATGATCTGATTTAAATAAAAATCTTACATTAATTCTCTTTCTTTATACAAATTCTTAACACAATAAGAATTCAACATACAATTCTCATATAATCGCATATTTATTCAAATAGCACATAGTACATTTAATACTTAACACATATTACTATCCCTTTTTAAATCATATCAGGATTAACAACACAACTTTACACAAAAAGTTACAATTCTCCATTCACGTATAGTTATTATCAGTTCATCAAACTTACCACACTTATGAGTTCAGGAACTTGCAATAATTATATGAGTGTACGAACTTTTCCTAGTCAGACCTTTGGCGTCCATTCGCTGAGGGGTTCAAACATTTCATATAATTATGAGTCATGAACTTGCCATAAGTATGAGTTTTAAGAGCACATAAATTAATCCTATATTCATATAGAAATAAAGATTTTATTCATACAAACGTATATATATTTACATATGTTTACACCTCGTTCTTGATATTACAAACGTTAATATCATACCCTACTATCAAAAGATACTACTACTTATATCTAAGTTGTCTACCGACCACTCCCTTCTCCAGTCTTCTTCTTGATGGGACACTTGTTGAATGCGTGACCCATTCTCCTATATGAATAACACTTCCTCATATTCGACTTAGGACAATGTAGGGAAATATGTCCTTTCTATTTGCATTTGAAGCACACGTTCTTCCACATCATGCATTCTCCCGCGTGAGTCTTTCCACACTTACTACAGGCTTGCTTCTTCTTCGGGTTTGACTTTTCAGAATTAGGGCTGTCGTTGTCTCTCTTTCGCTTATTCTTGTCTTTCTACTGCTTGATTGTTCCTTCATACGATCCACCACCTTCAGTCTTCATCCTTTCCACATGCGCCTTTAGCTCGTTCCATTCTTCAGTCATTTCGCGTAACGCTCGCTTCGTCTTCCATAACTCCTCCAAGAGAAACACTTTACTCCGGAGTTCTTAAACTTCTGCAGATAGTTGATCTTGTTCTCCAACTTTGGTCTTATTCTTTTTCTCCACCCTAGCTTGCTCAGACTCTGCCTCCTTATCTCCACTCAGATACATCTCAGGATAATCGTCATGATCGCTCCCCAGATTAATCATAGGTTCATCTTTTCCCACCTTCTCAACTGATTCGCTTTGCGCTGGCACCTCGGCTTCTGGCACTAGTGCAACAGTCGCTAGCATCTTCGCACTCGTTTTATCTTCTCCAGACATCCTACAATCAGTTTAAATAACTTGATTAGTACTTCATTAGTACAAACTTCTCACACAATGTGTCCAATGCACTTCGGCAATCCCTCACTTAGAACGCTAAAGGAGTTTTATCTATTTTTCGTTTATGGTTATAATCCTAGGGTTTTCCCCCACCCCACTTAAGGTTTATAACCTACAACTTTGATACCAACCTGTGACGCCCCCAAATCTAGGTTACCTGACCCCCGAGTTTGGTGTTCACGATCCACAATATAATACCATCTAAGTACCCATTCATATAGAAATAGTAATACATATCACATTAACATATGTTGTTAATACATTAGTCCCAGGTTCGCTAACCTTAACATTACAAACATACCCCTTAGATATAAAAAAGGGTTTACAATATAACATAATATTAATAATGTTCATTATACTAATTTATCATTATGCCTTTTCCTTTGTTCTTCTTCACAGCACCTTCTGCAACTTCTTCCCTAGCTGAAAAGTTTTATTTAGCAAGGGTGAGCAACAAGTTTGCCCCACAAGTTAAGACATACAATAAATGTATAGGAATAAATAACAAGTCTTGTAACGAAAGTGTTGTTTAAGTTGTGATTTTGGGGACAGAATCCTTTTAAGAGGGGAATGATGTAACATTCCATATTTTTAAATGTATGTTATAAATATTTATTGATTTATATAAATATTTATTGGATATGTTTATTATTGAATAAGTAATTGTTCAAATTCATTGAGTTGATTTAGTTAATTATTTATTTGCTAAATAATTAATGTGATTAGTTAATTATTTATTTGTTAAATAGTTAATGTGTTATGTGGACTGAGTTATGTGATTAAGTAATTTATTTAATAAATTGTTATTTCATAAAGAGTGATAAATAACTATGTTATAAAGAGTTATTAAATTAAATTAAAGTAGTTTAATTTAGTTATTTGCCAAACAAGGCTTAAGTATTAATCTTTAATTTTTAAATGGGTTACCAAACGAAGCCTTATGGCTTTTGGATTTCTTTTGAATTAAAACTATTAATAAAATAAAACAAATATATAAATAAAATATATTTATATTTATAAGTTATACGTTATATAAGTTATATGTTTTTGGTAACTAATAGTATTTAGTAGTATTATAATGACCACATGCGTTTCTTTTATTTATGTTGGCTTATCAGCTTTAAAGTACGCATAGTTTATCAGTTGATTTTTTAGTTTACGCATTTGTCTAAACCTAAGCCTAAGTAAGAAAAGGGAGAGTCTGAAAGAGAGAAACAAGAGAAAGACAGGTATTTGGATTCTTCAACTTTTGTCAGTGATTTACATGTGTCGTTTGAACAAACTAAAGGTATGTTCTATAAACCATATCATATATGTTTTACAGTATATAGTCTCTGTGAAATTGTAGGTCTCGGTTTTCTTAAAAATCACGGTGTATCAGAATGTTACCAAAAATCTCTTGAAAAACCATGCTTGTATAATTAGTTAGAGAATTGTGATAATATGTGTAATTTTAATTGTTATCACTAGCAGGTGTATATATATATATATATATATATATATATATATATATATATATATATATATATATATATATATATATATGATTGTATGCTAATTACAGGCTAAAGGAATAAATTAGTTTTACAGTGAGTATATATGCACTTATATGATTTGTAGAGATATCAAAAATTAATATACGCTAATTGTGAAATTGTGAAATTTAACAGAGAATGGCTATTTGGTTATGAATGTAAAATCACGTAGTACAAAGAAATCAATTTTCTTGCTACCAGTAGAATTTTAGTTCACTGCTGTGTCAAGAAATATATCAACAATGGAGTTTTTGTTTTAAAAGGAGTGTTTTCAAAGAATTAGTTTATGATGGTGTTGATTAGTAGTTGATAATTGGTATATAGTTGATTGTTAACTTTTATGTGTAATTTTCATGAAGTTATACATGTTGTTGGATGTCATTGGTTGTTAAAAATAAATTAGACAGTAGCTTTGCTCTGTCTTTCTGGTTTGGTTCTGCGAGTTTCGGCGCGCCAACATCAAAATTCACGCCCCAGCGCCAAATTTCGCGCCCTGGCGCCAAGGTTCGCGCCCCAGCGCCAAAATGGGCCAGTAACTCACGCCCCAGCGCTGTAGCTCGTGCCCCAGTGCTGTAGCTCGCGCCCCAGCGCCACTGTTCAGCGCCCCGGCGCAAGAAAAGTGTTCGAGTTGGGCAGTTTTGACCTCCTATAGTAAAATGGCCATAACCTTTTCAAACGAACTCTGATTGAGGTAATTCAAGATGATTCGGAAAGAGGACCAGTAGACCTACAACTTTCATGCTTTAAGTTTTTTAATTTGAGGTATGTAACAGTAGTCAAAATGGCCATCTTTAGGACTATTGTGTATTTGGAGCCAATCGAAGGGCGTCGGGATGCACGAATGCAAGTGCAACCCTTTGGGTATTAGTATAACTTAATGATAACATGTTGGACATGTATTAGGATGTTTTATCAAGTTGTTAATGTACATGTAGTGCAATGACATGATCATTTAAGTAGTTGTAATAAAGCTAAAAAGTAATGTTCATGAAAGATGTGATGTTGTTTAAACTTAAACTTAGTTAGTAGTTATACTAATAGTAATAAAGTAACTCATAAAGGTAATGTTAGTGTAACTAATGTGTATTATCAATACATATGGTATGTGTAGGACTTGGGGTGAACGTGAATAGTAATTGTTTAACCTACGCACAAGGCAAGTTCCCTAACCTTTGCTACTTTATTATTCAGCAAGGTTACTTTTCACTGTTATGTTATACTTATGCAAGTTCTCTAACTCTACTTTTATAATTGTGCAAGTTTAATGTTGTTCAAAGCAAGGTATGATAAATTATTCAATTGTTATGCTATTAGATTATTCCTAAAGCATGAACTTAGAATGAAATGTTTATTCAGTATGATCATTCAATAACATAGTGTTATTATCTTGTATTCAACTAATCCTTAGTTGATGTCCGTTGAACTCCAAATTACCTTGAAGTGTATCCAAACCAAACTATCTTTGGGACAGACTTGTACTCAAAATACTGAGATGAACAACCCTATTTATAGGGGTTACGCTTAGTTTTGTACTTTGCGCTGAAATGTTTGTATACAATACATGTACGAAGGGTTGATCCCCCTAAGTACCTTAAAGTCATTATGGTCGTATGACCGTAAAAGTTTAAGTTGAAAGATTACTTATAACTGTGGACAAGGTTCGTGGTCATTAGACCCTCAGTGAATGTTTAAAGTATTAATAGAACTTATTGTTCAGTTCTATTGAGCCCCTGAATGGGCAAGGAATGTTTAAGATGTTAATAGAACTTATTATTCAGTTCTATTGAGCCCCTGAATGGGCAGAGAATGTAAAAGTTATTCATTGTTATTTCAAGTGAGCCTTGTTGAAAGGGTGACGTACCTAGCACCAGTAAAGGAAAGGGAAAGACAAACAAGTACTGAAGACTTGTAATAGTTTTGATAGTTTTATTATCAGACTTCGGTTAAGGAATGTAATGAAGTTTATTTAAATTTTCCGCATGAATGATTGTATGTAAAGGTTAGATAACCTGGGAGATATTATTTTATGTAATTCCTCTATGGGCAGGTTTACTATCCAATTTATTTATGAATGGGTAGTTATAAATGAATGTTTTGATTATGTGAACACCAAATCTTGAGGTAATGAAGTACCGAGATTTGGGGGTGTCACAGGTTGATATCAAAGCTTTAGGTTATGAACCTTAGGTGGGGGAAAAAGCCTTAGGAAGTAACATTTGAAAAGATAGTGGAGATAACTCTTATCGAGTTTTTAAGGAGGAGGTAATAAAACACTTATATGCTTATGTGTTTATAACTTGTGTGCTTGTGAGTATCGAGTAGAATGATTAATAACTAAAAATTTAAAATTTTGTTGTCAGGATGACTAATGTCGGAGAATCCAGTCAGGCTAGGGATGAGGGACCTCAAATGCCTATAGAGGAGGAGCCTTGTGACATTCAGGTAGTTTGGGAACAACTACTGCCACGGGAGTCAGCCCCGTTGGTCACAGTGGTTGAAGATGAGGATGATGATGTGGAGACGGATGAGGAGGATCCTGTGGAGTTGCCACAGGAGGATGAAGATAATGAGGACGAGGAGGAGGAGACTCCACTAACCTCGATGGCTGCTCGTATGTATGATGAGGTCTACGACCGTAACGTGGAACTTCAGGACACAGTTGTGGAGTTGCAGGAGATAGTAGCTGAACAACAGACTGCAATGACACAGAAGGATGACGACATCCAGGATCGAGATGAACGTCTAGCTAATGCTAAAGAGAAGCTGATGCAGACTGAAGGAGAGAAGGAACAACTGATCGAGATGGTTGTTGATCTGAAGAAAAAGCTGAATGAAGAAGCTACCAAGACGGCGAGAGCAGAAGACGCATACGAGGAATCTTATCAACGAACTGTAAGAGCAGTAAGGGACACACAAGCAAATAGGATGAAGATGGAAGAGATGGAAAAAGTATTCAATACCGTGATCAATCGAGCTCAAGATTGGGTCATGGGTTATCAAATTCAGTTCGAGACTCTGCCATCATACGTGTTAGATCGCCGAACCATGTTCCGTGTTATGGAAGAAGAGCGTCAAAAGGCTACTAATTATCTTAATAGATCATCGTAGGAAATCTATCTGTTTTTCAAGTAACAAGTGTTAAATAATGTGTAAATCCCGAGTGTTAAGTAACCATAGGATATGAGAATGATGTTGTTGTCCTGTAACTTTTGTAGTTCAGGAAAGGAATGTAAATGGCAGTGATGTTTTTATTGTTATATTTTTCGAAGTTATGATGAATAAATAAAAAGCTATTATTTTATTCAAAAGTGTTATGTGTTTATTTTTTTATGGAGACAAGTTAATTAGAAAATACTTAAAGAAGTTGGGTAATAGTCTAATAGATATTTTTTTTCCTAACAGAAAATGCCTCCCAGACGTGAACCACCCCGTCAGAGAACCAATGCGAGAACTAACAATAACGATGTTGAGGATAATCATGTTCAACAACTAGTGACATTACTAACAGGAGCGTTGCAAAATCAACCTCGAAACCAAGGCACAACGTTTAAGGAGTTTAAGGCGGTCGAACCACCTGAATTTCGTGGGTCAATGAATCTGGTCGAGGCACAGACCTGGATTATAGAGATTAAGAAGATATTTGAAGTCGCTAGGGTAGGGGATGAATAGAAGACTGCTTTTGTAACATTCATGTTGAAAGCAGAAGCTAGTTATTGGTGGCAGGCCAATAAAACCCGGGAAGGACCAGGAGTGGTGACTTGGGATAGGTTTAAGGAGTTATTCTTCGAGACCTACTTCCCAGAGAGTTCTAAGAGTCAGTTAGAGGTTCAGTTTTTGTAACTGAAGCAGGGAGCGATGACGGTGTCTGAGTATGCCGTGAAATTTAACGAATTGGCGAGGCTTGCGCCATATCAAGTCGGCACAGACGAGCGTAAGGTAAAGAGGTTCGAACAGGGATTGAAGTCCTGGCTGTACAGTAGGGTTTCCCTGTTCCAATTGAAGACGTTTGCAGCAGTGATGGAGAAGGCTATACTCGCTGAAGGTGGAGGCGAGGCAGTGACAAAATTCAATCAAGAGCAGAAGAAAAAGAAGAATGAGGTGGAAGTGAAGAATGGTAGTGGAGGTAATGGAAGTGGCAATAATAACAACAACTTAAAGATGAAGTGGAACGGAAACGGGGGTACTGGAAACCAGCAGAGTAACCAACAGTTTAGGAAGTTTGAAGCATGTGCTACATGCGGGAGGTTTCATAAGGGTGTGTTCTTGATGGGGAAACGTGCATATTACAACTGTGGCCAGGAGGGTCACATCGCCTCAAATTGCACCCAACCCAAGAAGAATGTCTGTTTCACATGTGGATCCAAGGATCATTTTGCTCGTGAATGCCCTCAGAAGAAGGTCGGAGAAACAGTAAGGAGTAAGGGAGACAATAGTGGAGGTACTTGGGCCATTGCTGGACCTACAGCGTCAAACAAACCCACAGCCAGAACTTTCAACATGACTGTGCAAGATGTTGTGCAATCAAAAGATGTGGTGTCAGGTATTATCCCAATCAACGATATTAATGCTTATGTATTATTTGATTCGGGTGCTACTTGTTCGTTTATATCTGATGAATTTGCTAAGAGGTTAGAATTGCCTAGAGAAGAACTGAATTTCCCTTTGAACATAGAAATTGCGAATAGGGAAGTGATTCCTGTTAAGTTTGTATACAAGAACTGTAGAGTGAACATTAAAGGGAATATCCTGATGGTAGATTTAATTTCGATTAGACTCAGGGAATTTGATGTAATTTTGGGAATGGATTGGTTGTTCAAATATGGAGCAGTAATTGATTGTCACAAGAAGTGTGTAAACCTTATGACTCCGTTAAAGGTAGTTTTCCATGGTAGCAAATCGTCTAGACAAATGAAATGTCTGACGATTATGCAGGCCAAGAAGTTGTTGAGTCAAGGTTGTGTGGGTAATTTGGCTTACATAGTCGATACTCAGAAGAAGGGTGTAAAACTGGAGGAGATACCAGTGGTTAGAGAATTCGTAGATGTCTTTCCGGAGGATTTGCCAGGACTACCGCCTGATAGAGACATTGAGTTCGTAATCGATTTAGTGCCAGGAACTGCACCGATATCGAAAGCCCCGTACAGAATGGCTCCGGTAGAAATGAAGGAATTGATGGTGCAACTGCAAGAACTACTGGACAAGAAGTATATTCAACCAAGCGTGTCACCGTGGGGAGCGCCGATATTATTTGTGAAGAAGAAGGACGGATCAATGCATCTTTGCATTGATTATAGGGAGTTAAACAAAGTCACTATTAAGAATAAGTATCCGTTACCTAGAATAGATGACTTGTTTGATTAGTTGAAGGGTGCTAAATACTTCTCGAAAATAGATTTGAGAAGTGGGTATCACCAATTGATGGTAAGAAAGGAGGATATACCTAGAACGACATTCAGAACTCGGTACGGACATTACGAGTTTCTGGTGATGTCTTTTAGTTTAACAAATGCCCCTGTCGCGTTCATGAATTTGATGAATAGGGTATTTATACCATTCTTAGACAAGTTCGTAGTGGTGTTTATCGACGACATTCTAGTGTATTCCAAAACTCAAGCAGAACACGTGGAACATTTACGTCTGACATTGGAGACACTAAGAAAGGAAAAGTTGTACGCAAAATTCTCTAAGTGTGAATTTTGGCTCGATCGTGTACAATTTTTGGGTCATGTGATTGACAAAGATGGGATTTCAGTAGATCCATTGAAAGTGGAAGCTGTGATCAATTGCGAACAACCAAGGACACCATTGGAGGTGAGGAGTTTCTTGGGGCTCCCTGGTTATTATGGAAGATTTATTCAAGATTTTTCCAAGATAGCCACTCCGTTAACAAATTTAACACGGAAAGCTGTGAAATTCGTTTGGACTGAAAAGTGTGAAGAGAGCTTCCAAGATTTGAAGAAGAAGCTAAGTATGGCACCTGTGTTAACCCTACTGGATAATACAGGAAATTTTGTGGTGTATAGTGATGCCTCACACAAAGGATTGGGTTGTGTTCTTATGCAAAATGGCAAAGTTATTGCCTATGCATCAAGACAATTGAAGGATTATGAGAAAGGTTATCCGACTCATGATTTAGAATTGGCTGCAGTGGTATTTGCTCTCAAGATATGGAGACACTAGTTGTATGGAGAGAAATGTGAGATCTACACGGAGCACAAAAGTCTGAAGTATATTTTCAATCAGAAGGACCTGAATATGCGTCAGAGGAGATGGATGGAATTGATAAAGGATTACGATTGTGAGATCTTTTATCATCCGGGCAAAGCGAATATGGTTGTAGATGCTTTAAGTAGGAAAGGTTAGGAGAAATTAATGCTGATAACAACTCAGGAGAAGCTCATTTCAGCAATGACAAAGTTAGAACTGGAAATCAAATTTTCACAGGAATCCGACGAACGACTATTTCAGCTAGAAGCAGGTCCAACTTTACTGGACAAGGTGAAAAACGCTCAGTTACAAGATGAAGAATGTGGAAAGATAAAAGAGAATATGGTTGATAGTAGCAATACGAAATACAAGGTCGATACCGAAGGATTACTACGGTACGAGGGAAGAATCTGGGTTCTAGCAACACCAGAACTGAAAAACAAAATCTTGACCGAAGCTCATAGCTCAAGATATTCGATTCGTCCAGGAAGCACGAAGATGTATCAAGATTTACGCCAATATTTTTGGTGGCCAAATATGAAAAGGGATGTTACAAAATGCGTGGCTAAATGTTTGACATGTCAAAGAGTAAAAGCTGAACATCAAAGACCCAGCGGATTACTTCAACCGTTGGAAATACCGGAATGGAAATGGCAGTATATCACGATGGATTTTGTGGTGGGTCTTCCAGCTACTCAGAGAGGATGCGATGCAATTTGGGTGATAGTGGACAGACTGAAAAAATTAGCGCACTTTTTACCAATAAAGATTAGGTTCAATCTTGATCAGTTGGCAAGATTGTACATCAAAGAGATCATTTCGAGACATGGAGTGCCAGTGTCAATTGTGTCTGATAGAGACCCGCGATTCACATCAAACTTCTGGAAGAGACTACAAGAATGCATCGAAACTCAATTGCGAATGAGTACGGCTTATCATCCACAAACAGATGGCCAAAGCGAACGAACGATCCAAACATTGGAAGATATGCTGAGAGCATGCATCATGGATTTCAAAGGAAGCTGGGAAGAGCAATTACCGTTGGTGGAATTTGCCTACAATAATAGTTATCACGCGAGCATCGGCATGGCGCCTTACGAAGCGTTATACGGCAAAAAGTGCAAAACTCCACTGTGCTGGGATGAAGTTGGTGAACGTCAACTACTAGGACCAGAATTAGTGCAACAAACTGCTGAGGTTATCAAACTCATCAGGATAAGATTGGTGGCAGCTCAAGACCGACAGAAGAAGTATGTTGATCAACACAGGCAAGATCGTGCATTTGACGTAGGAAGCTGTGTATTCCTAAAAGTTTCTCCTTGGAAGGGGAAAATTCGTTTTGGTAAGAAGGGAAAACTAAGCCCGAGATTTATTGGACCCTTTGAAGTGCTGCAAAAAGTTGGAGAGGTAGCTTACGAGGTAGCTCTACCTCCAGAGTTGGAAAACATTCATAATGTTTTTCATATCTCGGTGTTACGACCATATAAACCCGATTACAATCACGTGATCGAGTACGGACCGCTGCAGTTTGAGAAAGATTTGTCTTATGAAGAGGTTCCTATCCAGATAGTCGACAGGAAAGAACAAGTGCTCAGGAATAAAGTGATACCTTCTGTGAAGGTATATGGAGAAACCACAATGCTGAAAAAGCAACGTGGGAACTCGAAGAGAAAATGATGAAAGAGTACCCTGAGTTATTTATTTAATCTGTGTCTTCGATTCTGGGGATAGAATCTTTATAAGTAGGGAAGAATGTAACGAAAGTGTTGTTTGAGTTGTGATTCTGGGGACAGAATCCTTTTAAGAGGGGAATGATGTAACATTCCATATTTTTAAATGTAAGTTATAAATATTTATTGATTTATATAAATATTTATTGGATATGTTTATTATTGAATAAGTAATTGTTCAAATTGATTGAGTTGATTTAGTTAATTATTTATTTGCTAAATAATTAATGTGATTAGTTAATTATTTATTTGTTAAATAGTTAATGTGTTATGTGGACTGAGTTATGTGATTAAGTAATTTATTTAATAAATTGTTATTTCATAAAGAGTGATAAATAACTATGTTATAAAGAGTTATTAAATTAAATTAAAGTAGTTTAATTTAGTTCTTTGCCAAACAAGGCTTAAGTATTAATCTTTAATTTTTAAATGGGTTACCAAACGAAGCCTTATGGCTTTTGGATTTCTTTTGAATTAAAATTATTAATAAAATAAAACAAATATATAAATAAAATATATTTATATTTAGAAGTTATACGTTATATAAGTTATATGTTTTTGGTAACTGATAGTATTTAGTAGTATTATAATGACCACATGCGTTTCTTTTATTTATGTTGGCTTATCAGTTTTATAGTACGCATAGTTTATCAGTTGATTTTTTAGTTTATGCATTTGTCTAAACCTAAGCCTAAGTAAGAAAAGGGAGAGTCTTAAAGAGAGAAACAAGAGAAAGACAGGTCTTTGGATTCTTCAACTTTTGTCAGTGATTTACAAGTGTCGTTTGAACAAACTAAAGGTATGTTCTATAAACCTTATAATATATGTTTTACAGTATATAGTCTCTGTGAAATTGTAGGTCTCGGTTTTCTAAAAAATCACGGTGTATCAGAATGTTACCAAAAATCTATTGAAAAATCATGCTTGTATAATTAGTTAGAGAATTGTGATAATATGTGTAATTTTAATTGTTATCACTAGCATGTGTGTGTGTGTGTGTGTGTGTGTGTGTGTGTGTATATATATATATATATATATATATATATATATATATATATATATATATATATATATATATATATGATTGTATGCTAATTACAGGCTAAAGGAAGAAATTAGTTTTACAGTGAGTATATATGCACGTATATGATTCGTAGAGATATCAAAAATTAATATACGCTAATTGTGAAATTGTGAAATTTAACTGAGAATGGGTATTTGGTTATGAATGTAAAATCACGTAGTACAAAGAAATCAATTTTCTTACTACCAGTAGAATTTTAGTTCACTGCTGTGTCAAGAAATATATCAACAATGGAGTTTTTGTTTTAAAGGAGCGTTTTCAAAGAATTAGTTTATGATGGTGTTGATTAGTGGTTGATAATTGGTAGTTGATTGTTAACTTTTATGTGTAATTTTCATGAAGCTATATATGTTGTTGGATGTCATTGGCTGTTAAAAATAAATTAGACAGTAGCTTTGCTCTGTCTTTCTGGTTTGGTTCTGTGAGTTTCGGCGCCCGAGCGTCAAAATTCACGCCCCAGTGCCAAATTTCGTGCCCTGGCGCCAAGGTTCACACCCCAGTGCTGTAGCTCGCGCCCCAGCGCCACTGTTCCGCGCCCCGACGCCGGAAAAGTGTCCGAGTTTGGCATTTTTGACCTCCTGTAGTAAAACGGTCATAACTTTTTCATACGAACTCCGATTCAGGTAATTTAAGATGATTCGGAAAGAGGACGAGTAGACCTACAACTTTCATGCTTTAAGTATTTTAATTTGAGGTCTGTAACAGTAATCAAAATGGTCATCTTTAGGACTATTGTGTATTTAGAGCCAATCAGAGGGCGTCGGGATGCACGAATGCAAGTGCAACACTTTGGGTATTAGTATAACTTAATGATAACATGTTGGACATGTATTAGGATGTTGTATCAAGTTGTTAATGTACATGTGGTGCAATGACATGATCATTTAAGTAGTTGTAATAAAGCTAAAAAGTAATGTTCATGAAAGATGTGATGTTGTTTAAACTTAAACTTAGTTAGTAGCTATACTAAGAGTAATAAAGTAACTCATAAAGGTAATGTTAGTGTAACTAATGTGTATTGTCAATACATATGGTATGTGTAGGACTTGGGGTGACCGTGAATATTAATTATTTAACCTACGCACGAGGCAAGTTCCCTAACCTTTGCTACTTTATTATTTAGCAAGGTTACTTTTCACTGTTATGTTATACCTATGCAAGTTCTCTAACTCTACTTTTATAATTGTGCAAGTTTTCTTAACTATAAACTTATTATATTAGCATGCAAGTACCTTTAGTTTATCGTTCAAGTTATTATTTGTTGTGCATGCTTGATATTAAATTCTAAGATGTAACCTTAGCTTAATGTTGTTCAAAGCAAGGTATGATAAATTATTCAATTGTTATGCTATTAGATTATTCCTTAAGCATGAACTTAGAACGAAATGTTTATTCAGTATGATCATTCAATAACATAGTGTTATTATCTTTTATTCAACTAGTCCTTAGTTGATGTCCGTTGAACTCCAAATTACCTTGAAGTGTATCCAAACCAAACTATCTTTGGGGCAGACTTGTACTCAAAATACTGAGATGAACAACCCTATTTATAGGGGTTACGCTTAGTTTTGTACTTTGCGCTGAAATGTTTGTATACAATACATGTACGAAGGGTTGATCCCCCTAAGTACCTTAAAGTCATTATGGTCGTATGACCATAAAAGTTTAAATTGAAAGATTACTTATAACTGTGGACAAGGTTCGCGGTCATTAGACCCTCAATGAATGTTTAAAGTATTAATAGAACTTATTGTTCAGTTCTATTGAGCCCCTGAATGGGCAAGGAACGTTTAAGATGTTAATAGAACTTATTATTCAGTTCTATTGAGCCCCTGAATGGGCAGAGAATGTAAAAGTTATTCATTGTTATTTCAAGTGAGCCTTGTTTGCTCACTCTTGCCTGTAAAATCCTTACAGCTACAGATGGAAAGAGTGACGTACCTAGCACCAGTAAAGGAAAGGGAAAGACGAACAAGTTCTGAAGACTTGTAATAGTTTTGATAGTTTTATTATCAGACTTTGGTTAAGGAATGTAATGAAGTTTATTTAAATTTTCCGCATGAATGATTGTATGTAAAGGTTAGATAACCTGGGAGATAGTATTTTATGTAATTCCTGTATGGGCAGGTTTATTATCCAATTTTATTTATGAATGGGTAGTTATAAATGAATGTTTTGATTACGGGAACACCAAATCTTGAGGTAATGAAGTATTAAGATTTGGGGGTGTCACAAGTCTTCTCACATTCTATGCAACAATAATCTGATAATGAAAGAGTATAACGCTGTCAGTGTTCTTGAGCTCAAGAACACTGACAACTTAGCTATCAACCTGCCTTGTTTGACCTCTTGTAATGCTCTGCTAAATTTGTTTATGGGCTTGATTAAACGTTTATGTTGTAGTACGTTTGCAACACTACCATTAACAATCAACAACTCATGCATAAAACATCATGACATGAAAATCTGGGCTCTCAAATATATTGTCAGACCATACCTGGGTTTTCATGGTAACCCAGAAACCCAAGGCAGTTCGAGTGTCTCATTTCGAGCTCAATTAGCTAAGTGTTCTGGTCATTATTTTGGTGATTTCTTGGTTCATACTCGTAGTATACATGACAAGGAAAAACACTAAAACAACAGATCAATAAAACCACAACGACATCACAAGTTACAGCTTGGTCAAAGGCTGTCAGAAAGTTCGTTCCTACAGTTTTTAGGTTTTCCAGAAACTGTGTCCGTGACCAAATGACTAGGTTTTACCACCTGCTTCGTTCGATATGTTGATGATATAAGGAATCTTAAGGCATGGATTTGCATTCCATATTATCAGCTACAACATGTACATAACAACAACATTAAATCACGTATTACATGACAGATCAAGAAGCTTGAAGATGTTATCAGACTCAGTTTTAGCAGTTTCTGGGTTACCTAGAATTTGACTGGTCATGCCCGGTCAACGGGTTTTGACAGAGAATAAAATGAAATCTAGACATGTGATGACTGTGTTTACACTTCTAGATCACAGACCACAAAACAAACTACCGATCCAAAACTTAAAACATCAAAAATCAAAAACAAACAAGAATCTATGGCTCATGACATTTAATTGTCAGACCACATAAGTGTTCTTGGGCAGTTTTGTAAAACTTCAATTCCAAACCATTTTGATGCTATGGATCTATGTTATCAACATAGATCATCACAAAACATCATCTAGCAAAGATCTAAACACATAAACACAAAATTTTTCTTAGCAACTTGGATCAAAAATCAAATTATGTTTATACCTTCTAGCTTTAAATTCTTGATCTCCAAATCTGATCTAAGTGTTTAAGAGAGGTGTTTTGTGACTGATAAACTTAGCAAATTCGGAGGTGTTGAGAGAGAGTGAGTTGGTGAGAGCTAGGTTGAAAAATAAAGTAAATGTAGTAACTTTCTCGCTCCCAAACCTATATATATGATTATATAAAGCTTAGATCTGATGTAATGAACTGATTTTGCTGGATTTCTAGGTCACAAAGTCAATGTAGTTGCTCATCTACTAAAGGTCTTGTAATTTTACAAGTTACCAATTATAGAAAATGAAAAAGGGCATTTTGGTCTTTAGCATTATATTTTTAATGGCATTCATGAAATTTGTCACACCCTTAGGGTTTAACCCTAAGGTTTTAACCCTTAGGTTTTACAACACTAACTTTCTAGAATTTTCTAATTAGGGTTTTTAAATTGGAAAATTAAAAGTTTAAAACTAAAATTAGGGTTTCCTAATTAAATTGGGTTTTCCTAATCATATTAGTGTTTAATAAACATATTAAGCTTACTAATTAGGATTAGGGTTTCCTAATTAAGGTTTAGGATTCCCAAATTTTAAATTAGGATTTCCTGGTAATACGATTAGGGTTTCTAACTGCGCGCTAGGGTTTCTAATCCTGAGATTAGGGTTTCTAATCCTGAGATTAGGGTTTCTAATTTCTTATTAGGGTTTATAAATTTAAAACCTTATCCGATCAATCATTGATCAAAATTCTAAACAGTACAAACACATACTCATTAATATAATTATTTTAATTATATTTTCTATCGAATCCCTTTCGAGAAATTAGGGTTAGGGTTTCTAAAGCTGTTAAGCACAACTCTACTCTAATTTCTCAGTCAATACACAAATTGACTAATTCTCGAGACTCGCATCACAGATACTCAATACAATATTAACAGTAAATGTCAATATTTAAATAAAAAAAAATATTCGTAAAATTTTGATTATTCGAAATCCCGGGTAATCACACATTCCTCTGAGAAAGTAGGCGAAGGTTTAGGAACCCCAATCATACTCTCCGATACGGTTCACCTCCCGCGTGGCGTTGATGATAAGTAGGTTTTATACCTACTTATCTGGTATCTGTTACTTGAATTAGTTGCTTAATCTCATGTTTCTTAGTTACTTTTCATGTATTTTGTGTTCATTTTGTAAATTATATTCTTGGGTATGAAAACGCAAGAAAAAGGCGACTATTGGCATGAAGAAGGAAGTGAAAGAAATTCGGAAATCTTTTAAACCAAAATACACAAGCAAATGCAAGAAGGGAAGATTGAAGGACTTTTAACACCAAGTTGGATGCATGTTCTTGGCTTGGAACTTAGATTATACTATAGAGCTTTTTCTTAGCTTTTCAGAACATCTTGAATCATCCCAATCGGAGTTCGGATGCAAGAGTTATGGCCTTTTTATCAACGAAGATCAAAGCTAAGAGTTCTCATACTTGTAATTTACACAACATCTACTTCAAGCTCAATTTTGACATTCATCCAGTCCGAATCTGTCAAATTTCAAAGAATGAAAGTTGTAGAACTTGTCAATATCTTCGATTTGATAGGTGTCAGGCCTCGTAACTCCTCCCGGATCAAAAGTTATGGCTGTTTTGCCAAAGGATGTAAGTGCAGAAAAGTGACCCCCACCGGGGCGGGCTTTTCTTTCACAAAACCCCCGCCGGGGCGGGGGTACCAGCTGGAAAACAGACCAAAAGCCAGTTGGGGCGGGCCCTTTACAAGTATAAACCCCCGCCGGGGCGAGGGTAGGCGCAGGAAACTCATTTTTTGGCCAAATTTGAGTTCGAGAAGGATTGTTTCGATCCGATTGACTCAAGGACTTCCAAGAGGACTTAAATACATATGAAGAGACGTATAAAAGGAAGGGAAACACAAGGATTAGAAAAGAGATTAGAGAGAAATAGGATTCCATTAGATTAGATTAGAGTAGATTAGGATCAAAACACTAGTTCTTATTAGATTTGGAGATTGAAGTAACTTGGTGACCATTGAAGATTCAAAATAGGAGCAAGGAGAGAGCGTCAAATCTACAGACAATAGATTCTATCTTCTTATCTTCTTCTATCTTTGTCTTTTAATGATTATTCAATTGTGGATTCTTAGTTTTAATTCAATAATCATGAACTAACTCTTTGTTTGAGATTACAATGGATCTTATTGTGTAGTTTATTTTAATATGCTTCGCTATCAATTATTATGTTCTATTGTGAAGATTGTCTATTATGATTTGGACTCAATTGTTTAATTAACTGGCCATCAATTACCGTGATAATCTATATGAACTCGAGAGATGAAGTATTGATTTTGATCTTATCATGATAGCATGTGTTCAGGATTTTGTTAGTAGCTTAAACTTGATGAGTGTTAAGGTAGAGATATGCTTGACACCGCATGTAATCGGATACAGAACTTATTCTTGAACCTTCTTCAATTATAATTCACATAGAGATATAGTGGGTTAGTTGATTAAGGTGTTTAACGGATTTCTATCTTAATTGTGGATTGACGTTAATATGGGTATTATGCATCGAGAGGTGGTTTTATCTGCTTTAGTGTTCTTGATTAACAATTTAGGATAGAGAATAATTGATGAGAAGTGTGTTAACTTAAATGAAGCAATAAGTGAAGTTGTGATCTTAAATCTCCGTTTTCTTAATTTAACTAGTGGAATTTAAGAGTAGTTTAATTTATATAATTTGAAATTCATTCGTTTAAATAAGATTGAGTTGGTTACGGGTTAGTACTTGGTGATTTTTGTTAAATAATTCTCTGTGGGAACGATACTCAACTTATCACTTTATTACTTGTTGACCATGTATACTTGCGTGTTGTGCGTAATTAGGTTTTACCCAACAAGTTTTTGGCGCCGTTGCCGGGGAATTAGTTTAATATTTTTTACCAATATTAATTTCAATCAAATTAGTCTTAATTTAAACAATTTTATTTTTATTTTTAATTCTCTTCCTATATTTCTCTCTTTTCAGGTACCATGGATAACTTTGCGTATCAATGGCTATACACGAACATGACTCAACCAAGGGAAATAGGGATTGATAGACTTAATGCATCTTCTATAGAGCCAATATAAATTGAGGCAACTTTGAAGACGTTGGAGGTTACCGCAGCCCAACGGAGTCGAAGGATGGGAAGAATGACTCAGCCAAGGGGAGCAGAGATTGACAGACTCGCGAAACTTTTTGCATTGTCAGCAAAGATTGAGATAATTTTGAGGAGGTTAGATGCTTTTGAAGCTCAACGTCGTCAAAGTGTGGCGGTTATGTGTGACTATTGTGTTTGGCAATCACCCGAGTAATCAATGCACCATCAATCTTGGGTCGGTACAGTATGGTGGTAACTACATCAATCAGTATGCATACGATAATTATGATCAAGTTTGGGGGTATCACTCGAATTCTTCATGGAGCTATACTTATGAAGACCAATACTCTACTCCAAATCCAACATACACGCCGGAATTCTCATATCCACCTCCAATGCGACAAGAAGACAATTTAGAGTTGAAGGAATTCATGTTAAGGATTATAGCAAACCTAGAGGAGATGAGTATTAGCCAAGAGCTGTCAACCCAAAATTTTAATAATTTGATGGAATAACTAGTCACTACCTCAACTAATGGTCCTCAATACATGGCTTCCGAGACTAAAATAGAAAATTCAAGGCTGGGGGAATTATTGTCCAAGTTCATAGCAGATGAGGAGAAGATGAGTAATCAAGCGAAGCCAAATCAAAATCTTACGGATCAGACAGCGCAAATGACTAAAGCCGTAAGCAACCTTCCTCCAAACACTTGGCCTTATGACATGGATGACGAAATTAATGGAGAACCTGAACCAAATCTGCTACTAGATGAGCCACAAGATATCAAAAGTGTGGAGATAATTAGAGATAATGAAATAGAGGTCCACGAAGATCTAAATGGGTCTCCACCAAAGATCAAAGAGTCGGTCAGATTTGCAAAATCATGCCCACTTGATAGTCATATCGTCGGCGAAGCTCTTGTTAACATAAGAGTGAGTACAATTTTCAATCCATGGTAGGAAGAGAAAGAGAAGATAGACGAAGAGCCCATTGTGTGTGACAAGCTTCCATGCCCCAAAGTGATCATATACACAATGGAGAAAACACCTAGATGTTGGACGTTCTTGAATGAGATCATACCAAATCAGAGCATGCTAGGTGACTTTGATGCATTGGCCATCACAAATGGGAACCTACCAAAAGCTATATTATTTCCGATGGATGGAGGGTTCCTCAACTTTCGAAGAGGAATTTGATAGCATTGACCGGACAAAGTCAGGCTGAAAGACTATAAATCAAGTGCTGACTGGGAGGCAACCCAAGAATTTTTATATTTATATGCTTTACTAGTTTAGTTAGTAGATAGGAATTAATTTGCTTATTAAGTTCTCTTACCAATCCAAGTGCTATTCTAATCCATGGTGTCTCATTTTAGGTATTGGAGGTTCAATGGATAGGCAAAAGATTATGGAAAGGGAAGCCACTAGCCTGAGCCCATGACACAATATCCTCCTTCAAATTTCGATGTGGAGGATTTTTCAGTCTTTGTGCCACGCCACCATCACCACAAGCTTAAATGATTACAGGGAAGTCCTCGTCTACTTCATGCTTTATTTTACAATGAGGACATTGTAATTGTTAAGTTTGGGAGAGTTAATTAGTTTAGTTTTGTATGTTTAATGTAGTTGTTATAGTTTTGCATAAGTTGTCATGTTTGTTTAGTTTAGGATTATTATATGTTTGCATTCATGTAGTGTAAGTGCATAATAGTTTGCATAGTAGAGTAGTTGTAAATAGTTTTTATTTATGTCTATAAAAAAAATCAAAAACATTAGTTAGTTACTATGTTCATTTGCATGAATCCAGTTGTTAGATAGTTATAGTTTATTTTGGCCAATGATGAGATTGGAATTGGGTAGACAAGTATAGTACTGACTATTAGAGCTTTGATGTGATTTCTTGTTCTGAATTGAGTCTTTTTCTGTTTGAAACCGGTATAATAAAGATAGCACAGTAAAAACAACTTGTTGATTGATTGAGTTTAAATTGATATATAATGGGATTCTAAAGGATAATGCTAGTTTGAATGAAAGAATGACAAGAACAAGTAGTGATGTCTAAAGTTAGACAAGAACCTAAGTTTGGGAGAATATTTGGGGTATATAAGCTATAAAAAAAAGAAAAAAAATATTGAGTTGAATAAATTGAGACTTGTGGTGGGTCGAGAAGAAGCGTGAAACGCACTCCCCATAAACACAGGCGTGAGATGGAGCGTAAAACACACTCACTATCCATCATTCAAAAAAAGAGAAAAGAAAAAAAATAATACTAATTGAATAAAACGGGAAATAAGAGCTAAAAGCCCCCGTAGATGAAAAATAAAGCATAAGTATCCCATGTTGACCCTCGATATTTGTAATTGTTTGATTTTAGTTGGATCTAGCTTGTTTTTGGATTTCTTGAGTTTACACTGTATGATGCTTTCGAAGAGACTTTTTATGTGTTAAATTTGATTTTATATCAGTTAACATTGTTGTGGAGCACACACGCACTATATTAGTGATAACAGTCTAAGATTTGATGATTGATTGAGAAGTTACTGATGAGTTTTGATATTATGTATTATCGTGTTTACTTGATTTTTCTAAGGCCCGTTGAATAAACTTGTTTCTGTCATTACTGCTGGATTCGTAGGCATGTAGATTAGTTGCATTGCATAGCATTGTTATTTTGTGTTTTTTTCTCGAGGACAAGCAAAGGTTTAAGTTTGGGGGTATTTGATAAGTAGGTTTTATACCTACTTATATGGTATATGTTACTTAAATTAGTTGCTTAATCTCATGTTTCTTAGTTACTTTTATTATATTTTGTGTTCATTTTGTAGATTATATGCTTGGGTATGAAAACACAATAAAAAGGTGACTATTGGCATGAAGAAGCAAGGAAAAGCAATTCGAAAATCTTTTGGACCAAAATACATAAGCAAATGCAAGAAGGGAAGATTGAAGCACTTTTAACACCAAGTTGGATGCATGTTCTTGGCTTTAAACTTAGATTATACTATAGAGCTTCTTCTTAGCTTTTTGGAACATCTTGAATCATCCCAATCGGAGTTCGGATGCAAGAGTTATGGCCTTTTTATCAACGAAGATCAAAGCTAAGAGTTCTCGTACTTGCAATTTACACAACATCTACTTCAAGCTCAATTTTGACCTTCATCCAGTCCGAATCTGTCAAATTTCAAAGAATGAAAGTTGTAGAGATTGTCAATATCTTCGATTTGATAGGTGTCAGGCCCCATAACTCCTCACGGATCAAAAGTTATGGCCGTTTTCCCAAAGGACGTAAGTGCAGAAAAGTGACCCCCGCCGGGGTGGGCTTTTCCTTCACAAAACCCCCGCCGGGGCGGGGGTACCAGCTGGAAAACAGATCCAAAGCCAGCCTGGGCGGGCCCTTTACATGTATAAACCCCCGCCGGGGTGGGAGTACGCGCAGAAACTCATTTTTTGGCCAAATTTGAGTTCGAGAAGGATTGTTTTGATCCGATTGACTCAAGGACTTTCAAGAGGACTTAAATACATATGAAGAGACTTATAAAAGGAAGGGAAACACAAGGATTAGAGAAGAGATTAGAGAGAAATAGGATTCCATTAGATTAGATTAGAGTAGATTAGGGTCAAAACACTAGTTCTTACTAGATTTGGAGATTGAAGCAACTTGGAGACCATTGAAGATTCAAAATAGGTGCAAGGAGGGAGCGTCAAATCTACAGACAATAGATTCTATCTTCTTATCTTCTTCTATCTTTGTCTTTTAATGATTATTCAATTGTGGATTCTTAGTTTTAATTCAATAATCATGAACTAATTCTTTGTTTGAGATTACAATGGATCTTATTGTGTAGTTTATTTTAATATGCTTTGCTATCAATTATTATGTTCTATTGTGAGGATTGTCTATTATGATTTGGACTCAATTGTTTAATTGATTGGCCAACAATTATCGTGATAATCTTTATGAACTCGAGAGATGAAGTATTGATTTAGATCTTATCATGATAGCATGTGTTCAGGATTTTGTTAGTAGCTTAAACTTGTGAGTGTAGGTAGAGATATGCTTGACACCACATGTAATCGGATAGAGAACTTATCCTTCAACCTTCTTCAATTGTAATTCACATAGAGATATAGTGGGTTAGTTGATTAAGGTGTTTAACGGATTTCTATCTTAATTGTGGATTGACGTTAACATGGGTATTATGCATCGAGAGGTGGTTTTTTCTGCTTTAGTGTTTTTGATTAACAATTCAGGATAGAGAATAATTGATGAGAAGTGTGTTAACTTAAATGAAGTAATAAGTGAAGTTGTGATCTTAAATCTCCATTATCTTAATTTAACTAATGGAATTTAAGAGTAGTTTAATTCATATAATTTGAAATTCATTCGTTTAAATAAGATTGAGTTGGTTATGGGTTAGTACTTGGTGATTTTTGTTAAATAATTCTCTGTGGGAACGATACTCAACTTATCACTTTATTACATGTTGACCACGTATACTTGTGTGTTGTGCGTAATTAGATTTTACCCAACAGCTGATCAAAGTGAATGACAACGTAGAAGAGTTATCTGCTATGAAACAACCCCTGCTAATGACCAGGAACAATCGCCGAAGAATACGATCCCTAACTCTCACATCAACGTGCATGGGCTCACTCAATAACCCACTCATAGTATCTACGCTCAAAGGACCCGTACGGACTGTCCTACCCTTAAGCGCCTCAATCGGGACTCCCAACAAGGATCTAACGGCAGTCGGGATAATATCCACCGTACATGGCACTGGCGCCCCGCCAAACTCTATACCAGTGATAAATCGACAATCCATAGGCGTCGTTATCACCTCACAATCCAACAAATGGAGAGACTGAGTCTGGTGAAACTAGCGCTCAGACAATGCCCTGAGGTAACCCCAGGGACAACGACGGGGAAGAATGGAAAAGAATGCCCCAAAGCCCCAATCATGCACTATACCTCGGTAATCTGGATGTAGAGCCTGATACAGGGAGTGTATGTTGAACCAGTTCCCTCGAGGCTATGTAAAGCTGAGGACCTACATCACATAAAAATCAATTTCAAAATCTTTGCTCCTCCTCAATAGGAAAAAGGAAGATCAAAAACAGGTTTTACCTCATTTGCATGCAAGTAAACTGAGGGGTGGCGACTCAAATCACCTAGAAGATCTGGGATAGTCACCTGAATGCCTGGGAAATCCCTACAGGGAATATGAGCAGCAGGAGCTGGAGCCGCTACCGGTACATCCTCCTCTTCGTCCTCGACATTTGGTACATCAACTCGAATAGGACGAATCACCGCGTCCGCAAGACGATGAGGTTGTCTAACTGAACGGGGTCGAGGCACTTCAGAAGCCCTCCTCCACACCCCTAAAGTGGTCCTGTAGGAATTGCTCGGCTGATTTGGATCCATAATATCTGGACACAAGTCTCCAAATCACCTCAGAAAGGGTGGGGTATTTTCTAAACCTGGAGCTTTTCAAAATACATTTAATGACCATATACATGCATGCATTATTTTAACATAAGCCTATTGTAGAGTTAAAAATGCATGACTACCCAATGCCTACATTTTGAAATTTTTTTGCCATAGTTTTCTCTATAAATAGAACTATCCACATGCACATAGGCATGACTAGGTGGTCATTCAGTAGCACACTTGCCCACAGTCATATACATACTATTTGCATTAAAAAGTCAAAGTCATCAATCCATAAGGGTAGCCTAATTACCAGGATTACTTTGATTTATTACCTTTGCTCATTTGTCCTCAAATAAGATAAGAAATAGCAGAAAAAGGTGCCAATTTGACAGTTTCAAAAGTTAAATTTTTTTACATCATTATGTTCAGCATGGTTTAATACTAACACTTACTATGTTGAATATTTTTTATCAAGACATATGAGCATGCATATTCACTACTATGTGTTTAAACGCATTTCATATAAAAAGTCATTTTCCAACAGATAAAAACTAGAAAAAAAGACATGCATACGTTACCAGGACAGTGTAGAACACTTGTACGGTGACAGAATTTGCAGAAAGTCGTCCGAACTCAGCAGATTTGAAGAAGAGCTCTCAGATTTCCTTCGCAGCGCGACTTGGAAATGACTTGTGAAAGCAACCAGCCCATTTATGGGCATTCACAGTTGGCTACAGGTTCACCTACGGCTATTGTAAGTGTACCTGCGGCTCCCCTACATGGGGCCCACACCTCCGGCTCGGTCCAGTTCAAGTTACAAAGGAGTTCTCACAAGCTGAAAAGGCCAAATCAGGGATAAAAACGCTACGCGATTGAGTAGAATAGCCTGAAATCCTGGTTTTCCTGGGCCAGACTACGACTTTCATATCATTCATTGGTATTTGTCCAAACACAGGGCATACTATACCGATGATCTTAGTTGCTGCATATCACATTCGATAATACCGTACAAAGGTCCAATGCCGTCAGTTTGGGGTCGTCATTCTCAAGCAGATTCCTCGGCAGGGTATCACCCATTTGCATCCGTTGATGCACAATCCCCGACGGGGGCATCATGCATTCTCAAATACACAGTCCCCGATGGAGGTATCACGCGTTGTCATCTGTTGATGTTCACAACCCCGGCGGGGGTATCACGCATTTCCATCCGTTGATGCACATGTCAGTGAAGGTCAAGCAACCTTGTCATCATTTCAGCCGTTGGCAAGTAAATCTAACGAAGCGTCGGAAGCCATCAGATAATTTTAGCCATTGATGCACACGTCAGCGAAGATCAAGCAGATTCCCCGGCGGGGGTATCACGCATTTGCATCTGTTAATGCACAATCCCCGACTGGGGCATCACGCATTCTGAAGTACAGACATCCCCAGCGGGGGTATCACGCATTTCCATCCATTGATGCACATGTCAATGAAGGTCAAGCAACCTTGACATCACTTCAGTCGTTGGCAAGTAAATCCAACGAAGCGTCGGAAGCCATTCGATGATTTCAGCAGTTAATGCACACGTCAACAAAAGTCAAGTTGCCTTAACATTTTCCCAGCAACAATTTCATCTGTTGATATACATTTCAGCGAGGGTCAGGTAATTCTGACAACACAGACTGTTGGCAGTAACTCCAACGAAGCATCCTCATCGGGGAGGACCGATGATGGAATATATTATACACATCCTCAACAGACAGAACGCATCCCTATAGAATCTCTTGTACATGAGAGATACATCTTCAGTGTAGGTTTGTACCAAGGATTAAAGGCTTTGGTGACAATCCCAACGTCAACATCCTGGAAGTTCGTGGTCACTGTGGATCATACGTCCAAACGGTTTACCTGGGTGGTCATGAATAACCCTGATCCCAGTAGAAGTCAAGGGGAGCTGACAATCATCCCACCATGTTGGAGAACAATCCAACAAACTACATACATTTGCCTCATGCTGCTGTACATTGCATCATGATTATCTTGTTGCATTTCAAGTGTCTAGTATTCTTTATCATATCTATGCCATTACATTGTATGAATATGATAAAGAGGGGAATCTGTAGACACTCTAAATTTTTCTGCATACCTGTTACTAACATTGTAGGAGGACAGAATCGTCTTTCAGAGATAACCCTGGAAGACAGCTCAGTTCAGTCCCAGAGACAATCCTGGGATATTCAGTATTACCATCTCGGAGATAACCCTGAGACATCCAGCTCAGACCCGAAAATACCACCGGAAGTTTCAACCTCAACCCCAAAAATAACAACGGGAGTTTCAGCGTCAACCTCGAAGATAACCCCGAGGAATGCAGTTCAAATACTAGAAATCACACCGAAGAAGATCGTGTCAACTTAAAGATAACCCCTATATACTAAGTCTCAGACCCAAAAATAACACCGAGAAAGATAGCATCAACCTCGGAGATAACCCCGAGGCATGCAGATGCCCGGAGATAACCCCGAAAATGTTTGTTTCGCACACATGCAATCAGTTTCAAACACTTGGCAATGGCCCCGAGGCACTCATTTCCAAAGTCCGAAGATAACTCCAGGAAGTCAGGCACATCTCAGAAACAACACTAAGAATGGTTAACACCTGTAGCAGCCCAATCTCAGAGATAACCTTGAGCAACGACTGCTAAATCAGCTCAAGCCGGATATAACCCCGGTAAAGGGCAGAACCGTCATCTTTTCATCCCAATCCCACTTTGCGCCGTCTCAACATTCATACATACATAAACAAAAATGTCCTACAAGAACCAAAGAGTGCCAATCCCGACTGACTACTGCACAAGACAGCACACCGGATAGAATTTGAAGCTTGAAGACCAATGGCATGGTCCCATCTTCCTGACTTCGTACAACCTCTAATCCTATGTCATTGTGTAGATCTTGACAACAACATGTCGAAAAAGGTCTTATACACCTCAATCGGATGCCCGGATTGAAGTTCTGAAAGTTCGAGCGGACATCACGTTGCACGTGTGCACGTACTTCGAGACGGTAGGACCCGCAGAACTCAGGGCACCCCGGGCATGTACCTGCGGCTGCCGCAGGTACACCTGCGGCTCCCCTCTCTATAAATAGAGGGCTTGGGGGAGCCATTTTGAAGAGAAAAAAGGCGAGAAAGCCCTGTCCAATTTACTCTGTACATCCTATAAACTGAGTACTTTCTCATTTTAAACACTTGTGAGCTCATATATTGTTATATTTTTACCGGTGGGAGCCAAGTGTTCATCCCTTTAAAGCTATTGAAGTCTTCTTTGGTAGTCCATTGTAAGCCTTCTTACACACTTTAAAGCCTTTCTCCACTACCGTACACACACAGTTCTTCACGTTAAGAGTCGTGTAGCGTGTGTATGCCCGGACTTCGGTCTGTGGCTTTTATTTCTTTGTATATATATATATATATATACATTTCAGTCCGGCCTGGAGTTTACTTCGTAGCCTTTTACTGCTTTATTTATATTTCGTCCAGCCTGGAATTTACTTCGTAGCGGTTGATCGTTTTTACTGCATTCTTTACATTTCGTCCTGCCTGAAGTTTACTTCGTGGCAGTTGATCATTTTTATTGCTTTATTTACATTTCTGATCCCCCATGGAGGTGCTTCGTGGTGGCTGATCATGTCTCTATATATATATTTATCGCTTTTATATATTTACATTTCCAATCCCCCATGGAGGTGCTTCGTGGTGGTTGATTGGTTTTTAAAAGCTTTATTTATATTTTCCAATCCCCCATGGAGATGCTTCGTGGTGGATAATTGGTTTTTAATGCATTATTTACAATCCCCCAAGGAGGTGCTTCGTGGTAGTTGATTGTCTGCACATGCACACACACACACACACACACACAAACACACACACACATACACACACACACACACACACACACACACACACACATATATATATATATATATATATATATATATATATATATATATATATATATATATATATTTACCGCTTTTATATAAATATAACTGCTTACAACTTTTCATATAAATTACGGCATTATGTGAGCCTAGGAATCATGTGATCACAGATTCAGTCTACTGAATCTAGATTCGGTTCCCGTGATGGACATTTTCAGCTGTAAGCAGCTTGTAAATTATGCACAGTGTTCAAATTTCCTTAGATGGCTCTCATGCCCACAAGGAATTTGGCACTACCTTGTATATTATTTTCTCGAAGATGTTTCGCATCTCGAAAATAAAAGCAATCAAGCCGAACACGTAATAAAATGGAAGTATAAAAGGCCTCAATTACTATTGAGCATTAGGGTTTGAAAAACCTCTTTGTACAAAACATCACGGCTATATCTTGTTTAAAACTGAATTTTTACACAAATTCAAACCCTTTGTATATAGGTGAGAACGAGGCATAGCACTACTTCCAAATAATTGCACATTGACCCACACACACACACACACACATATTCATATAACAGTTTCTTAAAAAGTGGCGGTAACCGTGGCAATAAGGATGTCGGGGAGTGCCTAACACCTTCCCTCCGCATAAGCAAGTCCTCGGACCTTAATGAATCTCGAATTCACAGACTCGTTTAGCAGTGTCACATCACTGGGTCAATGTGCAAACCTTTTCTCGGTTGTGTTGGTACAACCAATTAAAAAACTAACTGGCGACACTTATAGTCAAATTGTCGACATATAAATGTCGAACCTTTTCACAACTTATTTTTTCAAACAAATCTCACCTAACATGAGAACACCAAAGAACAAGAACTGAAAAAGGAAAAATAAAATCACGACGTATTCTTCATACGAATTCTGATTGAGGGGATTAAAGATTATTCGAAAAGAAGAGACGTAGATCTACAACTTTCGTTCTTTGAGTTCTTTGAAATAATGGCTGGAGCAATGCTCAAATTAGCTTTGAAGTGACTGCTATGCAAATTGCAATGTAGTTTCCAGATTTGACACTCATTGCAAAAATGGCCATAACTCTCGCATCTAAACTCCGATTGAGACGATTAAAGATTATTCGGAAAGAGGAGACGTTGATCTACAACTTTCATTCTTGGAGTTTGGACAGATAGTGGCCGGAGCATGGGAAAAATGAGGTTTCACGAGACTGCTATGTCAATGGCAAACCGAAAATACGAATTTGGCGATTCTAACCATCGACCCAAATGACATTCCATCCAATTCCTACAAAATAAAGTAAAAACACATAAAACTAATAAAAAAAATATAAAAGCAATATAAAACTACATTACACAACAATAAAATGAGAACACATAAAAATCAAACAAACTAGCTTAGGATTTGCAAATTATCAAACTCAAAAGTACCTAATTTGTGTATATAAAACACACTAATCAAATACCCCCAAAATTGAATCTTTGCTTGTCCTCAAGCAAAACACTAAGAACAAAAACTATAAAAATAAATTCTAACAATCAATTACTTGAGCAATGAATCAATAGGTTTGAACAATGGCCTTAAAGATGTCAAAATATGATATCTCTAGAAAAATTTCAAAATGTCACAACGTCTAGGATTTTAACTTGCTTGTTAGACATGCCTTGCTTTAGATCCTTTCCGTGTGTGTGTATATCCATTTGTACTAAACCAATTATAGCTCGGATTGACTTATACAACCATATTACCTTATGAAAGAAATAAACTTCAAAACCTACATGCTTAACACATCACTCACCGCAACTGTAGATAAATTAAACATTCCAAAAATTTGAGATCAAAGGAATCTTAGGTGAGTGCATTTTGTGCTCTATCTTACCATAAGTCTGCTTTTATGGGCGAGTGCGTTTTATGCTCCATCTCAACCCTAAGTCTGCTTTAATGGGCGAGTGTGTTTTATGCTCCATCTCAACCCACCGCAAGATTTTTAATATATTTTTATTTCATCCTTTTTTTATAGGTGAGTGCGTTTTACGCTCTATCTCCCTTAAGTATGTGTTTGTCAGTGAGTGCATTTTACGCTTTTTCTCAACCCACCACATGACCAATTAATCAAACTTAAGTATATTTCTTTGAGTGAATTTTAAACGACTTCTAGAGCTTATTGATATCTCCCACAAGCATTCGATCATATAAGCCTTCTCCAAGTATACAACTAGTTCATTACAAACGGATGAGTGCTCAAAAGTAGGAGTCATAAGCAAAGCAATAACCAATAATAAGTTAATCACCCAAACTAAGCAACATTTATCCATTTTTCATGAGTTATAACCTGAACAATCATTTGCCTGATCATATATTATAGCTCAATTCAAATTAAATCAATGATGAAGAGACAACATATACTAGAAATGCAATTAAACCCACAAAAAAATTATAATAAAACAAAACATATCAAAACAAAACGTAGAAGACCCCTAAACTTCAAACTGATAATGTCCACACTAAAGACAATAGATGAATTAAATGCAAAGGACATCCTTGATAATTTATCAGTTGTCGCTTTCCTCAACCGACTCCTACTATTTTCTAAGATATGATAAAAATAATTTGAAAAAAAATTCAAAAATCTTCAAATTTCTAACTAATATGCACATATAAACGAAATACATCAAAATAACTAACATAATAACAAAATACTAGCTCAAGCACCAAATGTCATAACAAGTACCCCCAAACTTAAACTAGACATTGTCCTCAATGTCAGAATTAGGAAAAATTAAAACATAGAACTTCCCTGAGAATATGTCAATCGTCATCGACACCATCCTCCAAGTCCTCCAAGTCGAGAGTGCCAAACTTGTTGCATGATACTCGGTACCTAAAATTAACTAAAACAATACTTTACACTTTGGGTTGCCTCCCAACAAGTGCTTGGTTTATAGTCTTCGACCCAACTTTATTTAAACAGAAAAACAAGTTTAAAATAAGATCAATTCGATTGAAATTAATATTGGTCAAGCATTAGAAAAATAATTCCCCGACAACGACGCAAAAAACTTGTTGGACGATTTCGCAATCAATAAACACGCGCAAGTATATGCGGTCAACAAGTAATATTGTGATAAGAGAGTTGTCGAACCCACGAGGAATTATCTCTAATGATTAACTAAGTACTAACTTTATATCGTCTCAATCTTATTTAAAAAGTTGATTGAAGGGATAAAAGCTAAATACTACAATTACACTACAAAACATAAATAGATAGTTAAGGAGCATAAGAACGTAATATCCCCACACAAGCATTTTGTCGAACAATTGGCGTGCAATGCTTCATTTACATCTCCTAACTCTCCAATTGATCATAATGGTCACGACGAATTGTCAACCAAAAATTCATCAGTATTCATATGCCTCTTCCAAGGTTCATATAAACATATCATCTCTAGATCTACCCAAAAGGGAATAGAACGAAAAGGAACATCCTAGCTACATAACCCATCATATTCCTATGTGAATTAACATTAGACAAGGATTTCAAGCTTAGATTCTCAAATTGGCAACACATTGCATATAGGTATATTCCTATCCTACACATAAATTATGTATTCCAACATATGTTGAACAAGCATAAGGGTTAAATGCTTTTTCAGTCACTGTACTATATGTCAACTTACAGATGGATAACTGAACTTTTTTTCTTACATTCAACTCACTATACTCGACTTTTCTAACAAAAAGTTAGAAAAACCGTTAAGTCAAGTTGACTTTAATGGAAAATGACACATCAGCTGCTGAGTTGTCCAAAAAAAGCTTATGTGGCGTCCTTGTCTGGCGTGACAGTGATTATGTAGATTTGGAGAAAATTTTTTATGAAGAAGATGAAAAAAATATTTTAAAGTATAATATAAATTTAAAAAGTGTGCCAAAAAATAAGAAAATAAAAAAATATATATTTAATTATTTTTGTAATTAATATCAAATAAAATTTTATTTATAATTAAGTCATTTATAAAATATAAAATCAAAAAATATGCTAATAATTTTTTAAGATTACAAATGAATAGTAAACATATTGTTCATCTTAAAATTAATTTATATATAAACGTAATATTTTGCGTTTATTTACGTAATTTTCTAATAATATAAAATTAACTTACTATTTAAAAACGTTTAAAATAAACAGTAAATTACGTAATTTTACGTATATGTAAATTATTAGTAATTTACTATATAAATAGTGATTTACTATTTTTAAGATATTACGTTTATTTACATAATTATTATAAATAAGTAAACAGTAATTACAAATGAACAGTAAACGTACTTGAACAGTAATTTTTATATTAATTTTATCAAATAATTTTTAAATTTTCTTAATTAGCAAATATTTATTGTTTTCTTAATTAATTTATTGTTCATCTTAAAATTAATTTATATATCGTTTGTAATTAATTTCACCTTTATGGGTTTTTATCTACGTTTATTTATCATTTGTAATTATTGTTAATCTTAAAACTAATTTATATATCATTTCTAATTATTTGATAGAATTTGGTGATAATTTTTTTTTCTTTTCTAACTAGGGCAAATAAATTGTACTTTTACATGCAAATAAGTTTTATCAAATTATTTTTAATTTTATCAAATATTTTTTAATATTGATTTAATTTTCTTAATTAGCGTAATAATTATATTACGACAAAAATAAAATTATAGTATTAAGATATTGTTTAAGAGATGAAGGGAATATATATCCTCAACATGGGGGCTTCACTGATGAGTAAAAAGGAAAGATTTAGAAGTCAGGTAATATATATATATATATATATATATATATATATATATATATATATATATATATATATATATATATATATATATATATATAGTAAATAAATGGTTACAATTAATTAAAGCAACCCAACCTAGGGAAACTACAAATGATTTAGTATTTCCCTATCAGTTGCAAAATTAAAAATAATTTGATAAAAATTATTTGCATGTAAAAGTACAAATTTATTTGTCCTAGTTAGAAAAAAAAATTATCATCAAATTGACTCAATTATAATTTTAATGTCCGAATTTGAAAGGATTTTTAATTTTATAATTTTTATAATTTTCTCAATTATATTTGTTATTAATTTTATAAAAAAACATTTTCTATTAATTACAAAAAAAAACTAAATAACTCTTTTTATTTTTTAATTTCGACCATGTATTTTTTGCTAAATTTTCTGATTTTATTATAATTTTCTTTCATTTCTCCCTAAATATATTTTACATTCCCCTTAATTTTAATTAGCATATTTTAGGATTTTTTATTTTATAAATGATTTAATTATAAATAAAAATTTATCTGATATTAATTAAAAAAAATAATTAAATATATATTTTTATTTATTTTCTTATTTTTGGCACAATTTTTAAATTTATATTATACATTAAAATATTTTTTTCATTTTCTTCATAGAAATTTTCCTACAAATCCACATAATCACTGCCACGTCACACAAGGACGCCACATCAGCTTTTTTTGGACAACTCAGCAGCTGATGTGTCATTTTCCGTTAAAGTCAACTTGACTTAACGGTTTTTTTAACTTTTTGTTAGAAAAGTTGAGTATAGTGAGTTGACTATAAGAAAAAAAAATTCAGTTATCCATATGTAAGTTGACATATAGTACAGTGACTGAAAAATCATTTAGCCCAGAAGCATAATCACATTTCAAAATATTCATGGTCAACATCTACAATCCATTTTTCAATTTCATACAGACTACCAAATTAATTACTAATTCCTAAGCAATTAAACACTAAACACAAAATATAGAGAACCAATTCATATGGTGCCAATCAAAGAGAAAGTTATTCAATACAAGCTAAGCAAATGGTTCAATTACATTCAAGGATCCCAAACTAATAAATACATAAAGGAAAAACAAAGAAAAGATAAAGGAGTGGCTTCCCCATTTTGGTAGATAAAACTCCATTGGAGCACCTCCATTGAAGCTCTTGAAGAACCATGGCCAAAGGCCATGGCCTCCCTCTTTGATGTCTAGTCGCCTCCCTCTTCCCTTTGATAGCAAAAATGAAGATAAAATGAAAAGAAGTGAAGGAATGAGGTAATGGGTCATTAGGTTAGACATTTAAAGGCTGAAATCTGTCAAAAATTCATGTCCGGTGCTACAGCGTTAGTTTTGCCTTGAAAAGGGGCACTGCAGTGCTGTAAAATGGGCTGAGCTACTACTAAGAGGCACTGCAGCACCGAATTTTGCCTTGGTAGGGGCGCTGCAGCGCCGATTCATTTTTTGCTTGGAAATCTGTTGGGAAAATGGCCATAACTTCTTCATATGAACTCCGATTGAGGCGATTCAAGATTATTCCGGAAATAGGAGACGTAGATCTACAACTTTCGTTCTTTGATTTCTTCAAAATAATGGGTGGAGCAATGCTCAAATTGGCTTTGAAGTGACTGCTATGCAAATTGCAATTGGTAGTTTCCAAATTTGACACTCGTTGGGAAAATGGTCATAACTCTCGCATGCGAACTCCGATTGAGACGATTCAAGTTGATCTGGAAAGAGGAGACGTTGATCAACAACTTTCATTCTTGGAGTTTGGACAGACAGTGGCCGAAGCATGGGAAAAACTAGGTTTTACGGGACTGCTATGTCAATGACAAACTAAAAATGCAAATTTGGTGATTCCAACCATCGACCCAAATGGCATTCCATCCAATTCCTACAAAATAAAGTATAAAAACATAAAACTGATACAAAAATACATAAAAGCAATATAAAACTACATTACAAAACAATAAAATGAAAACACATAAAAATCAAACAAACTAGCTTAAGATTTGCAAATTATCAAACTACAAACTATCTAATTTATGTATATAAAACACACTCATCAAATACCCTCAAACTTGAATTTTTGCTTGTCCTCAAGCAAAACACTAAGAACAAAAACTATAAAAATAAATTCTAACAATCAACTACTTGAGCAATGAATCAATAAGTTTGAACAATGGCCTTAAAGATGTCAAAATATGATAACTCTAGAAAAATTTCAAAATGTCACAACATCTAGGATTTTAACTTGCTTGTTAGTCATACCTTGCTTTAGATCCTTTCCGTGTGTGTGTGTATCCATTTGCACTAAACCAATTATAGCTCATATTAACTTATGCAACCATATTACCTTATCAAAGAAATAAACTTCAAAAACTACATGCTTAACACATCACTCACCGCAACTCTAGACAAATCAAACATTCCAAAGATTTGAGATCAAAGGAATCTTAGGTGAGTGCATTTTATGCTCCATCTTACCATAAGTCTGCTTTTATGGGCGAGTGCATTTTATGCTTCATCTCAACCCTAAGTCTGCTTTAATGGGCGAGTGCGTTTTACTCTCCATCTCAACCCACCACAAGATTTTCAATATATTTTTATTTCTTCCTTTTGTTATAGGCGAGTGCGTTTTACACTCTATCTCCCCTAAGTATGTGTTTATAAGTGAGTGCATTTTTCGCTCTATCTCGACCCACCACATGACCAATTAATCAAACATAAGTATATTTCTTAGAGTAGTGTTTAAACGAGTTCTAGAGCTTATTGATATCTCCCACAAGCATTCGGTCATATAATCCTTCTCTAAGTATACAACTAGTTAATTACAAATGGATGAATGCTCAAAAGTAAGAGTCATAAGCAAAGCAATAACCAACAATAAGTTAATCACCCAAAATAAGCAACATTTATCCATTTTTCATGAGTATTAACCTTAACAATCAGTTGCCTGATCATATATTATAGCTCAATTCAAATTAAATCAATGCTCAAAAGACAACCTATACTAGAAATGCAATTAAACCCACAAAAAATTACAATAAAACAAAACATATCAAAACAAAATGTAGAAGACCCCCAAACATGAAACTGATAATGTCCTCACAAAACACAATAGATGAATTAAATACAAAGGATATCCTTGATAATTTATCAGTTGTCGCTTTCCGCAACTGACACCTACTATTTGCTAAGATATGATAAAAACAATTTGAAAAAAAGAATTCAAAAATCTTCAAATTTCTAACTAATATGCAAATATAAACGAAATACATCAAAATAACTAACATAATAACAAAATACTAGCTCAAGCACCAAATGTCATAACAAGTACCCCCAAATTTAAATTAGACATTGTCCTCAATGTCAGAATTAGGAAAAATTAAAACATAGAATTTTCCTGAGAATATGTCAATCGTCATCGACACCATCCTCCAAGTCCTCCAAGTCGGGAGTGCCAAACTTGTTGCACGATACTCGGTACCTGAAATTAACTAACACAAAACTTTACACCTTGGGTTGCCTCCCAACAAGCGCTTAGTTTATAGTCTTCAGCCCAACTTTATTTACACAGAAAAATAACTATAAAATAAGATCAATTCGATTGAAATTAATATTGGTCAAGCATTAGAAAAATAATTCCTCGACAACGGCGCCAAAAACTTGTTGGGCGATTTCGCAATCGATAAACACGCGCAAGTATACGCGGTCAACAGGTAATATAATGATTAGAGAGTTGTCGAACCCACGAGGAATTATCTCTAATGATTAACCAAGTACTAACTGTATATCGTCTCAATCTTATTTAAACAATTGATTGAAGGGATAAAAGCTAAATACTACAATTACACTACAAAACATAAATAGATAACATAAATAGATAGTTAAGGAGCATAGGAACATAATATCCCCACACAAGCATTTTGTCAAACACTTGGCGTGCAATGCTTCATTTACATCTCCTAACTCTTTAATTGATCATAATGGTCACGACAAATTGTCAACCAGGAATTCATCAGTATTCATATGCCTCTTCTAAGGTTCATATAAATATATCCTCTCTAGATCTACCCAAAAAGGAATAGAATGAAAAGGAGCATCCTAGCTACATAACCCATCATATTCCTATGTGAATTAGCATTAGACAAGGAATTCAAGCTTAGATTCTCAAATTGGCTACACGTGGCATATAGGTATATTTCTATCCGACACACAAATTATGCATTCCGACACATATAGAACAAGCGTAATCACATTTCAATATATTCACGGTCAACATCTACAATCCATTTTTCAATTTCATATAGACTACCAAATTTATTACTAATTCCTTAGCAATTAAACATTAAACACAAAATGTAGAGAACCAATTTATATCGTGCCAATCAAAGAGAAAGTTATTCAATACAAGCTAAGAAAACGGTTCAATTACATTCAAGGATCCCAAACTAATAGATACATAAAGGAAAAACAAAGAAAAGATAAAGGAGTGGCTTCCCCATTTTGGTAGATAAAACTCCATTGGAGCACCTCCATTGAAGCTCTTGAAGAACCATGGCCAAAGGCCATGGCCTCCCTCTTTGATGTCTAGCCACCTCCCTCTACCCTTTGATAGCAAAAATGAAGATAAAATGAAAAAAAGTGCAAGAATGAGGTAATGAGTCATTAGGTTAGGCATTTAAAGGCTGAAATCTGTCAAAAATTTGTGTCCGGCACTGCAGCATAGATTTTGCCATAAAAAGGGGCACTGCAGTGCTGTAAAATGGGCCGAGCTACTGCTAAGAGGCGCTGCAGCGCTAAATTTTGCCTTGGTAGGGGCGTTGCAGCGCTGGTTCATTTTCTACTTCAAAATCTGTTGGGAAAATAGCCATAACTTCTTCATACAAACTCCGATTGAGGCGATTCAAGATGATTCAGAAATAGGAGACGTAGATCTACAACTTTTGTTCTTTGAGTTCTTCGAAATAATGACTGGAGCAATGCTCAAATTGGCTTTGAAGTGATTGCTATGCAAATTGTAGTTGGTAGTTTCCAGATTTGACACCCGTTGGGAAAATGGCCATAACTCTCGCATCAAAACTCTGATTGAAGAGATTCAAGTTGATTCGAAAAGAGGAGATGTTGATCTACAACTTTCATTCTTGGAATTTGGATAGATAGTGGCCGGAGCATGGAAAAAACTAGGTTTCACGGGACTACTATGTCAATGGCAAATCGAAAATGCGAATTTGGCAATTCCAACCATCGACCCAAATGACATTCCATCCAATTCCTACAAAATAAAGTAAAAACACATAAAACTAATACAAAAAAAATATTAAATCAATATAAAACTACATTACACAACAATAAAATGAGAACATATAAAAACCAAACAAACTAGCTTAGGATTTACAAATTATCAAACTCAAAAGTACCTAATTTGTGTATATAAAACACACTCATCAAATACCCCCAAACTTGAATCTTTGCTTGTCCTCAAGCAAAATACTAAGAACAAAAACTATAAAAATAAATTCTAACAATCAACTACTTGAGCAATGAATCAATAAGTTTGAGCAATGGGCTTAAAGATGTCAAAATATGATAACTCTAAAAACATTTCAAAATGTCACAACTTCTAGGATTTTAACTTGCTTGTTAGTTATAACTTGCTTTAGATCCTTTCCGCTTGTGTGTGTATCCATTTACAATAAACCAATTATAGCTCGGATTGACTTATGCAACCATATTACCTTATGAAAGAAATAAACTTCAAAAACTACATGCTTAACACATAACTCACCGCAACTGTAGACAAATCAAACGTTCCAATAATTTGAGATCAAAGGAATCTTAGGTGAGTGTATTTTATGATCCTTCTTACCATAAGTCTGTTTTTATGGGCGAGTGCGTTTTATGCTCCATCTCAACCCTAAGTTTGCTTTAATGGCCGAGTGCATTTTACGCTCCATCTCAACCCATCGCAAGATTTTCAATATAATTTTATTTCTTCTTTTTTTATAAGTAAGTGCGTTTTACGCTCTATTTCCCCTAAGTATGTGTTTATGAGTGAGCGCGTTTTACGCTCTATCTCAACCCATTACATAATCAATTAATCAAACATAAGTATACTTCTTTTAGTGATGTTTAAATGAGTTCTAGAGCTTATTGATATCTCCCACAAGCATTCGGTCATATAAGCCTTCTCTAAGTATACAACTAGTTCATTACAAATGGACGAGTGCTCAAAAGTAGGAGTCAGAAGCAATGTAATAACCAACAATAAGTTAATCACCCAAACTAAGCAACATTTATCCATTTTTCATTAGTTATAACCTTAACAATCATTTGTCTGATCATATATTATAGCTCGATTCAAATTAAATCAATGCTCAAATGACAACCTATACTAGAAATGCAATTAAATCCACACAAAAGACACAATAAAACAAAACATATCAAAACAAAACGTAGAAGACCCCCAAACTTGAAACTGAAAATGTCCTCACTAAACACAATAAATGAATTAAATGCAAAGGACATCCTTAATAATTTATCAGTTGTCGCTTTTCGCAACCGACTCCTACTATTTGCTAAGATATGATAAAAATAATTTGAAAAAAAATTCAAAAATCTTCAAATTTCTAACTAATATGCACATATAAACGAAATACATCAAAATAACTAACATAATAACAAAATACTAGCTCAAGCACCAAATGTCATAACAAGTACCCCCAAACTTAAACTAGACATTGTCCTCAATGTCAGAAATAGGAAAAATTAAAACATAGAACTTCCCTGAGAATATGTCAATCGTCATCGACACCATCCTCCAAGTCCTCCAAGTCGGGAGTGCTAAACTTGTTGCACGATACTCGGTACCTAAAATTAACTAACATAAAACTTTACACTTTGGGTTGCCTCCCAACAAGCGCTTAGTTTATAGTCTTCAGCCCGACTTTTTTTAAGCAGAAAAACAAGTTTAAAATAAGATCAATTCGATTGAAATTAATATTAGTCAAGCATTAGAAAAATAATTCCCTGGCAACGGTGCCAAAAACTTGTTGGGCGATTTCGTAACCGATAAACACGAGCAAGTATATGCGGTCAACAAGTAATATAATGATAAGAGAGTTGTCGAACCCACGAGGAATTATCTCTAATGATTAACCAAGTACTAACTTTATATCGTCTCAATCTTATTTAAACAATTGATTGAAGGGATAAAAGCTAAATACTATAATTACACTATAAAACATAAATAGATAACATAAATATATAGTTAAGGAGCATAAGAACACAATATCCCCACACAAGCATTTTGTCGAACATTTGGCGTGCAATGCTTCATTTACATCTTCTAACTCTCCAATTGATCATAATGGTCACGACGAATTGTCAACCGAGACTTCATCAGTATTCATATGCCTCTTCCAAGGTTCATATAAACATATCATCTCTAGATCAACCCAAAAGGGAATAAAAGGAAAAGGAACATCCTAGTTACATAACCCATCATATTCCTATGTGAATTAACATTAGACAAGGAATTGTAACTCTTTTGATCATCGCTGATGTGTGTATCTTCAGAACAAGCATTGTAACAACCGCTGGGGATCTCTTGGATCATCGCTGATGTGTGTATCAGTGGAACATGCATTGTAACCCCCGTCGGGGATCTGTTTTGATCATCGCTGATGTGTGTATCAATGAAACATGCTTTATAACCCCCGTCAAGGATCTCTTTTGAAAGGTTTAGGGGGATGACCCTGAATTGACGGCATTGGACCTCTGTGCAGTTTTGCCGATGTGATCTACAAATACTGGGATCATCAGTATAGTATACCCTGTGTTTGGGCTGATACCAATGAATGATATGAAAGCCACAGTCGGGCCAAGAAAAATCAGGATTTCAGGTTATTCTGCTCAATTGCGTAGCATTTTTATCTCTGATTTGGCCTTTTCAGCTTGTGAGAACTCCTTTCTAACTCGAACTAGAATGAGCTGTTGGGGTTGGCCCCACATAGAGGTGTCGCAGGTACACCAGCAGCAGCCACAGGTGGACCTGCGGCCAGCCGTGGATGGCTATTAATGTTGTAGTTTGCTTTCTCAAGTCATTTCATGTTGCGCTGCAAAGGAAATCTAAGACCTCTTCTATAGATCTGCTGAGTTCGGACGTTTTTCTATAAATTCTATCACCGTAAGAGTGTTCTACACTATCCTGGTAACGTATGCATGTCTTCTTTTCCAGTTTTATTCGTTGGAAAATGATTTTTTACATGAAATACATCTAAACACATAGTAGTGAATATGCATGCTCAAATGACTTGATAAAAAATATTTAACATAACAAATGTTAGTATTAAACAATGCTGAATATAATGATGTAAAATAATTTTACTTTTGAGACAGTCAAATTGGCACCTTTTTCTGCTATTTCTTATCCTATTTGAAGACAAATGAGCAAGGGTGATAAAGCAAAGTAATCCTGATAATTAGGCTACTCTTATGAATTGATGACTTTAACATTTAATGCATATAGTATGTATATAACTGTGGACAGGTGTGCTACTGAATGGCCACCTAGTAATGCCTATGTGCATTTGGATAGTCCTATTTATAGAGGAGACTATGGAAAAATTTTCCAAAATGTATGCATTGAGTAGTCATGCATTTTAACTCTATTGTAGGCATATGTTAAAATAATGCATGCATGCACGTAGTCATAAAATGTATTTTAAAAAGCTCCAGGTTAGAAAATACAACACCCTTTATGAGGTGATTTGGAGACTTATTGTCCATATATTACGGATCCGGATCAGTCGAGTAGTTCCTGCAGGACCACTTCTGGTGTACGGAGGAGGGCTTCTGAAGCGCCTCGACCTCGCTTCATTAGACAGACTCGTCGTCTGGTGGAGACGGTGATACGTCCAGTCCGGGTTGATGTGTCGGACATCGAGGACGAGGATGAGGATGTTCCGGTTACGGACCCCGCTCCTGCTACACATGTTCCCCGTAGGGACCTCCCGAGTATTCAGGTGGTAAACCCAGAGCTTCTGGGTGATTTGAGTCGACATCCCTCGATGTATTTGCACGCCAACGAGGTATAAAGTTAGATCTTAATCTTCCTTCTTTCCTATTGATGAGGAGTAAAGGATTTTGACGTCGATCTGTATTTTATGTAGGTTCCCAACTTTACACAACCTCGAGGAAACTGGTCCAGCATCCACTCCATGTACCAGGCTCTACATCCTGACTATAGAGCGATTGTGCATGACTGGGGATTTGGGGTATTCTTTTCCATCCTTCTCCGTCGCTGTCCCTGGGGTTACCTCAGGGCATTATTTGAGCACTGGTTTCACCAGACTCAATCACTCCATTTGCTAGACTGTGAGGTGATGATGACATCGATGAATTGGCAATTTATCACCGGTATGGAGTTTAGAAGGGCGCCAGTGCCTTGCACGGCGGATATTACTCCCACTACCGTCAGATCCTTATTAAGAGTTCTGGACGGAGTGCTCAAGGGTAGGACTATGCGTGCGGGTCCTTTGAGCGTAGATGCTATGAGTGGGCTGTTGAGTGAGCCCATTCCAGCTGATGTCAGGGTTAGGGATCACATTCTTCGGCGATTATTCCTGATGATCATTAGGGGCTGCTTCATAGCAGATAACTCTTCTACGGTGTCGTTCTCTTTGACTAGCGCCACGCGACATGTGGACCATATTAGAGAGTATGATTGGGGTTCCTACACCTTCGCCTACTTCCTCAGGGGCATGCGTATGCGCTCGCAGGGCTTGACCGAGGCTTGTTTAGGATTTTACCCATTTCTGCTGGTAAGTATTTCTCTTATCATTTACCATGTACAGGTGAAGAGTGTTAACTGACAGTAGATGTTTGCCTTTATGTTAGCAGTTTTGGGCCTATAAGAGGCTCACATGCTTACGTCCTGTAAGTGTATTAGGGTTAGATACCTATCCACGAGGACGACGATGTCATCATTCCATACTGGCGGAGGTCCCTATAGTTGAGGGTTTCACTCATTGTCGCCTACAGCTAGAGTTGTTGATAGCGAATGTCATCAAATGGATTCCATATTCTGGGGAGCACTTGGCCATTGGATTTGAGGATGGGTACCCGACTGGTGTTGAGTATGTGATTTCCACCCGTAGGGTTCCTCTCTTCACATATGGAGGATGGGAGCTCTATTAAGGAGAGCGCGCTATTAGGAGCACCACAGGAGAGATCCGTATACCGATCTTGCCTCCTGCCATGCGTTATTAGCCTGTGTCACAGTCACCCGTCATTGATATCCCATTATTAGGTGTTGATGGTTTTGCATTTTCAGAGGGTCCCTGTACTTAGGATGTATTCCAGTATTAGTGGATCCCTCGTACCATTAGAGCCCAGACCCGCGCCACTCAGTTCATGGGGGATATGGTTCTAGGATCCGTGATGATGACGGATTGGCTAGCCTATGTCCGAGATCTGACTCATGTGACACAAATTGACAGCTTGACCGTGCACATTTCTTTATCCGACATTTGGGTAGAGATTTGGCAGAGGCAGATTCGTTTGATCCTTCCCGCACAGGAGCTGGCCCCTCAGATGACCCATTTGACTTTGCCGATGCAAATCCTCCTTTGTATAGGCCTGACATCCCTATTGGTAGAGATCCAGTGACCTAGGAGGAGTTACATCAGGTGGACAGGATTGATGATGTAGATATTGATACCATTGTCTTCTTCTGATGCGTATTCTTGTTATCTCTTCTGATAGGCCTATTGTTAGATATTGCGTGGTTGTTCCCCATTCTCGCTATATCTTTTGATAGACCTCTGTTAGTAGTAGGGCGTCTGTGCCCCATTTCTCTGTATTTTTAGCTGTATAGAGATGATATATATAGATGATGATGTATTTAGGAATGTATGTACTAGCTTCTATTCCCTGCATCATATTGTCATCTATTATTTGTTATGCATGTATTATGTTATGCATATGTATGTATGTCCAAAGATATTCAGCATTGACCCTTGGATGGTATTATGATACGGCCCACACAGATGTCTTCTTCGACAGTCAGCCGCATAGATCACACCCCGCCATTATTAGTGGCATCCCGTCTAAGATATTAGTATGATAGTATGTCACCCCCAGATAGGGTGACCGTAGATCAGCTGTTGCAGCATACCATGACCCTTTTGATGTTTCAGGTTCCTCCAGGATTTGTGGAGGGCATGTTGGAGCACTGGGTACCGGAGAAGCAGGTTTTCTGGTTTGGGACCCAGGAGTTGACTCTGACTCTGGAGGAGTATGCACGTTTGACGATGCTACCACTTGACAAACCTTGCGTGTATATGGCTATTGGTGACATGAGCCGTCAATTTATGACTCTCACCGAGCTGAGGCGAAGAGTTGTACAGGATGAGATCACGTCCGGCCACGTGAAATCCCATCATTTTTTGATTGATAGATTTGGCTATGAGGACAGCTATGCTCGGTATTCTGGGGATTTCACCATACCAGAGGACCAATGACATTTGGCCAGGATAGTTGTATTGTTACTGTCCATATTATCATACGTTTATATGCCACGATACATGGATGAGTTGGACATCGGCGTTATTATGCCAGTGAGAGCTCTCAGGGAGGGTCATACCATTATTCAGATGATCATGGCAGAGACACAGAAGTCGACCACGTTCTACAGCACTTACCCTATAGGGGTATTCACAGGCAGTTCGGTCATGCTGTACGTGTGGTTTACGTCACACCTGAGACCGATTGGCACATTTAGAAGACACGGGTATACACAGGCAGTTCGGTCATTCTGTACGTATTGTTTCACCCATGAGATAGCTATATCGTATTCCTTCCAGCCTACAAAGTGTACAGATCCTGCCTTTTGGTTCATTTTCCTAGCTGGGATTGGAGATCCGTTTGCTATCTTACCGTGTATAGGGCTTAGTTTGCCCTATAGTTTCGTTACTTATGCTCTGGGCATGGATTATCTCCCTCTGGCTGGTTTGAGGGGCATGACTACCTACCACCCACTGGCCGTGATGTCACAGTTTGACTAGTTTCAGGATTTCCATCCTTTTGAGGGGGCATTAGGTCAGCGCTTAGCTTCTCGCCACTTATCAGCAAAGGACTGATCCTGTGTGTATGCTTATTGGGATCAGCGTGAGATAACTGCTTTTTTTGTTAGCCATCCGGGTTATTCGCTAGAGTATTCTACGTGGATAGAGACATTGTCTTCATCGGCTGCAGTAGTATCCACAGTGCCGGGTAGTGATTTAGATGGTGGAGAGCCCATGGAGAACATTGATTCCCACACAAAGGAGAAGCCATTTACTGAGTTGCCAGTAGCTCTCTTAGATTCTCCTAGTACTAGTACTGTTGTGATCCAGCATTCAGCACAGTACTTTGAGCAGAGTCTTCATTTGATGACCTTTGAGAGAGATCAGGCTAGAGCCCTGATGTTGACAGCTCTTGATGGGAGAGACGCATCTCTGTTAGAGAGAGACGAGGCATTAACTTGGAGAGATGCCACTGTTGCTGAGCGGGATGAGGCTAGATCAGCCAGAGATGCAGTGATAGTTGAGCGGGATAGCGCCATATCTGCCCGGGATGTAGCTGCCATAGATAGTACTACAGTGAGATCCCTGATCACTGGTATGGTTGCCAAGATGAGTGCGTACACTGATGAGCACAGTGTCACCATGCAGATGGCCTCAGACTTGCTGGCGTGTGTAGATATTCCTGTACAGGAGACCACATCATTACCTACTTCTTCTGAGAGAGATGGCATGTTAGATCTGCTAGCTCGCATGGATACCGATCTGTAGATAGCCTTGTAATTTCTTGCACAAACTAGCTTAGCCATTTTATCATGTACAGTTTATATTGTGTATATCAAAAAGTATTATATATAGTAAGGAAATATATTTTTGATCACTTCCCTTTTAGATATACCTGAATACTTGCTTGATATTTGCATGCTTCTTCAGTGCTTGTGATCTTGATGTATTCTGAATTCCTCCTTGCTGGATGGACATTAAGTTGTCTCTGGATAGTTCAGAATGGATCATGGATCTGTGTGTATCCCTACCATCTTTGGTGTCTTGGAACTGGTTTCTGTATGGAAATGTGGAGAGGATTGTGGCTTTCCTCTCTGAGATTGACCGCACCACATATGGTCGCCAGTATTCCTATTTATGAGGAGCCTAGTTAATTCCATCTCTTATGGATTGGTGTTGCTCTTCAAGGAACAACCACAACTTAGATGGTCGCTGAGTCTCCCGTTTAGATGGGAAGGTCAGGTAATTCCATCCCTTTGTCTGAAGCCAAATGAAATGTGGTGGATTGAAATTTGATCCCAGTACTGTTGACAAGTATTTATGTTTTGGTAAGGGGTTAAACTGAACCATAAATGGCTGCCTACGTACTCCTTTTGAAGAGGAGATCAGGTCTGCGTAGTTCGAACCTGGTGTAAGAGGTTCAATGTTGTATGTGGCAGAAAGGGTGTAGGAATATTTATGTTGTTTTTGAAAAGGGAGAAGGGTGTAGAAATGTTTTTGTTGTTTTTGTTTTATTGCGACCGGGCCATATGAAATGGTAGCCTACGTACTCCCGCGTATCAAGGAGATCAGGTTGATATAGTTCACCCCTCAGGACGAGTTTGAAAAGCTTGATCCCATGTACAGATCAAACTGCGGGGAACAAGAAAGTTTAATCCTAAGTTCAGGATAAACTGTAGGTGTGAAAAGTTTGATCCCATGTTTGGGGATAAACTACAAGTGTGAGAGGTTCAATCCCTAATGGGATAACCAAAGTTGAGTAAGGGTTAAAAACTGAGTGAAGAAGAAAGGATTTGATGATCCGAAAACTAGGCTGTTGGCTTGAAAAGTGTGTTTCCCTGAGGGGCGCAGTGTGGAAAAAGTTGTATGTAGTGAAGGGTTAAAGAACCGGAATGCTAGTGATCTGATGATCCAACACCATGATGTTTGTTTGATGGTAACTTCAGACATAGTACCGTTTCACGGTGTCCAAGTTGATAAGCTGTGGAAATTCATCGTCGTTCATTTCCTGCAATCTGAGAGCACCTCCTGTCAATACCTCCTTGACAATAAACGGGCCTTCCCAGTTAGGAGCAAATTTTCCCTTAGACTGATCTTGGTTGTTGATGATCTTCTTCAAAACCAAGTCATATTGTTTAAACTGCCGTAGCCAAACTTTTCTATTATAGGATCGAGCTATCCTTTGTTGATATAATTGACCATGGAAGATAGCCGCAGTTCGCCTTTCGTCTATTAGAGACAATTGGTGATACCTGTCTTGTACCCATTGGTCTTCATCCAGCTGAGCGTCTATCAACACTCTGAGGGATTCCATTTCTACTTCTATGGGGAGTATTGCTTCCATCCCATAGGTTAATGCATAGGGGGTTGCCCCAGTTGAAGTACGCGTTGATGTTCTATAGGCTAACAGAGTAAGATGCAATAAGTCAGGCCAGTCTTTGTGGTTGGCGGACATCTTTTGCATGATTTTCTTGATATTTTTATTAGCCTCTTCAACAACTCTGTTCATCTTTGGACGGTAGATGACGGAGTTAAGATGTTTGATGTGGAATTTGCTGCATACCTCCTCCATCATTTTGTTGTTGAGGTTTTTAGCATTGTCTGATACAATTACCTCTGGTTGTCCATATCGACAAATGACATTGTTTCTGATGAAAGCAATGATAACTTCTTTGGTAACCCTGGGGAAGGAGGTTGCTTCTACCCACTTGGTGAAGTAGTCGATCATGGTGAAGATAAAGCGATGTCCATTACTGGGTTTGGGCTCGATGGGCCCGATCACGTCCATTCCCCACATTGAGAAGGGCCAAGGAGAACTCATATTGTGGAGCTCCTGTGGAGGGGCATGGATAGCATTCACATGAATTTAGCATTGATAACATCTCCTGACGTGGTCATTGCAGTCAGCTTTGAGAGAGAACCAGTAATGTCCCGTTTTGAGGATCTTCTTTACAAGTAAAAGGCCGCTCATATGTGGGCCACAGAATCCACCATGGACCTCATCCATGAGTCTCTGAGCTTGATCCTTGTCCAGGCATCTGAGGAGACCTAGTCCTGCATCTCTCTTGAAGAGTGCATCTCCGCTCAGGTAGAATTTCATAGCAAGTCGATGAATTCGCCTTTGTTCAGTCAGGCTCACCTCAGCGGGTGTAGATCCATCTTGCAAGTACTTCTTGATATACTAATACCAAGGTTGTTGGATGGGAGGTAGTTCATCCGATACTTCTCCAACATAGTTCCCATAGGCTGGAGCCTTTTGCAGGGCAAATGTGATGCAACTATACTTTTGGCATAGTTCCTTGTTAGGCATGTGTTCCTTGTTAGGTACATGAATCTGACGATTCTGGAACTATAATCTGACGGTTCTGGCATAGTTCCTTGTTAGGCATGGAACTATACTTTTGCAGGGCAAACTATAATCTGACGGTTCTGGAACGGGCAAGTTTTGTTGGTATGTGGCATGTGCTCCCACGTACCAGATACTAGAACTGCTCCAGCTACAGAACCTTCCATATTAACAGCTCCATCGAAATACATGTTCTATGTTTGGCGTGTATAGTACTGATGGTGTTGCTGAATTGCCATTACCTGTTCATCGGGGAAATATGTTTCCAAGGGTTTGAAATCCCCTGAAGGTGCGGCGGCCAGTTGATCCGCGATTCCTTAACCTTTAATGGACTTTTGCGTCACGTAAACAATGTTAAATTGTTGCTGAATCAACTACCATCTAGACAGTCGGCAATTCAGTATGGGCTTGCTAAACACATACTTGAAAGGATCCAGGCGGGAGATGAGATGGGTTGTGTGCCCATGGAGGTAATGTTGTAACCTCATGGCAGCCCATGCTAAAGCACAACAAGTCTTCTCAATCAGAGTGTACTTGTGTTCACTGCTACTGAATCTTTTGTTGAGGTAATAGATAGCTTGTTCTCGGCCTCTATAGTCTTTCTGACCCATCATGCAGCCCATGCCATTGTCACTTATGGATAGGTACAAGAATAGGGGAACATCATCCCTAGGTGGTACCAAGATAGGAGCTTTAACTAGCTGCTCTTTGATGATAAGGAAGGCCTTCTGGCACTCATCATTCCATTTCATGGAGGAGTTCTTCCTTAACAGCTTGAAGATGGGCTCACAGGTTGCTGTGAGTTGAGAAATGAACCTACTAATGAAGTTGACTCTTCCTAAAAATCCCCGTATTTCCTTCTCTGTCTGAGGAATGGGCATTTTCGTGATGGCTTAGATTTTGGTGGGATCTAGCTCAATCCCTTTGTGGCTGACTAGAAATCTTAGCAACTTGTTTGATTTAACGCCGATGGCGCACTTGGCTGGATTCAACTTCAAGTTGTACTTACGTAACATGTTGAAAAGCTTTCTGAGATGGTATAAGTGGTCTTCCTCCCTTCGGGATTTTACAATAATGTTATCCACGTAGATCTCTATCTCTTTGTGCATTAAGTCATGGAAAAGAGTCATCATGGCTCGCTTATAGGAAGCTCCAGCATTGATAAGGCCAAAAGACAACCGTCTATAGCAAAAGGTTCCCCAAGGCGTGATGAAAGCAATTTTCTCACGATCCTCTTCAGCAACCATGATCTGATGGTACCCCGCGAAGCAATCAGCAAAGGAGTACATGTCGTATTGAGCAGTATTGTCAATGAGAATGTGGATAAATGGCACGGGAAAGCTATCTTTAATGTAAGCTTTATTCAGATCCCGATAATCCACGCTAACTCGCACCTTTCCTCCAGGCTTTGGCATAAGAACGATATTGGATATTCATTTAGGATATGTGGACACCATGATAATAACAGCTTGAAATTGTTTCACAATGTCTTCTTTCACCTTTAAACTCCACTCAGGTTTCAATCGCCTGAGTTTCTGCTTGACTGGCTTGAATCCCTCTTTAATGGGAAGGCGATGAAGGACAATGTCAGTGGACAAACCCACCATGTCTTCATGAGACCATGCAAACACATCCTGGAATTGGGTTAGTAGTGTAACCATGTCATTCCTCTGGTTTGGGGTATGCTCTGAACCAATCTGGATTAACTCAGGGCTTTTTAAGGTTTCGAGATTGAAGGAGGTGGTTTGATCAAGGTTGGGTTTAGGTTTGTCTTCGACCCATTCTTCGATCTCCGGAGGCACCTCAATGCCCTCTTGTATTTCCATCAAGTCTGAGTCCAACTTTTCTTCAAAGTTACAACACTTGTGGAGAAGAGGCATATTATCAGCAAGTACAGGCACATCTAAGTTCAGAGTCCTGAAACAAAATATGCTTTCACTTAATATATATGAAACTGTTTAATCATACAACGTGTTAGCATGTACGGACAAAACAACTGCTAATACTGTATTGAAAAGTAAGCAGTTATGATATCTATAGGGAAGAAAGAAGTCCTGCCCATTTTACCCTTGTCGACCAATGCAAGGAGTGCTGCTCCAATTGGTAAGGGAAAAGTTCTGGTGGACCACAGTAATGGAGGGGCTGTCATCGTCCTCCTTCTCCCGAATGATGACCATTACATCTGGGCAATCATTGTCTGGGGTATATCTGTTTGTATGTTCATCATAGACAATGATGTGTATGCCTGACATCATTCGGACGATGTCTTATTTAATTCTTCGTTCCTCTTCTTCCACCTTGGGATCTGGAACAAAGACTTCCTTCTCCTTTACCAGTATCGGTTTAGGAAATAACATAGCCATTATGTTGGCTGGTACCTTTACCGGAGATTGTGCGGACTCTGGATTTACAGGTGGAGATAATCATCGTCTGGCTGAAGTTGAAGGAATCTACTTCTACTGATGTGGATTCTTGTAACTGGAACTGGCAGAATAGCCTAGTCTGGCTGTCCCAGTTTGACTGGACACTTGAATCGGGTGCTTAATATCTTGATGATTTTTACCCGGTCCTTGTCCTGGCTGGTGTCCCAATGACATCATTTCTTGAGTAGCAGCCATCACTTCGACAGAAATCTTGGGTACGGGAGACGGCATCCCAATGGAATGGTATTGAGTGTTGCTTATTTCCAAAGCATGAAAACTGACCGGCTCAACATCAGAATTGAAACTGATGAGTGGCATGTCACCCTGTTGAGGACATTCCAGTTCAGTGTTGACTGTGATTAGGATATTGTTCATAATGTATTTAACTTGTTGATGAAGGGTGGAAGGGACTGCCCCGACTATGTGGATCTAAGGTCTCCCCAAAAGAAGGTTATATCCTGTATCTATTTTGAGAACGTGGAAAGATACACAGAATGTATGGGGGCTAATCTCGATTGGCAGCTCAATCTCTCTGACTGAATTTCGGCGGGATCCATCAAAAGCTTTGGTAATCGTATGGCTACTTCGGATCCGCTTGAGATTGGCATTCATCTTTAACAACGTAGCATAAGGACAAATGTTTAGAGACGAACCTCCATCTACCAAGACTCCAGCTAACATGTATCTGGAGGACAAAACCGCAATGTGCAATGACTTGCAATGACTGGTCCCTTCGAGCGGTATGTCATCATCAGTGAAAGATATCACATTGTTGTTGAAAATGTGATCAACCAGATGTTGAAATTTTTCCACATCCACTGATTTCGGCAAGTAGGCTTCTTCCAAAATCTTCATTAGAATCTTCCGGTGATCCTCAAAAGTTAAAACCAAGTCCAGTATTGAAATTTGATGTGGAGCTTCTCTTAAGCTTAAAACCACCTTGGCTTCATTATGACCCATAGCATGGAGGAATTTTTTAATCTTCTCAATGGAAATCTTCCCCTTTGATTTGATAGCAGGCTTCATCATCCGTTGGGGAAGACATAGTGGATTTTCCTTCGACACTACAGTAGTTGTATGAGAGGTAGATCCTTCAGCTTCTCTATAATTCCAAGGGACTTTTTGTAAGCTAATAACAAGATATTGTGGTCTGAATGGCAAGATGATGGGCTCTGGCGCAACCACTTTCAAAGGATTGTTAACTCCTTTGAGTTGAATTGTTTGTATTGTGAATGGTTTGAGAGTCCCATCAGCCTCAGCGGATATAATTGCTACCAATCCCTTCCATTTAGTAGGACAAGTATTTTCACTCTCAAATGGCACGGTATCGTTGTCGGCCAGTTGCAGGACACCGCTATCAATTAGATTCTGAATAAAGTGGCATAGTGCCCAGCATTCTTCCGTGTTGTGACTGCGAGAATGGAAGTGATACTGACATACTCCATCAGGATTAAACCGCCCTGACCAGGGATTAACTGGAGGTAGAAGGGATGTGATTCTTCCTTCATTGATTAGCATCTAAAGTATCTCTTCCATAGGTTGGCCCATGTATATAAATTCACTTTTATTGGTAAAATCCTGACGGGCTTTGGCAGTTACTCTCTTCATCACTTTATGCTCCAATGTTTCATATTTTGAAGGTGACGAGGGAGTATTCATAACTAAGGGAAGGAGACTAGCATGCTCCTGGCTAATTAATTGGCGTGTGACTTGATGCTGATAGGTCACCAGTTATGCCAATTGCTCAATCTATTTACATTGAGCTTTCATCTTTCGTTCCATCATAAACTATAACTTTGCATAATCCCATTTGTCAACACCATCTTTGATGATCTGGGATGATTCACAGTTAAATTCGAAACTCTGTCTATTGCTCCAATTAATCATGTTGACCTCTTCTTCTTTTTGTGGAGGAAGATGGTTGTCTTACATGTGAGGTTGATCTGGTTGGTGACCATGATCTCACCGTTGTCTATTAAATCTTGGATCTTATGTTTTAAAGCCCAACAATCTTGAGTATCATGCCCA